>JAXQQM020072291.1:0-88138 GCA_034641835.2 Pinus albicaulis
AATCTTTTGAGCGTTGGGCAGCTCATAAATAAAGGTTACAATGTAATTTTCAAAGATGATGTGTGCACAATAAAAGATATACCTCCAAGTAAGAAAATCATTGCTGAAATTCAAATGACCAGCAATAGAA
Organism: Pinus albicaulis; assembly: GCA_034641835.2. Classification (NCBI taxonomy): domain Eukaryota; kingdom Viridiplantae; phylum Streptophyta; class Pinopsida; order Pinales; family Pinaceae; genus Pinus; species Pinus albicaulis. Next base: position 131 of record JAXQQM020072291.1, read on the forward strand.
TGTTTCCTCTCAAGCTCAACACTGACTTGAAGGGAAAAGGAAAGAGTATAGCAGCTGTAACACAAGAAGCCTTTCAGAAGGAAGAGAAAGATGAAAATTGGTTATGGCACCTGAGATTTGGACATCTCAATTTTGGAGGATTAAATTTGCTGCATAGAAAAGAAATGGTAAGAGGTTTACCATTGATTGAGAAGCCTGACAGCCTATGTGAAGGCTACATCTTGGGAAAGCAACACAGAGAAAATTTTCCATCATGGAAAAGCATAAGGGCGAAAGCACCCTTAGAGATCATTCACTCAGATTTATGTGGGTCGATGCAAACAGCATCAGTTTCAGGCAGCAATTACATGCTGACCTTCATAGATGATTTCACAAGAAAAGTGTGGGTTTATTTCCTAAAATATAAGAGTGAAGTCTTTCAGAAATTTTGCCACTTTAAAGCTCTTGTAGAGAAACAGAGTGGGCAGTACATTAAAGTTCTCAGAACCGATAGAGGAGGAGAATATATATCAAAGGAATTTCTGTGTTTTTGCAGAGAGAACGGCATACACAAGCAGTTTACCACAAGGTACACACCGCAACAGAATGGAGTTGCTGAAAGGAAGAATCGAACCATAATGGAAATGGTGAGAAGTATGCTAAAGGCAAAACACTTGCCGAATGAGTATTGGGCAGAAGCAGCAAACTGTGCTGTGTATATTTTGAATAGATGCCCTACAAAAGCAGTGATGAACAAAGTTCCAGAAGAAGCGTGGAGTGGCAGAAAACAGGGAGTCACCCACATGAGAGTTTTTGGATGTGTGGCATATGCACACATTCCAGACAAATTGAGAAAGAAGTTGGATAGTAAGGGGGAGAAGTGAATTTTCCTTGGATATTGTGAAGATTCCAAAGGATACAGATTGTATAACCCATCCACAAAGAAGTTTGTAATAAGCAGAGATGTGCAATTTATTGAAGAGGAAGCATGGGATGGAAGCATTGAGAAAACAGTCAATGTTAAAAGCTGTTTATCTCATGATGAAGATGAGGGAGATGTGGTTGAAATTGACAACCCATCCGTAGCACAACCTCCACCAATACAAGGACGACAAGGGACACCTCAAACAACAACCAGAACACCCTTGAGAAGAAGTGGGAGTGCATCACCGAGCACACCACATGGAGCAGATTCGAGTGCTTCTTCAAGCACGAATACACCAAGTGAAAGAGGAACAAAATTCAGAAGCATTAGAGAAATCTATGAGCAAGGAGCGGCATATGAAGGTATGAATTCTCTATTTGCTTTGTATTGTCAAGTTGATGATCCTATTCATTTTGAGGATGCTATTAAAGATAGAAAATGGATAGAAGCTATGGATGATGAAATAAATGCCATAGAGAAGAACAAAACATGGGAGTTGGTTGATCTCCCAGAAGGTAAAGAAGTCATTGGTGTTAAATGGGTCTATAAGACCAAAAGCAATGCTGAAGGAAAAATAGAAAGACACAAGGCCAGACTTGTTGTCAAGGGATATAAGCAGAAGCATGGGATTGATTATGAAGAAACTTTTGCACCAGTTGCAAGAATGGAGACAGTAAGAGCAGTGTTGTCCATAGCAGCACAAAAAAAATGGAAAGTATACCAGATGGATGTAAAATCTGCATTTTTAAATGGAGTTTTAATGGAAGAGGTATATGTGGAACAACCTCTCGGATATGAGAAGAAAGGCCAAGAGCATAAGGTCTGCAAATTGAAGAAAGCTCTTTATGGGCTGAAGCAAGCGCCAAGAGCATGGTACAGTAGGATAGACTCCTATCTACTGGAAAATGGATTTGAGAAATGTGAGGGAGAACCCACCCTCTACATCAAAGAAAAGGATGGTAAGATGCTCATTGTGGTTTTATATGTTGATGATTTAATATTTACAGGTAATGATGATTACCTTATTGAGAATTTTAAAACAGTCATGAAAGATGAATTTGAAATGACTGACATGGGTTTGTTGAGATACTTCTTAGGAATAGAAGTAGAACAAAATGAAAAAGGAATTTTTATTTCTCAAGCAAAGTATGTGAATCAAGTTCTAGAAAGATTTAATATGCAGGAGTGCAAAGCTGCAATTACTCCCACAGTAATGGGATTGAAGTTGAGTAAAGATGACAGCAGCAAGGATTTTGATCCAAGTTTGTATAAAAGCATAGTTGGCAGCCTCATGTACTTGACTGCAACTAGGCCGGATATTATGCATGCTGTTAGCTTAATTTCCAGATTTATGGAGAAGCCAAAAGAAGCACATTGGCAAGCAGCAAAGAGAATTTTGAGGTATGTGAAAGGAACAAAAGGATTTGGTATTTTATATACTACTTCAGAAAATTCAGAATTAGTTGGATACACTGACAGTGATTGGGCTGGAAGTGTAGATGATCGGAAGAGCACTTCCGGTTATATTTTTCATATGGGTTCAGGAGCCATTTCATGGGCTTCTAAGAAACAACCTATTGTAGCATTATCTACAGCAGAGGCAGAATATGTGGCAGCTACAGCAGCAGCGTGTCAAGCAATTTGGATGAGAAGAATGTTGAGAAGTTTATGCCAAGAACAAGTAAAAGGGACAGTGATTTATTGTGACAATAGCTCAGCTATTGCATTGTCAAAGAATTTTGTGTTTCATAAAAGAAAAAAACACATAGATACAAAATTTCATTATATCAGAGAATTGGTAAACAATGGTGAAATTGTTTTACAGCATTGTAAAACAGAGGAGAAATATGCAGATATTTTAACAAATCCATTGGGGCAGAAGACATTTGATTTCTTTAGAAAATGCCTGGGTATGTTTGATAACCCAGCAGCTGACTTTAAGGGGGAGTGTTGAAATATTAAAGTCACCTGCTAAGCCAGACGCGAGAGAAAAGGAGTACGAGCGGTGCGGCGGAGAGATTGAGTGCACAACACTACGTATTAAAGAAGAATGGAGAAAATGTAAGGATGAATTTAATTGTTGATGGGCCGTGAGACAAACGTGAGAGGAGAAGTCTTAGTGGTGATGGGCGAGGCAGTTTTACATAAGGCAGATTTTCCAGTAGATACGAATAGGAGGAGCAAATCTAATTCGCTTGATCTTTTAGGCGTTTAAAGCCCTCAAAGAACGAGAATGAAGAAATTTGTTAAAGCAGCCGGAGAAGACTTTATTTTTTGAATGGGCCAGACTAGTGGTCACTGTATTTATAAATTTTTGACAAGCAAACAAGGGGCTAAATGTTTTTGAGCCTACAAGGAATGCATTTCCTTTGGAAACACATAATCCTTGAAGCCTCCTTGTGCCTTTTGTCCTTTGATAAAGTCCCCTCTGCTAATTTCCATTATAAAACCTCTTTGTTTGTGAAGAAATGCCCAAAGGCCTAACCCCTTTTCCCCTTTGTTTCGATTATAATCGCATTGTAAATCCTTTCTAATACAATGTGTTTCATATGCTAACCACTTCCCCTCCATGACCCGAAGGACCTTGTAATAAAAATTTATATTATAAGTCCCGCCCTTTATTAAACCACTTCCCCTTTTTCCATACCCCATAAACTTTATATTATAAAGTTTGCGTTACATATATATATAATCCCCGCCGCATAACCCAAAGTCCTTAACCCGCAGTGCAATCTCAATCGCAACTGTTTCCCAATTGCAAGTTTCTTTGAAGCGCCATCGCAAGTCTTTGCAACGTGATTAATCACATCGCAATATACTGTGATTGTGATTGCGATTGATCACGTCGTTCCTCCACTTCCTCCGATCGCATCATCCTCCGATTGATCGCAAGTCCTGTCTTCCGATCCCCGATCACGCCATCTCCTGATATCATCCCAGTCGTTGATCCCCTTGTCTGATCCAGCGGCTATCGCTTGTCCCTGCTCATCGCAATCGGAATTTTGTTAGTGTCGTTCCTTCGTGTCCTCGCCGATTGCGATCCCCCGATCCGCATCTCCACCATCGATTCCCGTGCGAATCCAACCGTCATCGCACTTCCCAATCACTTCCCCTTCCTCGATTGCAATCTAAAGTTATAAGTGTGCGTCCCTCTCGTCCATCGCGATTGCGATTGTCCGACTAAATCTTGACCGATCGTTGGGTTTAAGATCCAACGGTTCAAAGTGAATCGCCCTCCGCCTCCAGCTAGGTCCCACCTTGTAAGTCTACGTCCATGCATTTTGTTACGTTTCCTTCGCTTTCCTTTGTATTTTGTTCGAAATCCAAGGTTCAAGACTTTACACTAAAGTCTTATATTTCACTGTTGTTCCGCCCAATTTCATATATCACTCCGCCGCTCGATCTCTGTCGTCGATCTTTGTCCCTTGACCATGATCTAACGGTCGGCGCTGCATTCCACCACCAAACCCTATTATTCATAGTTTCCTCCGTTTCATTGCATTTTGTCACAAATTTTTAGTGAAAAACCACCATTCCGCCGCCGCGCTACCACTTCATCCACCCTTCCATTGCATTGTTCTTCTCAGTCCAATTGTGTGTTCCACAGGGTACAGAAGGCGGACACGCCTCCAAAAATACGCAGTATGGATACAGCGGCAAGTTTTTTACTGACAGAGGCGTGGAAATTAATATATGATAGGTTTCTCTACATCAGCAGAATGTTTCCTCCTAGAAAGGACGGGTTGCCCATACGGTTTTTATTTCATACCGTGCTCCAGAGGAGATCTCCGCTCAGAACGCAGTCCAAGGATATTAGAGCATTTGTTGCTTAAGTATGGCGGATCATTCCGTTTTTTATTGCCATTTTGTTTATTCACCAAAGGTACTACAAAGTACAGCAAACCAGAATGCATCAGAGACATACCTGGAATTAATGAAGCCTGACGAAGACCATTCTTTTCTCTAAAGAGTGCCAAAAATTAATGCTCAGAGTTTAAAACAGAATGGGCTTCGGCCCTCTCCTTCTTTTCTAAGTTTAATGTTATATTTAGTGTTCTACCTACTTCCTCTGCTCTTTTTCAACTATAAAAACTATGAGAAAATTGTTGTAAAGGTTGTTGATGAGATAGTAGAGAGGTGCAAGCAGTTTCTCTTGAGATAAGTTCTATGTGTATAGTTGTAAGATAGGCTGAGGAAGATGTATTCAGACTGAATGACCAAGCTATTGGCTATGTTGTACTTGATTGGTGTTGATTTTTAATATGATAAGCACATTTCATTGGATCCTGATCTAAAGCTGCGGTGATGTTTTTCTATCTCTGTGTTTATTTCCATTTCATTTCATTTCATCTGGCTCACATCATAAATTTGGCATAAGATTCACCCTTGTTAGGTGCCTTATGTTGTTGCTCTCCCAACCCTTTATGTTTTCTGTTTAATGTGTTTATCTAAAGATTGATTTCAATTGATTTGACCCGTGTAGTGGATGTTGTTGCCTACTAGATGATGTATGAATTAACGGAATCTATTTTAGATGTTCTTGTTAGGATTTAATGGAATGTGTTGAGAACACTGGGAGGTCCAGAACCTTGTATCTGCCTCACTAGGATCTTTCCATTCTGATTAAGCCTTTCCAAGTTCCCTTGTGCTGCCTCTGATTTTGTCCAAGAAAGTCTGGAGTTAAATGACCTCTGACCTGATCTATAGATGGGATTAGTTGGTTCTCCCCCCTTCACTCTCGGTCCTTAATGTCCCATACCACCCTATCACTTTAGGATCCAAGGCTTTAGATGACTAGCCCAACTGAAAGCTTGCATATTGATAGCAAGTAAATCCTTTCTTGACTCCATTACCCAATGGACTTGGTTTTTTCTGGATTATCTCTCCTTTGCCTAAATTATTCTTTGCCCAGTCCTGTCTCATGATGAACTCTTCCTTCCTGATTCCCAACAACCAAATTTTTAATCAAATAAACAAAACCTGTGCATATAACTAGCCTAAAATCATAACTTAGAGCCTCAAAGACATACACTTTGACTCATATAGAGAGATCCCTCTCTGGACCTCGGAGGGCTAGTTCCTAAGGTCTGAAAGTGGTTTTGATGTTGTCTTGTCTTTTGGTCTTGCCAATCTGGCCAAAACACGGGAACCCCAACATAATGGCGACTCCACTGGGGAGCACTGAGTGCATTACACCTTAAGCATCCTTAAGCATTCAAAAGACCTACAATCTCTGTTAGGTTGGAAGTTAAATAGATTCTATACTCACATCAACCTCTACACCATTTTTGTGCTTCCCCATACTGTTGGACAGAGTCTGGAAAGGGCCAGGTAGCCTCCAGATCTCACACTCTCTCTGAGGTGACACATCTGGTAAATGCCCTCCCAGTCAATCTCTGGTTAGAGTTTGTTGTGGTGAAGATATCCTTGAAAGAGGACATCCCACAAGCACTGTGGTGGACAATGTACCCTCCCAAAACATCTCAAACCTTCCACCTAGCGACTCCAAGGCTCCATAAACGTTTCAAAGACTCCACTGGTGATCGGTAGGCTTGCTGATTATCTTGGTTTCACATAAGACTCCACTGGGAGACCAGCCTTTTACACGACATCAACCACAATAGGAAAATCAAGTAGGGTTAGCTCTTGGTTGAAAGGCAACATTCTGGCTTCAAGAAACGTTTATACAAGAGCATATCCTAACCCAAACCCACCTGAAATAGTTGATAACCCTGAGAGAATCATCAAAGGATCTCCTGCACTTGAAGGACCAACTATTTCTAGTCACATTCATAGAGCTAACTCTGCACCAGAAGACCTAACAGCTCTATCACATTTTCTCCTTGACCTAGACCTACCTAATAGACTACCAAGGACTAGGTCATTCAATCATCTAGACCAGCCAGACCCTGAGTTTCACAGTTCACCATCTCATAGTGGTCAACACACTAGAGACAGAGGAACCCCTCCATCTACACCACCTGATATCCACTTCATTCAAAACTTGGGGCTCTCCCACCCTAGATCTGCTCAAAAAACTTCTGCTAGTCCTAATATCCCTGTCATCCATATACCAGTTGCTCAAGTTAACCCTGTACCCCATCAGAACATTATCATGGCAGCTTGGTATGCACCTCTGGTTTTACCTCAACCCTTGTTACCCTTACCCAATGATTATCAGTAAAAAATCCCACACTTCACTGCTAAAGAATCCATCATAGCCCAGCAACATGTAGATAGGATGGAGGATTCTTTTGACTATATGGAAATTGATGATGAAACAATCAAAATGAGAATATTTTCCCAAAGCTTAGGGGGTGATGTAAAGAAATGGTTTAAAAGTTTACCTCCTGGCAGTATCCAAGATCTCCCTGCGTTATATCAAACCTTCATAAACAAATGGGAAGTTAGGGCAAACCCTCGCCTACTCCTAGCAGAATACATGACCGTTAAGAGGAACGTGGGAGAGAGCGTCCATGATTACACCACTAGATTCAACAACATTTACAATGCTCTCCCTCTACACATGAAACCTCCTCAAGGTATGGCCCTAGCCAAATATCCTGATGGATTTGATGTTGACATGGCCTATGAGCTTAGAGATAAAGAGTATAAGACATTGGAAGACATGCAGAAAGGAGCCATAACTATAGAAGAAAACTTGATGGAAAAGAGGGCAAGATTGAGAGCTAAAAAGAGAGTAACATATAGAGATGACAATGTAGCCTCCACATCTGATCCCAACTATGATAGATTATATAAGAACGTGGAGAAGCTGCAACAAATGATGGAAAAAATGGTTGTCACAATCAGCAATCAAAACATAAACCAAAATCAGAACCAAAACTTTAGGAGAAACAATACCACTCCCAAAAGACAAAGAGAGTCAGACCAACAAGTTGTTCCCCCATTCCAAAAATTTCTTGATGAAGATGAGGGAATCATAGAAGAGTCTGAAGGGAATGAAATAAACATGTTTGAAACAGAAAATTTAGTCCATGGCTATCCCACAGAGGAAGATCAACCCTTATCCACATATTGGGATGAGGAGTGGTCAGAGTCCGAGGATTACAAACTTGGATTTGAAAACGCCATCATGCAGGTCAGAGAACAATATGAACTTAGGAGAAAAAAGAATCTAGACACTTCCAAACCAAAAGATCCTGAGATTACCAATAAGGAAAGACCTGAGAAATCTTCTAAAGCAATTGCTAAGAGTAATAAAACAACAGTTGAAAGTTCTGGAAAAAGACAACCAAGACACTGAAAAACAAAGCCAACCAACCAGCAGCACTAGCACTGCAGTTAGTTCTCCTGATAAAACGATTCCTGACCCTGTACATAGTGAGAAATCACAAACTGATTTAGCTACTAAGGAAGTAGCAAATAAAACAGAGTTGAGCACTCCAAAGACCCAGTCCACTTTCAATTTAGAGAGTGAGATTGCAAAAATCAAAATCTCTGTACCATTATCTGAGTTGGCCACTCAGGATGTATATAAAGGCCAAATTGTGAAAGCGTTGAATCTAGGGGAAAACAACGACACTGTGAATTTGAGTGATGATCAACCTGCCCTCCTGTTTGGTCCAAAGATTGAGAGAAAGTTTCAGGAAGGGGTAGTTCCACCTTTTTATATCAGTCTCAACATTCATGAAAAAATACTCCATAATGCCATGCATGATTCTGGAGCATCACACAATTTAATGCCTAAGGTGGTGATGGAGAGATTAGGCCTAGAGATAACCCGCCCTTACAAAGATTTGTATTCGTTTGACTCTAGTAGAGTAAAATTCCTAGGTCTAATCAAAGACTTGCGTGTAAGCCTCACCCAGATTCCTGCTAAGTGTATGGTCATGGACGTGGTGGTGGTAGATGTGCCACCTAAATATGGCATGTTACTATCTAGATCATGGGGAGACAAACTGCAAGGGACAATGTAGATGGATGGCTCATATGCCACTGTCCCTATATTTGGCTAACTTAGAAGACTGTATAGGGAGTCCCAAATGAAATTCCTAGTCAGTAGCCTCGAGAAGCCTGAAAAACCCCCTTTATACTCTGTGCATACAGATCTGGATTCATTCATCCTGTACAATGAACAATCCGTAGGAGAACCAGAATCAGGAAACGGAAGCGCAAAGGACAGCACCGAGCCCATGAACGTAAACATAATGGCTACTCTGGAGGAATACGATGAAGAAAACCATGGGCAGAGTACTCAAAACAAAACTCAAAGTAAACAAGAAACACAATGCATTGAACCTATCAGTCACTCTCCTCAAACCTACCCACCACACGAAGAACAAGACGATTCACAACCTAGCATAGATCCCACAACGCAATATAATGGCGAACCCCTGTGGGAAATGAATTTCGATGGATCCTGTACTAGGAAAATTGTCGGAGCAGGGGTGTGGTTACGTAACGTAGAGAGTGATTATGCAGACAGCCACGCTGTCAATCTGCACTTCAAATGCACAAATAATATTGCAGAGTATGAGGCTCTTATCCTGGGATTAAATCTGTTGAAAAATTTAGGAGCCCGTAGGGTAACTGTGCTAGGAGAATATGAGTTAGTTATCAAACAAGTGAATGGTGAATACGCAGCAAAACAACCTAGACTGAGGGCATATAGGAACGATGCCATGGATATATAGAAAAATTTCATGGAATATGAATTGGTGTTTGTTCCCAAGAGTCAAAACGTTATTGCTAACGGATTAGCTTGCCTGGCTAGTTCATATCCTAAGACTCCCCCTGACCAAAAAATCATCATTCAGACCTGCAGTGCCAGACAACGAAGAATATTGGCAGGTCTTTGAAGGAGAAAAACAGATTGAAGATTTTCTGGTGGGTAGAAATGAGTTTGAACTTTCTGATTCCAACTCAAAATCTGATGATAGCTGCCCAAGTGAGGATCCCCCAGATGAACAAGCAACACCCTATAACATAGAGATAAACACCCTGAATGAAGAAACTGGAAATCCAACCGAAAAATGTGGAAACGTAGATAGCGAAGAGATAGAGGTGCTGCAAGCCAAAGACAAGAATATACCCAGAGGCCTAGCACACTTGGAGGACCTTTTTGACTTTTATGATGTAGAAAAAAAGCCCACTATAGAACATGCAGACTCGGATATAGAAGAATGCAACATTGGCACTGAAGATAAGCCCAAAATGATTAAACTGGCTAAGTCTGTGCCTGCAGACATGAAGAAGAAATACATTGACCTATTTAAGGAATTCATTGATGTGTTTGCATGGAGCTATGAAGACTTAAAGGCCTATCAAACCAACATCATACAACACAAGATACCCTTGAAGGAAAATCAGAAGCCTTTCAGATAAAAACTCTGTAGAATCAATCCAAAACAATTGCCTGTAGTTGAAAAGGAGATTAAAAAGATGTATGAGGCAGACATAATAGTTCTTGTAAGGTTCTCTGATTGGGTATCAAACTTAGTGGCTGTGAGGAAGAAAGGAGATCAGATTGTGTATAGATTTCCAAAATCTCAATAGAGCCTCACTAAAAGACAATTATCCTTTTCCTAGAATGGAACATATCCTACAAAAGGTAGTGGGCTCAAAGAGAATCTCCCTGCTAGATGGCTTTTCGGGTTATAACCAAGTGTTGGTACTCCCAGAAGATCAACTCAAAACAGCTTTTACCACTCCATGGGGCACCTTCATGTATGTGAAAATGCCTTTTGGATTGATGAATGATGGAGCCACCTTCCAAAGAGCAATGGACATAACGTTCTCATATGAGATAGGACACTTCATAGTTATCTACTTGGACGACTTAACAGTATATTCCAAAACTAAGGAAGAACATCTCAAACATCTGAGGAAAGTTTTCGAAAAATGTAGAAGGTACGGTCTGTCCTTAAATCCTAAGAAAACTGTTTTTGGGCTGCAAGAAGGTAAACTTCTTGGTCACATTATATCTGAGAAAGGGATTAGGATAGACCCACAAATATTTGAGGGGATACTTCAAATCACACACCCGAGAAACATCAAATAATTACAGTCCTTCATTGGGAAGATCAATTTCCTTAGGAGATTCATTCCCAACCTAGCTGAGCACCTTAGGAAAATGAATAACATGCTAAAGAAAGGTGCAGGAATTAAGTGGACTGTTGAAGCCAAGAAATATTTTGAGTCGGTAAAACTTGTACTCACACAAGCCCTTGTCCTGATCAGCCCAGATTTCTCAAAATATTTTCTGATCTTTTCATTCGCCTCCCAACATACCGTGGCTGCAGTCTTACTGCAGAAAAATTCAGAAGGTAATGAACAGTGAATTTCCTTTTTCAGTAAGGCCTTAAGGGATGCACCCTTGAAGTACAACATTATGGAAAAGAAGGCCTATGCCCTCGTAAAGGCCTTAAAAGACTTTAGGGTGTACATTCTGCATTCTCACACCATTGCTTATGTGCCAAATATAGTGGTCAAAGATATCTTGTCCCAAGACCCTGATGGGAAAAGGGGCAAATGGATTGCTACTATCTTAGAATATGACCTTGAGATAAAGCCCACCAATCTGATCAAAGGTCAAGGCCTCGCCCAATTAATGGCTGAATCTAATCTGCAGGCCCTTGACATTAACATGGTAAATGCCTTAGATGAGCATGAAGGATTGCCCCACCCAACTGTTGAGGAGAAGTTTCAGAACTCTCCTTGGTATTCCGATATCCTTTACGTGCTCACCAATCTCAATGCCCCTCCAGAACTGTCCAAAACTAAGGTCAGATTCATAAAACTGAAAGTTAGAAACCACTGCATTTTGAATGAAAACTTATATTGGAAAAACCCGAATAGCCTATTGCTGAAATGTTTGCCTGAACCTGAAGCTGAAAGAATTAAACAAGAATTCCATGCTGGGGAGTGTGGAGGCCACTTGAGTTGGAAATCCACTGCTAACAAGATACTCAGGGCTGGCTATTATTGGCCCACTCTCTTCAATGATGTCCATAAAATGGTAACTTACTGTCATAAATGCCAAATCTTTGAAGGCAGAAGAAAGCTCCTCCCCCTCCCTTTACAACCCATCACTGTAGACGGTCCCTTCATGCAATGGGGCCTAGACTTTATTGGAGAAATACACCCTGCTTCTTCTGGACAACACAAATGGATCCTAACAGCCACAGACCACTTCACCAAATGGATAGAGGCTATACCCACTAGGAATGCCACTGATTCTGTCATCATTAGGTTCCTAGAAGACTTCATCCTATCTTGGTTTGGCTGTCCAAGAAAAATAATCACTGACAATGCTGCTGCTTTTGGATCCAAGAGAATGGTTGATTTCTGTCACAGGTATGGAATAGCACTTGGTCATTCAACTGCCTATTACCCTCAAGGTAATGGACTAGCTGAATCTTCAAACAAAAGCCTAGTGAACATCATCAAGAAGCTGTTAGAAGAGAACAAGAAGTCATGGAATAAGAATTTGGTGCATGCCTTGTGGGCTGACAGGCTTGCAATGAAGAAGTCCATTGGTATGTCACCATTCCAGCTCGTTTATGGAGAAGAAGCAGTTTTTCTTACCAGCCTTGGAGTGCCAGTGATTAAGCTTGTCCAGGAGATTCAGACAGAGGAAGACAGTATGGTGAGAAGAATTAATGAAACAATCCATCTTCAACAAACGAGGGATCAGGTTTATAGCAGAGCTGTCAGAGTTCAGGAAAACATAAAGAGGCAGTTTGACAAAAGAGCCAAAGCTTCAGATTTCAAAGTTGGGGACAAGGTTCTGAAATGGGATTCAAGGAGAGAGGATAAAGGTAAACATGGCAAGTTTGATAGTTTGTGGCAAGGTCCATATATTATCCAAGCCACTGTGGGTCCTAATGCATTTTTCTTACAAGAACTTAATGGTACAGAGCTGTTTGGGGGTCCTGTCAATGGCAGGATGCTCAAGCATTACTTCTACTAAATTTCAGTTTCCAGTTTCCATTTCATTGTACATACCATTGCAGTGTTTACGTTCTTATAAAAAGAAAAAGAAAAAAAAGGAGAGGTTTAGACATGCCCAAAACATGAACCTCAGAGACACAAAGGAGCTGGTCCTAACATGCTCAAAATCTGGACCAGCCATGAAGAAAAGAAATCAGCTCTAACATGCCCAAAACCAGAGCTGAAACAGAAAAGGAACTGACTCTAATATGCTTAAAACCGAGTCACAAAGAAAGAAGGATGCTTCAAGAGTTTAGACTTCGAGCCTTCAAAGTTTTGCTTCAAATTTTCTTCAAGTTTCAGTCCATGAGCAGTTTTTTCTTCATGTCATGGTCCACAACAAGCCAGACAGTCTAATCCTGGCCTGATTGTTTTTCAATTTCTGCCTTAGAATGTAGAGAAGAAATCTGCTGGACAGTCTAATCCCAGCAGGTATTAGATTAGGTAGAAAAACATATGAGACCAACAGTCTAATCTGGTCTCATGGAGTAATAAGGGTAGATTTAGAATAGGTTTATTTTCTGTTGTAAAAATAAATGATGTAAAGGGTATGCTAGTTCAAATGCACCCTAGAAGAAAAAATGCTAGGATTGTAGGATGGGTAGGTAGACTGTTAGAAAATGTTTCTGCTGATCTATCATATTTGTGGCAGCTAAAAATCAAAGAAGAAAGGTGGCTTGGGCAGCGTGCATCTGGCCTACACCAAAGATCAATTTCTGAATTCTTGACTCCTTCAAGAAGAAGCCATCCCCATGTGGAGCCACTGTTAGCCCCCCTATAAATTTTTGACAATGACAAGAAAACAGGGGGCTAAATGTTTTTGAGCCTACAAGGAATGCATTTCCTTTGGAAACACATCATCCTTGAAGCCTCCTTGTGCCTTTTGTCCTTTGATAAAGTCCCCTCTGCTGATTTCCATTATAAAACCTCTATGTTTGTGAAGAAATGCTCAAAGGCCTATCTCCCTTTCCCCTTATTTCACCCCCACTTAGCCTCTATTTTATTCGCCCTTGTCTCCCCTTCTATTTCCTTTCTTACCCTTCAAATCCCCCCAAAATCCCCTTTAATTTCTTTCCAAATCCTTTATAACCACTTCCCCTTTCCATACCCCGCCATGTATTACAAATAAACTCTATTGTAAAGTTTATGTTATATAATATGTAACCCGCCGCTGTTTTCATCGTGAATATTTGCGATGCAATCTGATCGCGCCGTCACACTTTTCACCCATCGCAGATCGCACTCATCGCATGATCGCATTTTCACTTGTTCGTTCGATCGATCCATCGCAAACATTTGCGATGCGATTTGATCGCGTCGCAAATCCTCCATCACACTTGCGGCCATCGCTTGTCCTCTCCGATTTGGTGTGAGCCATTGATCTGGTCCCCAGATCCAACGGCCAGCACTCAATCGCGCCCCCCGACCATTTGCAATCGCAATTTCCAGACGCGCGACCCTTCGCATCTCTCGATTTCTCCTCCGCCATCGGTCTGCCTCCAAATCGGACAGTTGGCGCTTCATCGCACCCCGCCAGTCGCCTCGTACTTCCCAATCGCTTCCCCTTCCTCAATTGCAATCGGAAGCTATAAGTGTGCACCCCTCTCGTCCATCGCGATTGCGATTCTCCGACTAAGCCTTGACCGTCCATTGGGTCTAAGATCTAACGATTGAGATCTAATCGCCATCCGCCTCTGGCTGGGTCCCACCTCATCGCATTTCACTGCATTCCCTTCACATTTCTTTGTACTTTGTTCGAAGTCTAAAGTCTTATGTTTCACGGTTGTTCCGCCCACTTTCATATATCATTCCGTTGCTCGACCCCCACCGTTGATCTTCGCTCCCAGGCCACGATCTAACGGTCTGCGCTACATTCTGCCATCAAACCCTATTATTCGTGAGTCCTCACCAGTTCATTACATTTTGTCACCATTGTTTAGTGAAAGCCACCTTTCTGCCGCCGCGCTATCATATTTTTTGCCCTTCGCTCCAACAGTATTCCATTGCATTGATTGTCTACACAGAGTTGTGAGTTTCTGCAGAGTACAAGAGTTGAAACGCCACCATAACTACACAGTATGGATGCAGCAGTAAGTTTTCCATTGACAGAGGCAAGGAATTTAATGAAGGGCGGGTTTCCATGCCAGTAGAATTTCTTCTTTCGAAGAAGGACGGAGTGCCCATACTGTTTTATTATATGCCGTGCTCCAGAGGAGATCCCCACTCGGAACACAGTCCAAGGATATCAGAGAATTTGTTGCTCAAGTATGGTGGACCATTCCGTTTTTCATTGCCATTTTGTTTATTCACCAAGGGTACCACAAAGTACAGCAAACCAGAATGCATCAGAGACATATTTGGAATCATTGAAGCCTGACGAAGATCATTCTTTTCTCCAAAGAGTGCCAAAAATTAATGCTCAGAGTTTAAAACAGAATGGGCTTCGGCCCTCCCCTTCTTTTCTGAGTTTAATGTTATATTTAGTGTTCTACCTACTTCCTCTGCTCCTTTTCAGCTATAAAAACTATGAGAAAATTGTTGTAAATGTTGATGAGATAGCAGAGAGGTGCAAGTAGTTTCTCTTGAGATAAGTTCTATGTGTATAGTTGTAAGATAGGCTGAGGAAGATGTATTCAGACTGAATGACCAAGCTATTGGCTATGTTGTACCTGATTGGTGTTGATGTTTAATATGATAAGCACATTTCATTGGATCCTGATCTAAGGCTGCGGTGATGTTTTTCTATCTCCGTGTTTATTTCCATTTCATTTCATTTCATCTAGCTCGCATAAGAAATTTGGCATAAGATTCATCCTTGTTAGGTGCCTTATGTTGTTGCTCTCCCAGCCCTTTATGTTTTCTGCTTAATGTGTTTATCTAAAGATTTATTTCAATTGATTTGACCTGTGTAGTGGATGTTGTTGCCTACTAGCTGATGTATGAATTAACGAAATCTATTTTAGATGTTCTTGTTAGGATTTAATGGAATGTGTTGAGAACACTGGGAGGTCTAGAACCCTGTATCTTCCTCACTAGGATCTTTCCACTCTGATTAAGCCTTTCCAAGTTTCCTTGTGTTGCCTCTGATTTTGTCCAAGTAGGTCTGGAGTTAAATGACCTCTGACCTGATCTATAGATGGGATTAGTTGGTTCTCCCCCCTTCACTCTTGGTCCTTAATGTCCCATACCACCCTATCACTTTAGGATCCAAGGCTTTAGATGACTAGCCCAACTGAAAGCTTGCATATTGATAGCAAGTAAATCCTTTCTTGACTCCATTACCCAATGGAATTGGTTTTCTCAGGATTATCTCTCCTTTGCCTAAATTATTCTTTGCCCAGTCCTGTCTCATGATGAACTCTTCCTTCCTGATTCCTAACAACCAAACTCTTAATCAAATAAACAAACCCTGTGCATATAATTAGCCTAAAATCATAACTTAGAGCCTCAAATACATAAAATTTGACTCATATAGAGAGATCCCTCTCTAGACCTAGGAGGGCTAGATCCTAAGTTCTGAAAGTGGTTCTGATGTTGTCTTGTCTTTTGGTCTTGCCAATCTGGCCAAAACACGGGAACCCCAACAGATTTAAATAGTTCTTTTACTTTGGCTTGACCAAGGAAAGAAGCTACTGGCAATTTAAAAGGTGGTACCATTATGACATACACATTTTCATAGATCAACATCCTATAAATGGTTCAACATTATTTTATAGGAACAATCATCCTAAAAGTTGTTGAAAGTCACACCTTGGATGGATTAACACGTCAACCACTCTTAAATTGTTTTAATAAAAAAAAACTTGCGGGCACGATGAGGAAATTGCTTCCCGTGTATTGTCGCATAGTATGGTATTTCTCCTAGAAAAATGGTCTGGTCTACGTTGTTTTCTAGTACCAGGAGTGTGTTCCAATGTTCAATGGGAGAGATTTGGTCCATAGGTGGTGTGGTCCAATTTTATATAATATTTCTTTAGGTTATTTGTTGTTGTTTAGTATTGGGAATGTGGTTCAATGTTTAAATAGAAAGATTTAGTCCACAAATGTTGTGGTCCAATCTCATAATCCCCTCATGTTCCAAAACTATTTTTATTCTAGTGAAAATTTAAAATATCATTTCATTCCTTGACATGATTTCTTCAATTGGAAAAAAAAAAACCTAGAGACAATTTCTTCCACGTGGTCCAAGTTTACTGAACGTAAATTTTTTTCTTGTCTTCACGTTTAAGCTAAGTTTGATCACCGAGCCTTTAAATTGAAAGCACAACACACCGCAACCAGCACAGGCATCGTTTGATTTTGAGATTATTTTTTTTCGGCCAGATTTTGACTCTAGTAATGGCGATTCTGAAGACTACAGCAGCTGACGCAAAGTGGATAGAAATCGCCCCTACATGGAGGGTATGTCTGTGAAGGCGGTGGCATTTTGAGGAAACGTTTCTTCCAATAGCAGAAGAGTAGAGTCTCAAGGACAACGAGCTCATGGATGGTCTGCAATCTGTTTTTCCTTCGATCTGTGAATTCAAAGGGGAGGGCGATAATAGAAGATTTTCATCGGAGGACTCTTGAAGTCTTTGTGGACTTGATTCACTAATGTGTAAATTTTGTGAAATTAACTTTTTATCTGTGCCTTAGACCTGTGCATAACATTTTTCCATATAAAAGGATACTAAGTCTATATCTAGTGCCTGTTACAAGGATCTCAATTCTTCTTTATTAGTCCCTGCCAACGGAAATGCAAGTGGCAATGCAGGGACTATAATGATCGATTGGCATTGAATTTATATTAATTTTGGTTGACCAACCTCTTTACTAAAATTTAACCTAATTTTATTCTCCTTAACCAAAGTTTTGAATTGGAAGTCTTATTGGAAACCTCGCATATATCAAGGAAACATGGACACAACATTACACAAATATCCAAAAATTATACTGCATTTGTAAGGTTTAAAGCTTATTTATTCATTCACACATTTTTTCATAACTAGATTAATGCTAGCATTAGTCTTTTGACATTAAATGCTTAATAATCTTATACATGGTTAAATATCACCCATTTGGTTTGTTGTCATGGGTTTGCTATCACTTCCGGCCACTTGGCTTGTTTTCTCATTTCTTTGCTTGCCACTTGGTTGGTTTGTCATTTCGCCATTTCACTGCTAAGAATATTTTCCTCTATTTCCATAGGCTTGAGACGAGTATTCATGGCCGGTGTTACAGTAATCGCTCTAGTTTTCATTTTCTTTCTTGGTGATTAAGGCTATGTTTCTTAGAAAAGAAAATCACACACGAAACATTGTTGATTAGGCTATGTTTCTCAGAAAAGGAAGGCACACTAAATGATTGAAGAATGGGAGCAAGAGTTTTGGCCTCACACTTACAAGGAGCTCAGCTTAGCGAGGAATGGGTTCCACGACTAAAACACAACAAAAATGCATTGGGCAATGGGGGTTTGGGACCAAGGTGATATGCAGTCAAGTTCAAAGCAACATGCCTTCAGATGTTGGGTTATGGTGTCATTAGATCCCATCTTCAAGAATAGTTTGTAATAGTCTGAATAGTTTATGATAGTCCTCGGAACTTATGGTTGGATTTCAAGTATTCGTGCACTGAAGGGGACGAACATGGTTGCAGCAGGTAGAAAGGCGACATATATCCAGAAAAACAACTTGGAATGGTGGACAATCCATTTAGAAAGGCGGCATATATCCAGCAAAACAACTTGGAATGGTGGACAGTCCATTTGGGTGAAGATGGATTCGAATTCCCAACAAGAAGAAGCTCTTCAGGTAGTGAATACTTCCATAATTCCATTTATAACTTGCTTCTTAATAACGTTACTTTCCTTTTTATGAGATCAAAGGTTTTGCTTACTTGTATTTCTAGAGAACACTAAAAATTCAGCAGACAATGTACCTAGTCATAGCTAATGTTTAATAATACCTTACCTGCAGGCATACAAGCAATGGTCGACTCCTCTAAGCATGTAAAGACTCAGATCTCGTGCGACCTCAACATAAATAGAATAAAAAACATCAAAGGGAGGTACCCCATTAACACCTCAACCTTCAAACTCATGCCTGCAAGCATACAAGCAATGTACGATTCCTATAAGAATGGAAAGACTCAGACCTCATGCCTCTTCATAAACCCCATAAAGATAAAGGTAATAAATCCACCCAAAAAGTGCAATTTTGTTAGTTAAAATGTTTAATGTGAAATTGATATTCATAGGTTTCATTTACATCATCTGAGGACTAAGCCATCCCCCATAGATATACTCAAGTGCGGAAGATCGAAATGGAACAATGTCACGAATGGCTGGGTGCATGAAAGAAAATAGGAAAACAAAAAAATCACAAGCATAATTTTCACACCTCACATTTGAGATTCCAGTATAACTTATTCACTATGACTAGTTCGTGAGTTTAGTATTACGGGGGCATGATTTACCTCCAATGATTCGAGACTAGGATTTGGAGAATCTGTAGGAATCTAGTCCAAGTGAAGCCATAAGCTGGATAACTTCCTATTTCATTTTATGAAGATAATATATCATACGAATGTGATTACACATATTTTTTGTTAATACATTATAATACAATATCTATGAAGAAAATGGTGTTGATTGCACCAATTGTTTGTTAATACAATGCTAAGATATTAATGTTTTTCTATCTTTTTGCTATCTTGTTTGTTTAAAATGTGTTTTGAATCTATAAATTAATTAGACTATGGCTTTCACCCTTACCAAATATCTGTGATATTGGTCAACTGCCACGTCTCCATTGCTACTATCTTTTATTCTACTTATCCATGATCGCAACAGATTTATGAAAAATATTAAAACAATTATTGTTACATAGAAATTAAACATAATAAATTCATATAATGCCAAGAAAACATAACACATTGGCGTGTTATTCTATTCTTAAATAGCAATAAAACAAAATAAATTCTATATCATTAATTGTGAATGAACCATTTCTCGTTTCAGAATGTGAAGAGGCATCTGTTTCAGGTTTTGAATGGTTATGAATGAAAATGAACATGTGGCTATATAAGATGTTTCATAGTTTTATTCTCACTATATGACACGTTTCATAATTTTATGGTGGTTCAAATAGTGGAGGCATTTTTTGGGCGTTTCATGAAGCCACGACTTAAATGATGTGAATTTAATTAGCATTAATCTTAATATGTGGTCAATAGTTAATGGCATGGTAAAATTTTAATTATAATTTGGTAAAAAAATTATTTAAGCGGGGTTTAATCACTTGATTTAGATATGCAATCGAGTTATGTTCATCAATATCATCTATTGATGTAGTGGCAATGATAAAAATATTCTAGCATCTTGTATTTTCAACCATCATATTGGAATTTTTTATTAACAAAATGATTAAAGTAGCGATTTCCAATAGGGGGGATGCCTATTGGCGTAAAAATGGCTTGTTAGAGTTGTCAACTAGTAGATATGACACAACTAAGACAGGTGTTTATAAACCAAGTAAAGGAAAGGGTTTTGTTCAAGGTAAGAGAAATAAGTAACCTTGCATAAAGTTGTCTGAGGAAGTGACTATGTCTGTAGCCCTCAACTCTAACATGGCTATTTATCAAGCGTCGACTTTGTCCAAAAATTCGTTGGTTGGAAGGGTTCATGGGTGAAACTTTGGTCTGCATATACTCTTTGAATGGGTCGAGACCAAGGTTCATCCATTGATTAAAAACCCCCTATCAATTTTGGTTCTTTTCAAGGGCTTGACTCACCTAATTTTTCAAGATTTCGAGGAATCAAAGTTGATCTTTGGCTGGGTTTTGAAATTTTAATATATGCCACTTTTCTTCAAACCATGGTCTCCAAAATTTGACGCTAGATGCGAACGAACTGGCATTGTCCCTCTTTGGGTAAGGATCTCGGGACTCTGTGCTCACCTTTGGCACAAGTTAATTTTTTAAGTTATTGGTAATCTCTTGGGGGTTTACTCAAAGCATGACTCCTCCTACCTCACTATGGGAGACATGTCCATGGTTAGGATCCTCATGAGTGTGTATCTAAGTAGGAGGATTCCTATTTTGATAAACATGGGTAGTAAGATGCTCATCTAGAGCTGGACTATGAAGAATACCAATTCCAATGTAGGAGGTTCCACCAAAAAAAGACTCTTGCTAAAGAATGTGTGCTTCCTTTGCACAAGAAGGCACATAGAGATAAAGCCTCAACATCAGTTAGAGTTTTTGATTTAGGGGTTCATTCACAGGGATTCATGGAAAGTGATCATGAGACACATTGGACAAAAGAGGGCTCTCAGTCAGCGTTTTAGACTTCAGAGTAGTTGACTCCAGTTTGTGCAAGTTCCGTGTCATCCCCTCCCTCCCACGTCTACCTCTATGACTATTTTAAATGATGCTGTATTTTCTTGTGCTTGGTCTATCTCTCCTTTGACATATGAGGACCCACGTTCTATTTTCTCATGCAATCCTTCTCGGTCATCCTCTTCTTCACCTGTTTTAGCTTTATGCCATTTCCCAAACACTTTAGGTGACATGTCCTCCCCTTCTTCCTCCTCGATTTAATTTTCTTCCAAGTACCATGTATCAGAAATTTTTTTGTACAATATTAATTTTCGTATGGTTAATGTTCCCATGAAGTGGGGTGTCTTTTGGGGCCTGGGTCAAATTTCCCTATCCCCTGTGGAAGGTTGATTTCTTGGTAGGAGAACCTTCCTATCCAAAGCTACGGCAAAATCCAATGCAAATATTTTTTTTAGTAACCAAATATCTATCAAAGGGGCCCTTATAGCCAACCCAACCCCTTTGATGCCCCCCTCGATGAAATTAATGTCCTTAAACTATAGGAGTATTTATTGTCCCTCTAAAAAACAAGCCCTGAAGGGACTAGTCAAATTCAATGACCCTAATATGATTTTCCTTCAAGAAACCCTAGGATCTTTTAGTCAAATTTCTCATTGCCCAAAATCCTTCCTGAAGGGGTGGGCCTTTTTGGAAGTGGATTATTCTGGCCAATCGAGGGGTCTTGTAGTGGGATGGAAACCTCTTCAAACTCATGTATTAAATATATGGTGTATGGAATCAGTAATGGGGATGTAGGCTTCTCCCCTAGTAATGGGATAAACCCTTTTGTTGATAAATGTTTATGGTCCATCTCAAATTCACACTGATTTCTGGGAGACAGTTCCCAATAGGCCTCTCATTCGATCAAATAAAATTATCATTGGAGATGATATGAAATTCTCCTTGGGACCTTCTGAATCTTGGGGTCCTTTGGCTAGATTGGATCCTTTAATAGATTTCTTTAGAAGCAGGCTCACCCACAACAAGCTGGTGGATGTGGTTATTTTCAAAATTTCCCCTACTTAACGGAATCTTCGTTCTGGTGATGATTTGGTGGTTATGTGTATTGATATATTTATCATAGTTGAAGGTCTCCTAGATTCTCTTCCCCTGATCAAACAATGGATGAGTGAGGGAGGAAGCTCATATCACTCCCCCATTTTCCTATAAATAAGGGGAATCCAAAAGAAACCTTCCAGTTACTTCAAGATGAATTCAACATGGCTAAAGGTTGAAGAGTTCCTTTCCCTATTTAACTCTAATTAGACTCTATTCTCTGCTCACTCATAGGTTTCAACAACAACCCAATTTACAAAAAACTTAAAAGAAATTAAATAAAAGACTAAGGACTAGGAAAAAGGAATAAAATGATGGAACCACATCAACTTGAAGATATTGAAAGTAAGTTCACAGTTATCTCATCTATAGTGGGAGAAGGATTTTCATCCTAGGAATCTAGTATTATTTGCAGGAACCTTGAAAAAAGAAAGATTTACCTTCTTGTTACAAGAGAGGAGGAATGTCGACTAAAAATTAAATCCATTTGGTTAAAGAGAAATGATGAAAACATGAAATTTTTTAGGTCGTTGCTAAAGGCCATAAAATGATGAACACTACATGGAGCTTGTAGTATGAAAATGGTGTTAATTTCTCTTCCTTTGATGGTCTAGCCAGACTCAGAAAATGACACTTTGAAGACCTTTTTAGAGCCCTCAAGAATCATTAATTGCCAAATCATACAAATTTCTCTAGTATTTCCAAGAATAGTGGATGAAGAGGACAACATGGCTTTAATGAAGGAGGTTTGTATGGAGGAACTCCAATATGTGCTCCATAGTTTCCAAATATACAAAATCCTTGAGCTGAAAGGGTGGGACGTTGAATTCTTCTTGAAGCTCTTTAAATATTTTGGGTCTGATCTATTAGAGGTTATTCATGAAGGATGGGCTAATCTATCTGGTCTTCAACTCAACTTTCACTGCCCTTATTCCCAAATCTTGTTACCCCCTCTCCTTCTCATAATTTAGACCTATATCTCTATATAATGTAATATACAAATTATATCCAAGGTCATTACTTCCTAGATTAAACCGATTCTCTCTCGATTAGTTTTCTTTTTGGAAGGGAGACAAATTCACAAAGCTATTGTGGTTTATCAGGAAGGTATTCACAACATTAAAACACAAAACCTGAAAGGGATGTTATCAAAATTAATTTATCCAAGGCATATGACAAAGTAAAATGGATTTTCATTAGAATCCTTTTTACTCATTTGGGTTTAATTTGGAGTTCATTAACTAGATCATGAGTTGTATCCAATTGATCTCAATTGTGGTACACATAAATGGATCATCTTCCCCTTTTTTCCATGTGCAAAGACAATTGTGTCAGGGATGCCCTCTTTCTCCTCTTCTTTTTCTTCTCATAGAAAAGGGCCCAAGTTGTCTTATGTATGATGCTAAGAGGAGGGGGGTTTTCCATGGTGATGTTATTAATAGGAATATGACAATATCCCACCTTATTTTTGTTGATGATATTCTTATTTTTTGTAGTTGTGATGCCAGAAATATTACGGTGCTAGTGGAGATCCTATCTCTTTTTGGATGTGCTAGTGGTATGTCGATAAATCCCTAGAAATATTCCATATCTCATCATAATATTTTTGAAGTTGAGCTCCTTCAAATATCTCAGCTTCTCACATAAGACTCAAATCCGTTGGAGCTAGGATTGAAATACTTGGGTTTTTAGTTGAAACCAAACTGTCACAACAAAATAAACTAGGCATGGCTCATTGCTAAGGTGGAAAATCATCTGAATTGTGGTACCATAAGTGGTTGTCAAGAGCTGGTCGCCTGGTTTTCATAAAATCAATATTAGAAGATATTTTAGTATATTGGGCACCATTAGCCTAGATCCCTAAGTATGTCTTGGAGAAAATTTGTTGACCGTAGTTTCAAAGTTAAAATGGGTTTGGGTCCGGGGACCAATAATCAAGAGAAACTTCCCGCTTGCAAAAACCTTCTTCATTTTTCCAAAGAGAAGGGTTTCACCCACCTTCACATATTTGGGGACTCTTTTCATCCATAAACTGGCTCAACGACAATATTGCATGCAGGAACATTTTCTTATTGACTATTCTTGAGGAAATAAAACACATTATTGGTTCTTTCAGTATAATTTCATGCTCACACATTTGCAGGGAAATGAACCAAGTTGTTGGCAACTTGTCAAAGGATGGTCCCCTTTTGGAAAATGATATTTGGTCAATAACTAAGCAAGTTACTGAGAAAAGTCTCGAGTACCTCCATTATTCTTTCGGGCCTGCTCTGCGGACAAATGTTTATGGTTCAGACAATTTTCATGGAGATCCACAATATTTCTATAGATGTCTGGTTATTTTTTTATCATATTTTATTTCTCCTATACATAGTCGATATATTTTGGAGAAGATACACCAAAATATCATGGTAACTTTCGCTAGGCTAATTTACAGTTTTGATATATATATTTCACCTTTTTTATGCTCTCAACAATAGAAAACATATGAAATTTTTGGGGGGTTGTTTATCACAATAATTGTATGTGTATTTTTATTCAAATATCTCTCAGCATGTGTGGAAATTTTTTCCACACTCTTCATGGTTATGCCAACAACCAACGAATTGGCAATACAAACTTGTATAATATTTTTCTTTTTTTTGTGGTACTTATAGTATAGATATTTATTACTGAACATCATTGCTCCTCTAGCATGTTCCTAAATGATTACCCCACATGATTAGTAAATATTTTAATACACTACTACAATGTATATGCATAATGTAATTTCTTTCATTTTATTATGAATGAAATTGCGGGTCTTTTCCTACGGAAAAATAAAAGAAAAGTACATAATTCCATAAAGGATCCATGTTAACAAAAATGGATCATTTATGAATCATTTCTCCACACTTGTCCTTTGCTCCCCCTTTTATACTTTTTTTCCTTTTACAAACTCCATTTATGATCCCACTATCATTCACTTCTTACTATTAATGTTGTATTACATTTAGGATGTCAAGTTTCATTATCTAAAGATTCTTTTTATTTAACATTATCTTCTTTAATGGAGTCTTGAGATCTGATATCTCATTGAATTCAATTCTTATTAAGTACTTGTTGTGACCCTTTGAAAATTGGTATTATAGAACACATCCCCACTTGGGGCTTTGAACTCCCATATGTTCATATGTATCTCCTCTTTCAACTTCCTTTCCTTTGGACCTTCAATGCCTTTTCTATCAACACTCTCGATCTCAATCTTATGATGACCTACATTACCTCAACCTATGAGATTCCCTAGTGATATCATATCATTGCCCACAAAATTGTATCTATTTTCTCTAAAATATCTTTAAATATTGAGATCCGAAATGGTTTCATTCTCCTTCTTTGACCTCTACAATTTCCCATACTTAGGATCCCTTCCATGAAAACCTTTCCAAAATTTGCACAATTGGTTTTGTCTTCCAAATTTGCAGTCTTTAAACTTTTTTATTGTGTTTTCTTATTCCTTAAAACCTTACTTGTTCACCCATCTTTTCATTATTTTTTATTTTAAATAATTTATAGTTCCTCTTCCTTTCTTGTCATTTCTCACTTTTTTATTTTTATTTATTTTCCTTATCCTTTTTTCATCACTAAATTTTATTATTTTTTTAAAAACTTAAAGATCTGCCCCTTAGCCTCTATTGTGATCTCATTATTTTCCTCACCCCTTATTTAACTTGATTTTATTCTTTCTAATCTCACCCTTGCCTCTATTTTTCTACTATATTTATTCATTAACCATTTTTACTCTTACTCTTATTACTATTTATTTTGAGGTAGAAAAATTATCCAAAGTGTAATGATTATTTTTAAAATTTTCATATATATTAATGTTTTTTAAACCAACATAGATCCATCTTAAATACTAATCTAACATGATCCGAGAGATCAAATTCCTTCACGTGAAAACTTCTTTAGAGTTAAAATACAATGTGTTGTTTTTCATTGTTTAAATTATATATTTTAAAGCTAAATAGAGAATATATAGGGCCAAATAAATGTTTTAACCATAAAAACTTAATTTTTTCACAATATATTCATAACTTTTTAAAACTAATATATAATGTATATCTAATTGATATTAAAATATTTTACATAACATGTACATTGAACATTTACGTATTTTTAAGTATATGTCAATATTATTTCGTATTAAAATATTTTATGAATAACTAAATTATAATCTAATTAAAGATATTACTCACACATTTTTTTACTTCTATCTACTTTACAACATAGTTATTTTTATTTATTATAGTGGACATTATTTTGTATTTAAAACATAATTTTAAATTTTATTTTTATTTTAAAGGAGACTGACCAAACAAACTTATACATCCCTCTCATACTAGGTTGTAAAATAAGCCTCTGGACTCAATGGACCTCTCCCCTAAATAACATAAATTCATAAATATTTACCAATATATATAAAATAAATAAAAAATATTTATAACTAAAATATTTTAAAAATAAAAATAAAAAAACAAAACACTTATTCTAAATAAAAACTAAGCAAAATGATCATTTTCCCTTTATATATTTTAACATTTTCTTTTATATCATTACAAATTATTCATTAATTAATTAAATTAAAATAGAAAAATTATATATAAAATGCATACAATCAATTACATAATACAAATACAAATTTACTACCACACTAACATATGATTTATAAACATTTGCTACACTACCAAACTATATAACTATATAGGCATAGAACAAACACAAAATATGCATGAATCTTACACTTAGTCTTCAATATCGATTCTCTCCCAACAACAAAGAACAAAGGGTCCCTCGACGTCTATGGACCCTAATGCAATCTAGACAACATGCCTCTTGAAATTGTGTAAGATCCCTTTCTTCATGTTATCTAAATGAATTATTAGTGTATATTTAATATTTCATATAACATATTCTAGGTAATATTTATAAGTGAGAATAAAGGGGTATCGTTATGGATTATCTATGAGATTTAAATAGAAGCTACGGGGTTATTTATGATGTAGATAGTGCTTTTTTTACTTGGAGTATTTTGGGAGATTGATCACAAAGTGCATTATTAAAGTATAGAGATGATCATTCGAAGACTTTATCCTGCGATTGCTGTTTGACATCTACCTTTCAGATTAGATCCTTCAATACTCTTTGTCTCGTTTTCCGTCCTTAACAGGCTGGTCAGCACCGGTTCTAATGTGGCCTTAACATACCCTTACGACTCCAAGCGCATGATTTGATTTTGAGATTTAGCCTTAAGCGAAACAGAGAAGCTGAGCAGAAGAATGTTTGTCAGTGTGATCTGTCTATGCCATTCCTCCTTTGTATCTGACCTTTAATGTGGTTTCTAGAGCTTCTGAATAGGAATTCAATGCTCTGTTTTCACCTACGAAAAAGTAGACTATTCGGATTGCTACAATGGCCTGTTAGACATTGAAGAGATTCAGATTATGACTTGGGCAGTTCCTTGTTTACTGGCACAAATTCAATAAATTATCATAATGCGTATGCACAAATGTGTTTCAAGAATGAACTAAAAATCTTAACAAGATACCTGTTCTGCAACGTTTCCTGCATTTGCATAAGCTTCTTGGCTCTTGGATGTCAATCCTGTGATCGTGTAAGCATATAAACCTCCAGCAAATGCAATGCCTGGGATAACGGCAACGCTCAGGATAGCTAATCTCCATGCAGAAACAAATCCAACCACCAAACCCGCCAAGAATGTTGATGGGATTCTCTATTCTCATATGCGTTACTCATTTTCCAATCATCGAATGATTGTGCGTCTCAACTCAACAAATCTTTTTTTTTTTTCCTGTTTTGCTGTAGATTCATACATTAACAGTGTGTATGTTTTTTTTGGGCCATATATATGAGTTGGACAATTGAAAGAACTTGTTGGTGTGCAGTGAGAGAGAAAGGCTCAGAGGTCAAGTTGTGGATCAGTTGGTGGAAAATGAGTGGCTGTGGCCTTGATCATGTACACAACATGCTGGAATCCTCATGGAGGATGGAAAGGCATTACACCATCATCAATTTATGGAGGCCATTGTTGCTACTATGGCGAGGGTGAGGTCGTTCTTGATTTAGAGATTTGAGGACCTGAATCAAACATTGGAGAGAGTAGTGAGACACATTTGCACATTGTTTGAGAAGGGGTAGGTGTTCTTTGAAATTTGTCTGAAGCGCGATGCGTGTTGAAGAGAATCAGGGCAGAGCTCAGGAGAATTAGGAAGAAGAAAGCTGCAAGACCAATACAGAGGTTTCAGTACGATGCTCTCAGTTATGCCCAGAATTTTGACGATGGATGCTGGAAGGATCATGACTACTATTACTTCATGAGCACTTTTTTTCAGCTGCAAAACCCCCTTGGGCAGGCTCGTCATACTAGTGTTAGCTCATAGTCCCATTCGATAAAACTGTAGACCTTGGGAGATATGATGGGTGTTTATGTTCTTGTGATAATTTGAAGGGCAGGTGATCATCCAGCACAGTAGGTTTAGTGGTTGTCATTACCAGGTGGAGCAAATTTTTTCAGTGGATTTTTTTCTAACAGACAAGTCAGAATTCGAAGATAGCTGATGATTCATAATTATTTGTACTCTAAATTTCATATTCTTGCAAATGTATGTTTGATGTATTCATTTTTAAAGAAATAATAAGATATATGTGTGGAGTATGGTTCAGGGTTGAATGTTAGTGTGACATTGGATATAAACTAGCTGAGTTTTAAGTGGTATGGTTGGTAAATTTTTCTTATTCATAATAAGAAAAATAGAGTTTTCCATAACTCTAATAATATAATTTTTAGGGTAAACTTGAGTATTGAGAATAAAATTTTGATATACAATACTATAAATTGGCCAAGAGTTGTGAGCTCTGATCCATTCTTTCACCTAACATAATCTGGTCCCTGTTTGCTTTTTTTCCCTCATTCTCTCTTCCTCCCTGTTGAGTGGAACTTTGGTGTTTCCATGGCACTAGTTCCAGGAAGGTAAAAAGCCCTTTCTTGGGACATTGGTTTAGTCTTCAAGCCTTTCATCCCAGCATTCTTTGTAAAACCAATCATCTCAGCATTCATTGTCAAACCAATGTCATTCATGATGGGTGTTTATGTTCTTGTGATAATTTGAAGGGCAGGTGATCATTCGGCACAGTAGGTTCAATGGTTGTGATTACCAGGTGGAGCAAATTTTTTTAGTGGTTGTGATTACCAGGTGGAGCAAATTTTTTCAGTGGATTTTTTTCTAACAGTCAAGTCAGAATTCAAAGACAGCTGATGATTCATAATTATTTTTACTCTAAATTTCATATTCTTGCAAATGTATGTTTGATGTATTCATTTTTAAAGAAATAATAAGATATATGTGTGGAGTATGGTTCAGGGTTGAATGTTAGTGTGACATTGGATATAAACTAGCTGAGTTTTAAATGGTATGGCTGGTAAATTTTTCTTATTCATAATAAGAAAAATAGAGTTTTCCATATCTCTAAAAATATAATTTTTAGGGTAAATTTGAGTATTGAGAATAAACTTTTGATATACAATACTATAAATTGGCCAAGAGGTGTGAGCTCTGATCCATTCTTTCACCTAGCATAATCTGGTCCCTATTTTCTTTTTTTCCCTCATTCTCTCTTCCTCCCTGTTGAGTGGAAATTTGGTGTTTCCATGGCACTGGTTCCAGGAAGGTAAAAAGCCCTTTCCTGGGACATTGGTTCAGTCTTCAAGCCTTTCATCCCAGCCTTCTTCGTAAAACCAATCATCTCAACATTCATTGTCAAACCAATCATTTTCATAGTTGTTTAGGAAAGCCAGATATTAAACTCAAGAGATTTGTTAAATGTACATTGTCACACCAATCATTTTCATAGTTGTTCAGGGGAACCAGATATTTAACTGAGAGATTTTTTCAATGTACAAGGTGTTTTTATGAGTTACTGACAAACTGGAAATGCCAGTGATGGGAAACATCTTTTAAACTTCCCTGTATTTTGGAAAAGTGAATATAAACAAATTGGAAAGTTAAATATTCAATGGGTTTACACTTCTATGCAAAAGTGAATATAAACCAATTGAAAAGTGAAAGATTCAAATGGTTTACACTTCTATGCGGGGGTTTCTTCATTGCTATCAGTGTTTAGGAACAATCAGCTAGTGTAATTAAAGCAAAAACTTGTTAATGGGCAAGGAAATATATTTTAAATTTCTCTACCATTTTTTCGAAAAAGCAAAACAAATACTAAGCCTCATATGATTATCTCTTTGCACATTAAAGAACCATACATTATTTTTTTGCAGTAGTGTCTTTTAGTCTGTCGCTTCATTGAAGTTTCTTCCTGAATACAATCTGGAGAGTGAATATAAACATATTGAAAAATAAAGGGCATAATTGTTTTACACATGCAAAAGTTTCTTCATTCTTATTGGAAAGATGCAGGGATATCAAGGAAGGCCTTATTTTATAATCTCGACAACCCTACCTATATATTCGAAATCCTTAGACAAGCACCGGTGTCATAATTGAATTTCCATAAATGTACAACCCATTAAAGAAGATTATATAGCAGATTATATGGCATTTTTGTGTGGGGAATTTTCAAAAGGACTGAAAGAAGAATATATATGGCAGAATCATTATTGATAAGTTAAAAAAATACAGTAATTTTGGATTAATTGATTTTATAATATATATATATATATATATATATAGAATTAATTTGTTTCTAATTTGTATGGTAGGTTCAATAATAATGGTTATGTGAAAATTTTGAAGGGATTTCCTAAAATAATCAAATATTTGAGATGCATAAGATATAGCTCTGCACCACACTAAATGTATTTTGAAAAAATTTAGATAATAAATTTTATTGATAAGTCTTGAAGATTGCACACAAATAAGGATCAAGATCAGTGTTGGAGAACCTATCAAGTCAACCTTCATCTCGCTGGAAAATACTATGTTCAAGTCAGCCTATAATACTTGTTCAAGTCAGCCTCAAAGTCAAAGAACATGTTGGCTTATTTACAGTCAGGAACAACTATTTATAGGATATTTAGTGTGAGTTGCAGAACTGAAGCAAAGTGCAAGAAAGGAAGATTATATTTGTGGTTTCATTTGAAGATAGATCTTTGACAAGTCTGTAATAAGTTCGATCAACAAAAGTGTGAAGTTTAGACTGTGGTTTCAGCGTAGTAAGGAGACAAATAAGTGAAGGAAGAGGGCTAACATACATACATGGTTTGGGTACAAACTCTTGAAGAACATCACAGCAATCTAAGTCTATTCACGAATTTCAAGAAGTGACAGAGGTACTATAAGTAGGAAGTATAATAAGTTGGCTCGGCAAACAATAATGGAAATTCAATTAATATGCAAACAGTAATGGAAATTCTCATAAACATACAACTTCACCTCCAATAAACATCAACTAGTTTATGGTGTGTTACCCCTTACATATATTTAGAGGCTTGCATGATGACACAAATGGAGATTTCATAGACTAAGGGTACATGGTTATTGCATGCTTTTATGGATATTGTTTCCACTATGATAGTTTTGCTTGCACCCATGTGCTTAGTTTGGAGTATTGTACTATTAGTTGATTGATTTGGATGGAGGACACCAATCTATTTCATTTTTGGATTGGTCATCATGGCTTTGTTAGTGGTGCTCCTCTCATGTTTCACACTTTTCATTGATGGATCAACCTTCTAGTGGGTATTTTTTATCTTTCATGAGATGCTTAACTTGGTGATGTTGCACCCTACATCACATGGATCTTTTCAACCTAGTAGCGTTATGTTTGGTATATTTTCTCATCATTTGTAGATAACACTACACTTCCACATGGTTTTATGATAATCTAGCCCTCCAAAACATTAAATGGCATGTGGTGATTCTTGACTCAATTAGAGGAACACCCCAATTTTTAAGACTTGTTTGGCATTGAAATGGCATCTTGGCATTATGTATGTATTGTCCTAGGAGAGTGCTTCTCATGTACATGCATTTACACATTGATATATCGCTATCAATGGCTATATGTCGATGATGTGTCATGATTTGTGCTATTTTTTTTTGTCTCGCTGTAATAAACTTCATTTCCAGCATTCAAAACAGAGTTCTATCTTTCTTTTCTATGGGTTGTTTTAGTTTCCTGAACTTAAAATCATTTTTATACATAGTTGGCCCTAGATTTACCCCTAGTTTTGGCATAGTTTTTCTTAGTTTTAATCCACTTTTAAGAGCCAAAACTTCTATGGATTTTTAGTTTACTGTTTGCTAGATTTTCATTTCATTAATATACAACAGTAAGCTACAACCATCTTTAAGTTCTTTTGACAATGAGCTTAAGTCCCCTTCTAAGCCTAGTTTAAGCCTATGTGAGCTCTTGATTTATAATCTTTCACATCTTAAGTCAAACTAAACATAATCATATCTAATATCAAATCAAAAAACTACTAAATACATTGCTGGTTGGTGTTAGAACAAGTAACTAAAATTTTTGTCATACATTGCTTCATTACAAAACTAGTTACTTTTTAATTCCTGTTCTCTTTTTTTGCAATTTCAATTCTTTGAAAGGGTTGGAATTTACTGTTGTGTTTTACTTGCTTTGGTGGTCTCAATACTGTACTTAGTCAAATTTGGAAACTAATGGTGAAAATTGGAACCTAAGACATCGCTAAAACACCTTAATCATTCACTTTAATATCTAAAACCAGATTTGAATATGAACAACTCATTTCAACTTATAATTAAGTGCAAAATACTCTAGATTTACTCTAGATTTGTCAAGGAGGTCTTTCTTATACTGAGGGAATGTGCCTCAAACAAAATCTTTGTCTTCAAATGATCGCAAGAACCCTCAACTGTTTCCTTTGTTGATAATGGGAGCTGCAAAAATCCATACAAGTTTCAACCAAATCTTTCAGCTTTTGAAACCCAATTCATTGTTAGGTCAACCATACCTTTCAGCTTTTGAAACCCAATTCATT
This sequence comes from Pinus albicaulis, assembly GCA_034641835.2. Taxonomy (NCBI): domain Eukaryota; kingdom Viridiplantae; phylum Streptophyta; class Pinopsida; order Pinales; family Pinaceae; genus Pinus; species Pinus albicaulis. Next base: position 33,439 of record JAXQQM020072291.1, read on the forward strand.
GTTAGGTCAACCAGACTTCAAAATAATTCACTCTAGCTCATAGAATAGGCCAAATAACTCTACTGCTCAGATAAGATACCAATGATGTTGATGATCTTCAGATTTATGGTCACAAATTTTTTTCAATCAATATCACAATACTGGAGAAATGGAGGTCAAATACAGGTGTATTATTTCTGAGATTAAAGGTCAAATTTATACTGAGCTTTTCATCAAACAGTAAAGGGACTAGATCACCAAAATATGCACAGGGCTTTGAACTTGTGGGCCAAATATTGAACAGAAATTAGGAATGTCTGTGATACAGAGAATGGGAGCCTGAAACCAAAGTTGGATCATAGTATTTGAATGAGACCGAAACAGAACTTAACCTTTGTAGTGTCGAGAACATAGTCAAATCACAGTGTATGGAGGGTCGAGCCTTCTCTTTCAATCTTGATGGTGTAGTATCACATGTAAACTGAATAGGAAATTTAGGATAGAGTAACTGAGCAATTTAAGACTGATTCATATACCTGTTAGCTCATGATGATAAGAGCCATATTTTAAGAATGATTTAATTGGTTAAGAATCTTATATACATATTTTTGACATTCTACTCACATCAATTTCAATCAAGCAAAAATGTGGATTCAGTCTTTGTTGTATACAATGATTTATTGTAGTTTGTCATGTCAAATTGTCATTATAAAAAAAAGTGCAAGAAATTACCCAATGAAGAAAGGGAAGACAAGATCATTATCAAATTTGCAAGTAATCGATTATTGGAACACTAAAACACTTAATTTATATAGAAAGGATGAAGTACATGTAAATATTTTCAACTTATCATAAGATGGAACAATTTCAAGCTCTCATTACCCTAGTTAGGGAAACCAAGAAAACCCTAAGAACCAACTCCTCCTAGATAGGGATCACACGTAACAAAAGTTGGTCACTACACCAAGAATCCTCAACAAAATAGCATCATCAACTGCATTGACATTTATGACATGAATTTTGGTATGTGGGAGATTAAAGAAGAAGACGTTGCAGTTTCTCTCATAACTTGTTTGAGAAGCCTACAAGTTGGCTAACCTTTACGTCCTTTCCTCAACCTTGCCGATTTATTCTGCCCTGGTTCAATATGCAAACATTCATACACCACATTAGCAACATCAACAACAATCAGTACACAATTTACGAGAAAACTAAGAACAAAGACCTAGCAACAAACCTGGAAAATCACCAATTTGGGTGTTTTCAATGAGGCAATCATGTTCAGATGGAGGGCGATCCATTGAAGAAGTCGTTGTATCTGTAAGATAACAATGCAATTTCTGTCAGAGCAAATAATATCATGTGAATTAATACATGCATCAGAATACATACTACATCAATTAGTTGTCCCATCAAATGCACCTTGACCGAATTGATAAATAAAGGGATGACGCTTTTGGCTATGTGCTTCAAGTCAAGGCACAATATTGAGATGGTTCACCCCTGCAAACATTCAAACACTACATTAAAAACATCAACAACAACCAGTGCACACAGTTAAGAGAAAACACATAGCAACAAACTTGGAAAATCACCAATTTGGGTGTTGTCAATGAGACAGTCATGTTCAGATGGAGGGCGATCCATTGAAGAAGTTGTTGTATATGTAAGATAACAATGCAATTTCTATCAAAGAAAATAATATCATGTGAATTAATACATGTATCAAAATACAAACTACATCAATTAGGTGTCCCATCAAACACACCTTGACTAGATTGATAAATAGAGAGATGGTGCTCCTGTTTACGTGCTTCAAGTGAAGGCACAATATTGGGATGGTGCACCCCTGCAAACATTCAAACACTACATTAAAAACATCAACAACAACCAGTGCACACAGTTAAGTGCAAACACATAGCAACAAACTTGGAAAATCACCAATTTGGGTGTTGCCAATGAGGCAATCATGTTCGGATGGAGGGCGATCCATTGAAGTTGTTGTATCTGTTCTCCAACAATGCAATTTCCGTCAGAGCAAATAATATCATGTGAATTAATACAAGCATCAGAATACTGACTACATCAATTAGGTGTCCCATCAAACACACCTTGACTGAATTGATAAATAGAGGCATGGGGGTTTTGTCTGTGTGCTTCAAGTGAAGCCATAATATTGGGATGTTGCACCCATGAAAACATTAAAACACTACATTAGAGTATTGAACAACAACCAGTGCACACAATTAAGAGAAAACACATAGCAACTCATCTACCTATACAACTTACTTTGGACAATAGAGGATGCATTGTTGGAGCGAGGACGACCACGCTTGTTGAGATATTGAAACTAAAATGGTTCATCTTTGGATGCAGAAACATTTAAATCAATATCCAAGCTGAAATATTTTTTTCTTTTATTTTTCTTTTTAGGACTAAGGAAACTCTTCTTCCTCTAAAAAGATGACTCATAAGCACCCAACCCAAGGGTGAAGTCATAATCCATAATATGGAGGTCATTAGCATCATCCACAAATTTTTTAGCCAAATCAATCAACTATTTTTTCTTGTTCACAGTAGAAGGAGGATTATTCCGAAACAGGTCTAGATAGCCAAACAACTCCTCTCTCAACAAATTAAGTTCTTCAGCATTGTTATCATCCATAATAGTTGTGCTAGTACCTGCATCAAGGTTTGGTGCCTCTATACTTATCTCAGGAAGGGAATTCAATGTATTAGGTGTGGTATCAAGATCTAATAAAGGGTATGACTCCATTAAGGAGGAATGCATCCAATCTACCTTTATGGCATGCTTGCAAATGTTGCCACAAATAGACCATGGGCAATTACAAGTGATACAATTTGTGCGATGCCATATGATAAGATATTTCTTATCAAGTTTACTTTGAATCCTCACCCAATAAGCATGAGATATTCTCTCATGAGGCCTGCAATCACTATCTGGAATTCTTCGAGCCTTTTCCATTAATGATTCAAGCTGCATCTCTTTCTTGTGGTTGTTCATATATCGTTATTTTTTCAAAATTTCCTTGAATTGATAAAATGGCTCAACATGTTTTATTAGAGTATATAATAGCCAATCCATCCTATGAGAACATTTTTTCCGTCTATCACATAGAAATGTTGTCTTGAGATAACCGTGGTATGACTCAACAACATTATTTGTCTCCTAATTTGCATGAGGAAAATCTCGGCAGCCTTTAACCCACATCCCTAAATGTAAAAACTCAATTAGTAAATATATATTTTCGTTATGAAACAAAAAGCATAAGAACAAAAAAAATAGCATGAAAACTTATGGATCTTGTCACCGACAACCCAATTCTTGTGGAAATAGTCCAAAAATTTATCCTTAGTTGCAAACTTGGTGAAAAAATCGTTAATTACATTATCCACTTCATCATTAGAACAAATTTTCGTGATATAAACAAGTTCATTGAACATCTCTTTTGCTTTTTTTGAACTACTGGCCAACCGATTAAAATTCTTTAGCCAAGCCCTCCTTACATGCCAAATACACAAGATCACTTCACATCCGGTGATTCGCCTGTCGTATTTAATTAATTTTAAGTGAGAAATATTTAAAATGAATGTAACTTGAAATTTCAAATAATAATATAGATGTTACCTCAAAGCAATGATTTCAGCCAATGCATCATCAACCATAAAGGCATTGACCTTTACGTGACATCACCACCCATGCAACTGGAACCTCACTTTGTTGCTCATCAAACACCGCGAGCGTGTACAACTGATACTGTCAAATTAAAAAAAATGAAGTTATTTTAAAGTCATTAATCATATTGAATCATTATAACCAAAATGATTTTATTCAAACAATCATTGCAAAAATACTCACCCCGTATTTATTTGTACTAAATGTTGAGTCCATGGCTATCAAGCTATTGTGGGATAACTTAACCATAGTTTCCAGCATCCATTTAGTTTGTATTCCGGCTATAAAAGGGATCTCTCCACCATTGGGCTTCTGGTAGAAGAAGAAATCATTATGGTGTTTTTCATACCAGAGATTCACACTCATTTCATCTTTGCAATTTAGTTGGTAATTTTCTTTTGCCAGACGATTATAGATGTTTACAATATCTTTTCTGCGTAAGAAAAAATCCCTATCCCGAGCTGTGGCATCTATGTCAATATATTTCTTAATATGCATTTTACAAACAGAATCAATTGGCACTTGAAGAAAAAAGCAACTTTCTATATAAGAAATCATGTCCCTTGAAAGTCTTGGCTTCTTCTGAGGCCCATCATCACCTAAAGTGTCGTGTTTTCCATGACAAGGCCATCCTTTCCCATCTTCATGATCATACATGTTGTATGTTATTATTGCAGCATCAGGATCTTGAACCATGACCTTTATAGTAAAATGGCATTGACAACCCCTCTTTTTGACAATAGTATGTCTTGGTTTGGTTTTCCATTCTGCTCTCTTGTCATGTGGACCATATGAGCAAGTATATGTACCAAATAAATTTTGAATGTGAACACATATGACAAATGATAAAGCACTCTTAATATCAAGATCTAAACAAGGCTTTTCTAAAATACTTACAGTTCCCATTGTAAGGAAGCACTAGGCCTTGAGCTTGGAGGTTTTCTTTTTTGACGCTGGAAGGTACATGGAGCATCTAGATTTGATTCCTCTCTTTGAATAAAATCAGTAATTCATTTTGTAGGAATTTTTGCAACCCGGTCAATATTGATGTTCGTCTTGTATACTTCAGACCAAAATAAATCTTACTAGAAAATATGATTTTCTCTTTTGGGTCTTGCACCTCAAGGCCCATTATAGTCTTCCATTTCTTTTCCATGTTCTGTCAATGTCTGCAAAAAATGTAGAAACATATTAGGAAGTTGTATCTAAAAACTGAAGCTATAAAAGAGAATTAATAGTTGCATTTATAAATAAAGGTTAAATAACAGAGCTTGGGAAGTTTTGTTTTGACAATGTAATGACTCTTTATTTTAAGGTAAATAGAAATGTTACTACAACACTAGCATCCAATAATAGGGGACTTTTCCTTTTTTTTTTAAATGTTATTATGTCTTACAGAAGAAAGTGCTTCCTTCAACACTTATATAATTAATGTCCTGACATGAATGGGGAAGTATAGGAAAATTTTTGCCATCAGAGCTGGATTCTTTTCATTAATCACGAACTTGAAGCTACAGTTTTTATTGCGATGACACAATTTTTATGGTAAATTTCTCCCTATGTATAAGTTTCCTTGGTTTCACTAATGACTTGTGTCCAATACCAGGTGGAAGGTTAAAGATATTGTAATGGAAATATCTCTTTATTCTATGAGATCTAATCATCGCATTACTTCTAATTCTTGTAAGGTTACCCCTGCTTTTATTACAAGAAACTTTCACAAAACAGATTTCTTCTTTAACCTTCCATGACAAATGGTAACAGTTCTTAAATTCTTTTCAGAGAGTATTCTGTCAAAGGGTTTTACAAACACTTTATTATGTTTTTCTCAGAAAAATACTTCTTTAATATACACTACAGTAAAGAGGGAGGGTTCTTATACTTTTTAGGGAGTATATCTCTGTAATCTGCAGTACAGTAAAGAGGGAGGGTTCTTCTACTTTTGAGATAGTGTATCTCTGCAATCTGCAGTGCAGTAAAGAGGCTTTTGATTCAATGCAGTACTTTGGAGTTCGTTTTGAAAGAGCTCCTTTTAGCATATTTTCTCAGGCTTATTTATCTATTAAGGTCAAGTATTCAAGATTAAATTTGGTCTGCTCTCTTTATTGTATACCCTAGATTAGTAAGCTCTTCCATAAATAATCTCTCAAGGCAAATAATGGAAATAAAATTTGGAAAATGACCAAACTACCCACACAACCTCCGGCATTCCTGGTTCTAAGGGGAATAGATAGCGTATTTCATGAAGCTTGGTCATTTCGGTCCAAAGATAATAACTCTCGGGTTCTTAGCCCAAATCAACAATATCAGTAACAATTTTATGTGATGCACCAGTATATTTCATTGCACAGATAAAGTAGTTTGGAGGTTTTAATTGCATATGCATGCTTTCTCAATAGGGGTCAAATATTTTCTTCAACACACACTTCGCCAACCGTAATGGGTTGTAAAGTATTTTAGCTATTTTGTGACTGCACTGAATGTATATTACGATGAGAATGATTGTTTAGTGTATTTGAATATGCTATGTTTTGTCCTTTTCTTATTTTTTTATAACTTGGTAAGTGATTTGTATTACATCATATAAAAACTATAACATAACATTGTCTTACCATGTTTACTATGTTTATGGGTTTGCTTACAAGGTAAGTATTATTAGTTTCATAGCATTATTGTTTTTGTAAGTGGATGCAGAGTATTTGCTACAGTTTGCCGCTGGGATGCAGAGTATTTTCTGCAATTTGCCACTGTATATGTACCATTGGATCTGTGGATGCCCTGAATTATAGTGAATTGGATGCCCACAATGACAGCCGATAAGGCAAAATGTGAATTTCTCAATTCTCGCTGTGAGACATGGTTTAGAGAAACAAAGATTAATTGTGCATTGTTTTAAAGAAATGCCCATATAGCATTGAGATAGCATTGTTTTAACAAAATCCCATATGCTAGACAATGAGATTGTCGGAGCAGCTTTAGCCCATGGGCGAAGTCGGGCATCTTCAGTTGGGTTCTGTGGATGTATCTGATAGAGCATCAAATGTGTCAAAGAGCAGCTACAAGGAGATGAATGATGATGCTATTCAGGACGAGAAAAAGAAGAAAACTGAGCTGTGTGTTCCATTTTACAAGCTCTTTTCTTTTGCTGATAAATATGACTATTTGCTCATGTTCGTGGGAATGATAGATGCAGTCATCCATGGTGCAGCCATGCATGTCTTCTTTGTGTTATTCAGAGAGTTGATCAATGGATTTGGAAAAAATCAAAGAAATCCTACCAAAATGGTGGATGGAGTTTCTAAGGTTTGTGTTGGATTACTTTTAAGGATTCATTTAGACACGATTATTTGGGCAGTTCCTTCAGTTATAATGATTAATCATTGATAGGTATGTGTTTGCTTTGTGCTTGCAGTATGCCCTGAATTTCCTGTACCTGGGTTTGGTGATCTTGGGTTCCTCATGGGCAGGTACAAAGTGCCCTATAACTCTGAAGTTTCCATTTCTTCAGTATAATCTCACAACATCATAGACCTTGTAGGTTGGAGAAACAGATCAGGACTTTTTGTGGTTTATTTATGGTCCACTTAGTCAACAATGATCCATTGGACTACATTACAAATCTTTTAACGAATTTTCTCTCTGATGTAAAATTCTGTTATTCGGTTACTTAATTCAATAACGTTATCACTGTGAATACCTGCCAGTATATCGTTGGTGTTTGACTATCTTCTGTCTTTTATATACTAGTAAAAGAGATGTAGGTTTTGAGAGATAGAAATAAGAGTTTGCTGAGAGAATAGAGACATTATCGAATATACAGAGTGTGTGAAGTTTTCTAGTGCCCATTTTCCATATTAAATAATATTAATCCTCTGCGCTTGGAGAGAGTTATTTGATTTCGTATATTGCTAATAATTTTGCAGAAATTGCTTGTTGGATGCACACTGGGGAGAGGCACGTGGGTAAATTGAGAGAGAAATACTTAGAAGCAGTGCTGAAGCAGGATGTGGGATTATTTGACACGGATGCTATGAACGGGGATATAGTTTTCAGCATTTCCATAGATACTCTTCTCCTTCAAGATGCAATCAGTGAAAAAGTACTTGCCCATATGGCGTTTTCTTCTAGTACTTGAGGTTGAAACAACTGCATAAAATCAATCAACGTATGCATATATTTTATGATATCCATATCTTGATATGAATGTGTTTGGTCTTTAGGAATTTTCCAGAAATGGAAACATGGGCTAAAACCCAAGACTGATTGATTACCTACTAGTTGATATTAGGAAGTGAAATTTAGAATGGGATAAAAACTATGCTTATCAATCAACATAGTATATTAGAAGATGCAAAACAGCCTATTAGAAGATGCAAAACAACCTGAAGAACCAATGTATAGGTTTCGTTGTTTCTCCGTAGTATAACTTGGATTGCAAATTAAGAATCTTGTAGGTCATCTGATGTCCTATTCGGCCAGTTAATATAATTTTGTCTTTTTTAACTTTATACACTACCTATCAGTAAAAAACAAATACCAGACTGTTAATGTATGAATCTAGAGCAAAACAAGAAATAAAAAAAAAATAAAGTCGCATTATAGCTTACTCCTTAAATAATAATACCTTTTCAAACATTTCTTAGAATTGCCATCCCTTCTCGTTTTTTGTGGCCAAATTTCGACATCTTTCTGGAATTTGTATTGAAACCTGAAATTTGTATTGAAATGCCATCCCTTCTGGTCTTATGTGGGCAGATTTCGAGATTTGCATTGAAACCTGAAATTCAACTTGCGATAACCTTTCTTTAACTGTAAATAAATATTTGATAGGATGGAATACAATCATAGTATTTAAATCCAAATGCAACCCTCTTTCTGAGGATGAGATTACTCATTACCATTTGAGTTCAAAAATTACAGGGATATCTCAGTCATTTTTTGGTTGGCTCGTTAGCATTTGAGTTCAGAAAAATTATAGTATTTAAAACCAAATGCAACCCTCTTTCTGAGGATGAGATTACTCATTAGCATTTGAGTTCAGAAATTTCAGGGATATCTGTGTTTTTTTTGGTTGGCTCGTTATCATTTGAGTTGAGAAATTACAGGGATATTACAATTCCTTTTTTGGTTGGCTTCATTAATGAGAATTTTAGCTTTAAATTTGATGCCTACATAATATTTTATAACATATGGATTGTGGTTCATAATTTTTTAATCCAATTGAAATATGGACTACCCCATCAATTTAATTATGTTAAGCAAGAATTGAATGATTATCGTTTCACAGTCTTTAGATATTGGAGGGCAAAGGGCAAGGGCAGCTTAATATGTGGTCTACCCACTCTAATGATCAGTAATTGTGCTTGTGTCTTTTAGAAGCAGGAAACAGTGAATGGTCGGAATTCTGTTAATGTACGAATCTACAGCAAAACAGGAAAAAAAAAAAAAAAATTGCTGAGCAGAGACGCGCAATCATTCGATGATTGGAAAATGAGTAACGCATATGAGAATAGAGAATCCCATCAACATTCTTGGCGGGTTTGGTGGTTGGATTTGTTTCTGCATGGAGATTAGCTATCCTGAGCGTTGCCGTTATCCCAGGCATTGCATTTGCTGGAGGTTTATATGCTTACACGATCACAGGATTGACATCCAAGAGCCAAGAAGCTTATGCAAATGCAGGGAACGTTGCAGAACAGGTATCTTGTTAAGATTTTTAGTTCATTCTTGAAATACATTTGTGCATACGCATTATGATAATTTATTGAATTTGTGCCAGTAAACAAGGAACTGCCCAGGTCATAATCTGAATCTCTTCAATGTCTAACAGGCAATTGTAGCAATCCGAATAGTCTACTTTTTTGTAGGTGAAAACAGAGCATTGAATTCCTATTCAGAAGCTCTAGAAGCCACATTAAAGCTCAGATAGAAAGGAGGAATGGCATAGACAGATCACGTACTAAACAGCGCGATCGTTGATGAAAGTTCGTGTCATAAAGAATTAAGAATCCCATCGACTTCTATTCTTATGTTCGCCCTATTCCGCTTGCATGCCAAATTTCAAAATCAAATTCGTGCGGGGAGAGCCGGGAAGGCGGCGGGGCCGCGCGCCATTAATGCATGCATGTACCACTTGCTGATGGACAGGACGGAGATGGATAGCGAGGAATAACGAGCGTAGACGTTGCTGATCAACAGATAAGGGCTTCCTCAGCCTACTATTCGATGCTCCGAATAATGCACTGTGTGATCGAATCTCCCAAAAAGTCGCATTATAGCTTATATATATATATATATATATATATATATATATATATATATATAAAAAGACAAATAATATTGAATTATTTTATTTATGATTGATATAAAAATAATTTTTTTTATAGAATTTCCTACATCTATATGTTAATAATAAGAGGAATTACATCTTTTTCTCAACTATATTACATAGAACAAGTTTTTCTTTAAATTTAACATTAAATTTTTTTATTTATAAATTATATTGAAATATTTTTTTTGTTATTAACATTTAATGTAATGTATAAATTTCATCTTAAATATAAAATAAATTATACATCTCTATTATATTAAAATGGTAAAACATTTTCCAATATAATAAAATTCAAACCATTTAATAAGTTTATTTTAATAATTTTGTTTAAATTTCTAAAATAAATTTATAATTTTTAAATTATATTAATTTATTTCAAAATTTTACTTTCAGAATAATTTTCATGTAAATATATTTTCATTTTCAATCTAAGGCTAAGTTATTCCTGAGAAGTTTTAGCATCCTAAAATTCATCTTAATTTTAGATTTATTAGAGGGATCAAATGTCTTTTCACTCTAAATGAAGTTTGCATCTCAAGGATTTGATCCCTCTCAATCTTTGGTAGATCTCAAGTAAAAATATTGGATCTAGGTTGGTTTAATTTTCCCTTTTAAATAAGTTGTATTTCACATAAATATCATGAATTCTTATAAACTTGAAGCTTATAAATGACCAATAAATTGACACTGTGAATATAATAATAATACTAATAATAATAATTTAAATTTTTGATTCTTTTTGTTTAAAATTATTTCTATTTTAACATAAAATTATTTTTGAAGAAAATTAAAATACTTACTATGACATTACATTATAGCATAGATAGAAAGTACCTATAGATGCAATAATTCAAATCATAACCCTCCATATCAACCTTTATCATGACCTCATTTTTATGAGAGTATTCATTGTACATGTTATGGCATAATAATATAGATTATAATATAATTTATAATTACGATGAATTATTTTAATCATTAAAATTATTTAAAATATAGCGAATTAAATGACTATGTTTAATAAATATATATATAAGTTAGATTGAATTTGAATTTTAAATCTCATTGTTTAGACAATATCCAATTGAATTATCTCATAAACTTATTTATTAAAATAAATTTAATTGAAAATAAAAAACTAATTATTTATACTTAATATAATTTAAATATTATTTTTATTAATAATTAATAATATCCATTACACTTAATTATAATTAAATATAATTTTTTAAACCTAAACAATTATAATAATATTTAGTTATAATTAGTTCACAATAATTTAACTAACTTGATTAGTTTTAGAAGTAAAACATGAAAATATAAACACTTTGTTACTATTATATCATTATTATGATTTTCGTTATTAATTTATAGTTATATTTTCATAAAATAATTTATATTATATTTTCAAAATAGATAGAAATTAATTAAATTAAACTTTTAAATATTTATTTTTATTTCTAAATAAAATATGAAAATATAAACACTTGTTACTATTATATCATTATTATGATTTTAGATATTAATTTATAATTATAATATCCTAAAATAATTTAGATTATATTTTAAAAAATATAGAAATTAATTAAACTATACTTTTAAATATTTAATTTTATTATATATTAATATTTTATATGAAATGGTAATATATATATATATATATATATATATATATATATATATATATATATATATATATATTCAATAAAATTTTATGATAATTTTATTAAAGAAGAAAGCTCGGATCTAGCCCAAAAATGTTGCATTTTTTCAAAATTATCAATATTTCTTGTTGGATTGACATTAAGCACAAAAGCTTATTCTAATCACTCAAACAATTATTCCATAATACAAATCTTCCAATCATGTTCTAACTACAAAATTTCTAGAACACTACCTAGATTCAAATGCATTTACATTCCATTTTCACTAATTGGATTTATTAATAAGTGAGTTGATTGGAAGACCTCATAGATTTGAGGTTGACTTCCAAGTTTTTTATTTAATTCTTCTTGTACCTCTTTGCCTTCTTTCTTAGATTATCTCCCTTGTCCTTTTTGGAATTTCCCACGTATTGGCTGCTTTTTTCATCTCCGCAATTGACTTCTTTTTTGTCTGTATAGCCCATACTTTCCCCATGTCTCCCTATGATTCCTTTGGTATTGTAGGCACACTTCCCATTTTATGCCCTTTATTTCTTGCGAAGTTGTTAAATTGATCTAAAGGAAGATAGGTTTGATTTTTGATCTAAGCCCAGGATAAGGGTTGCTCATTTTCCATTGAAAATGTTTCTTCTGCAGGTTCTTTTTCATTAATTTCCTCCTTCTTCACTTTTGGAGTTACTACCTCCACCTCTGGAACCTCTTATTACTTATTGTTCAGAGGTGCTTATGATATAATCTCTTCTTGTTCTTTGTCATCTTCTTCTTGTGAATACAAGACCTCAAAAGAGTTTTCCAAGGTTAAAGCGACTTTTTAAACTTATGTGGATTGGGATTTAGACGTTGTCGATTTTCTTTTGTTCCTTCCATTTTTTTTGAGTTTGTCATTTCTATTCTTAACATGATGTTGTATCCAACCTTTTACAATATTATGAATTCTTATAATACATTGAAAAGTGGCCATATTTATCACAATATTTGAATTTGAAAGGTAATTGCTCGTAGTGAAGAGTCTGACAATGAGAACATTCTCCATGTGTGAGATTTATTTTTGAGGGAATCCCTTCCTCTGGATCTACTTCAACACAAATTTTTACACATGAAAACTATAATCCTTTGGTTTTATCCTTATCCAAATATCCACAACCCATTTTCGATTGCTCACAGAAAATAATTACTCCAACATGAAAGTGGGAGATGATCCGGGTAAATTTCTGATACCCTTAACCAGGACCTTTTACTTTGGATGATGTGTTATAATTGCATTTAATTAAGGCGTTAATGAACATAAATGAACATTTTCATGCTGTAAAGAAGAGGATCATAACAAGCATTAGAAATATATCATATTGATAATGGATTTTGTCTAGCAGGTAATACGTCTCCGAACCTTAGTGTCAAGATGGTGTAGGATGCTGCATTAAGTTTTGTAAGGAGTGAATATGTATATGGATGGTGTTTTATCTATCGTACAAGGAAAATTCCCTCACACGGGACTGGTTGGACCTCTCTACGATTTGTTCCACTACAGGAACTCTCACTCTAAAAAAGGACTCCTAATAGTACGAAAGTAACTCACGCATAATGACTATGAGTATCCTGCCAACATGGCAAACAAAGGGATCTCAAACAACATACATGTGACAATGAGTATCCCGCCAGCATGGCATCAAAGGGATCTCAAACATAATACAAATCCATGATAGAAGGTACATCTCACATCAAGAACAAAACAAGATCTCAAATAAAACATCAATAGGGAGTTTTACAACACAATGCATGTCAGAGACAAAGAAGTACATGAAATCAACGCATCATATACCTCACGATGAAGATGACTAAAGAATGAGGTGCTCTACTGTTGTATTTGAAATCACCATCACAACCGTGACATCGAAAGGTGTGAAATCAACTACTCACTCACTGAATGCTTACACCTACAACTCCACTTTGAAAAGTGGCTGAAAAATATAAAGCTCGGATGGAAAATATGAATATACCATCAGATTTGTGTCTTCGAATAGTGAAAAATTGACTGCCAAATTTCTGAATTCTGACAAAAGTGAAAACCTGGGAAAAAAGGAATCTTTTAGATTCCCCCTAGATTCCTCAAAGATGCTGCTCCACGGGCGAACTAGAAATATGAAACTCAAAAGGCGAATTCAACCTCACCATTGTGTTCCCTGCGAAACATCGTTAAAAGTGACTTTAAACTTGACTATATTCCGACATTGAGAAAAATTACCTCCCTGGGAAAATTTTGAGGACTATGGTTTTGCTCCCTATTTCTGGGCCTGCTCATGGTTCCGCCTGCATAGAAAAATTGTTCGCCTTCAACTACGTGCTACTCTTGAACTGCCTCTGGCTTCGTCGCACTGGTGAAAGAGAGGTTTAAATATTAAAAAGTGGGCAGAGTTTTCAAAATGAGTTGTTGGCTCAAATGGAAAAAACAGAAAATGGTTGAGGAGGGGTCAGGGGGTCAAATCCCACCCCTCCCATTCTCGGTGTATTAATGTTAAACATAAACACATATGTTTTTTTTTAAAACTACACATTTTAAGTTGGGAGGGGTCGGGCCCGCCTTCGGCGGCCCGCTCAACAACCCATGACATTTATATATGTATTTGGTTAGCGTGGTTTGGCTAGCGGGGTTGACAACTGACCACCCCACCACATATTTATGCATGGTTTGTGTGGGTCCAAGATGGTGGGGTCATGGTCGTTGACCCCACTATTTAAATATTATATTTTTTATGTAGGGAAGTAGCGGGGTGGTGGGGGTGGTGACCCACCACCCCCTTTTTATATATATATATATATATTTTTATATTTTTTAAACAAACCATACAGTTTTAAAAATTTGGTTTTCAAGCCGAAGGAGTCATTTTAACAAGGCCACAATTTTTCCTAGAATTTGGCCTGAGCTGGCCAAAATCCGGTGGCCAGAAAAGGTCAAAATTGCACCTACCTTAAGCCTGCGCAGTCATCGAAGTCAACCCAAAACTTTGACTGCCTCTAACTTTCGCATACGAGCATGGTTTGACAAACTGTTCACACCGTTGTGATCAGGGCGAAGAGATATTCAACCTGAACCTGGTTCGAGAGCATTCAAAATAATTTTATTTTTGAGCTTCCATAATCCCTCTTTATCCTCTGTGTGTCTCTGAAGCTGCCTGGATCAATTCTCCCTAATGAGGATTTTTCAGTCCTCTAAACCCATCCACAAGAATCTGCAACTGTTGTGTACTATGTTTGTACCACAAGAGTCCTGAAAAGGTCACCCTTCCATCTCCTTCACCTTTTTTTTTCGGACCCTTAAGCAATGAATTGACACCTGCATCTTATGAAAACTTGTAGTACAACACCCTGCAAATTACATGCTCAAATTATGACCAACTATGACCCAAAACATTTCTCATACTGACCACGAGTTTGTAATATGTACTCGGTGGTCAAGCTTACATCAAAATGGAAATCACACCCCAGTTATAATTACAATACCAACAACATCATCATCACATTTCAAAGTGATGGAAAACACCTTATCACTTTTACATGAAATAAATGCATCACACAACTTATAAAACAAGGCCAAAATATTGTTGTTGCTTAAACAAGTGATGGAAAAACACATCAACACTTTTACAGTTAAAAATGCAACATATGATTTACAAAAATGACCATGACAAGCTAACATATCTAGAAAAATAATCTAGAAAAACCCCTATTTAGCAAAGTGAATGGACCATCCCCCTGTGGTGAATTCACTTGTCAATTAGTTTTTTCGATCGATTTCTGAATGGGCATTTTGCCATTGAGGTGTTGCTCTTGATGGAGTCTCCAACACGTGGCTCTTTGATGGCCACTTCAGTCATAATGGGTGCAAAAGGTATTTTTCCTCCAAACCTGCTTAACTGATTTCTTTCCTTTCTGTGGAGAAGGCTTTCCATGCCTCATCCTCCTTTGTGCTGCCATCCTTTTCCAACACTTAGAAAACAAATGGTTATGTTACATGTCTTTTGATGCCATGATGTACGACCATGGTTATTAAAATTATTATAATAAAAATTCACTTTGGAATATTGATACTTATTATACATTCTCTGGTGATCTCTGGTGCGATCATGGTGATGGGAGCTTGCCTCAACTTTGCAACATGCACCACCATGGAATGATGGTGAAATTTTCTCATAAATCCTCTTCCCTGGTGAGTTCAACAATGTCTGTTTGCCTTGGACATCCTTCAAACATCCTTCTTCAGTGTATCCCAAACCTGCATAGCGAGGTCTCTGCACAACCTCCAATGGTTGGGTTATGCCTTGGCCATGAATGCCAAGTCCTCCTCCTTTCTACCCCATCTTGGTGAGGAGTATCATGCCGGTTCCTGTAATGGGTATCTCCATACTTCCAACAGAAATGATATCAGGTGAAGGTAAAACTAAAGAGAAATAAACACTATTTACCTCAGTTGTCGATTTTGACATAGGTGAAGAAGGCTTCTCTAAGACTTTGTTGTGCTTCACTTCCTCTAAGGCCTCTGTCACAGCTTGTACCTGAAGCTGCAATCACTTCTTCTCCTCCTTCTCTTCCTGTAGGAGTGCCTTCAATGCATCATGATCTGCTTGAAGCCTTTCATTGTTGCGCTTTAGTTCTTCCAACGCTTATCTTGTGGCTTGCAAATGAAGCTGCAATCGATGTTTGTCCTCCTTTTCTTCTTGTAGGAGTGTCTTCAATTCATCGTTCTCTGTTGCTTATTTTTCATAAGCTTCGTACAACATGTTTTCTTTCTCGGACACCCTAATCATGGTCTCGTACATGTCCTTGATATTCTCCATGGCTAAAAATAGTGGATGTTCAATGTTGATGCCTGCAATCCCAATCAGCAAGAAGACCTACTCTGATACCACTTGATCTGGGTAAATTCCTAATACCATTAACCAAGACCTTTTACTTCAGGTAATGTGTTAGAATTTCATTTAATTAAAGCATTAATGAACATAAATGAACATATGCATGCTGTAAATAAGAGGAACATAAAAATCATTAGCAACATACGATATTGATAACAGAGTTCATCCAGAAGGGACTACGTCTCCGAGCCTCGGTGTCAAGATGGTGTAGGGTGTTGCATTAAGTGTTGTAAGGAGTGAAAATGTAAATTGATGGTGTTTTCTCTATCATACAAGGAAAATTCCCTCACATATGAGTGGTTGGACCTCTCTATGAGATAATCCACTACAGGAACTCTCACTCTAAAAAATGACTCCTATTAGTATGAAAATAACTCACACATAATGACTATGAGTATCTCGCCAACATTGCAAACAAAGGTATCTCAAAAAACATAAATGTGACAATGAGTATCCCTCCAACATGGCATCAAAGGGATCTCAAACATAATACAAATACATTATAGAAAGTACATCTCACATCAAGAAGAAAACAAGATCCCACATCAAACATCAACAGAGATATGTACAACAAAATGCATCTTAGAGACAAATAAGTACATGAAATCAATGCATAATATACCTCGTGTTGAAGATGACTGAAGAATGAGTTGCTCTAGTGCTAGATCTGAAATCACCATCTCAACTGTGGCGTCGAAAGGTGTGAAATCGATTGCTCACTCACTGAATGTCGACACCTGCAACTCCACTTTGAAAAGTGGATGAAAAATATAAAGTTCGGATGGAAAATCTAAATACACCATCAGATTTGTGTCGTCGAATAGTGAAAAATTG
Organism: Pinus albicaulis; assembly: GCA_034641835.2. NCBI lineage: Eukaryota > Viridiplantae > Streptophyta > Pinopsida > Pinales > Pinaceae > Pinus > Pinus albicaulis. The sequence continues at coordinate 50,851 of JAXQQM020072291.1, forward strand.
ACTGCCAAATTTCTGAATTATGACAAAGTGAAAATATGGGCAAAAAGGAATCTTTTAGATTACTCAAAGATGCTGCTCCATGGGCAGATTGGAAATATACAACTCAAAAAGTGAATCTGACCTTGCCATTGCGTTCCCTGCGTAAAATCGTGAAAAATGATTGTAAACATGGCTATAATCTGACATGGAGAAAAATTACCTCCCAAGGAAAATTTCAAGGATCATGGTTCCGCTCCCTGTTTCTGGGCCTGCTCATGGTTCCGCCTACATCGAAAAACGTGCCTGCCTCGAACTGTGTGTTGCTCTTGAACTTCCTCTGGCTTCGCCACACTGGTGAAAGAGAGGTTTAAATATTAAAAAGTGGGTGGAGTTTTCAAAATGAGACGTTGGCTCAAATGGAAAAAAACATAAAATGGTTGAGGAGGGGTCGGGGCTTCAAATCTTGCCCCTCCCATTCTCGGAATATTAATGTTAAAAATAACCACATATGGTTTTTTTTTTTAAACTGCGCATTTTCATTTGGGAGGGGTCGGGCCCGCCTTGGGCAACCCACCAAACAACCCACGACATTTATATATGTATTTGGTTGGTGTGGTTGGGGTGGCGAGGTTGATTTCCAACCACCCCACCACATATTTATGTGTGGTTTGTGTGGGTTCAGGGTGGCGGGGTCATGACTGTCGACCCCACTATTTAAATATTATATTTTTTATGTGGGGAAGCGGTGGGGTGGCGGTGGTGGTGGCCCGCCACCCCCTTTTTTATATTTTTATATTTTATTTTTTAAAACAAACCATACAGTTTTGAAAATTCAGTTTTTAGGCTGAAGGAGTAATTTTAACGAGGCCACAGTGTCACCCAGAATTGGCCTGAGCTGACGAAAATCTGGTGGCCGGAAAAGGTCGAAATTGCACCTTCCTTAAGCCTACCCAGTCATCCAAGTCAACCCAAAACTTTGACTGCCTCTAAATTTCTCATACGAGCTCTGTTTGACGAATTGTTCACACCATTGCGATCAGGACAATGATTTTTTAAAGATAAACCTACTGTGAGAGAAATCAAAATATTTTTATTTTTGAGCTTCCATAAGCCCTCTTTGTCCTGTGTGTGTCTCTAGTGCCACCTAGATCAGGAGACGAGGGAGCTTCACCCAAATAGAAAGTGTATTTTGGATATCTTCGTATAGATCATAGAGAAATGGCCATTTGTTCAAATACATACCTTTGGCCCCATAAAAAATAGGTCCACTTCGAAAAATTACATCTTTATCTTCCTTAAACTCAAATAAGAAAGAAAAAATCTCATTAAGGCATGCATAAATTCAAATATTAATTTCACTAATGGCTTCTGTGTTTTCTCCAACAATAGCCCCATGGATGTTGGGGAAAACCACAATCCTGTGAACTTCCCCATTAAAGCCCATTTCTAATATGCCAAGGAAGTTCTTCGAAACCTCGTGTGAATGGCCACCAAGGGAATAGTCTATGTCTTCTTCACAAATTTTGCATACACTTCCTTAGATATGGGTTTTTTGGAGAGTGAAGCTACGAGGGCATGGAAGGTCATAACTTCATCTGCCATCGAGGGAACACACCCTTCGAGGCATCCATTTCAAGCTCAATATCATGCTTGCTTAAAACAAGCTGAAGCGAAAAATATCTTCATACCTCTTAAACGATAGTGTCGACTTCTGTGGGATCCCAAGATACTAAAGGGAGGTGAAGATAACCACACATAGTCAGGACCAATCAATAATTCACACAATTCAAAAATTCAGAAAGAAAAAACCTTATTCCTTGAAGATGGGATAGAAACCTACAAAACATCTACACTTGAACCTAAAAAATACAACAACTAGATAAAACAACCTTATTAATTGAAGATGGGATGGAAACCTACAAAGAATCTACTCTTAAACCTTAAAAATTACAACAACTAAGTAAACCTTAACTGCCATATAAAAAATGTCATAGAAATCCACATATATTCTTTAAACTATTTAATAAATTCAAATTTAATATTAACTTTTTTTAAAAATACATTTCTCTATATAAATATTTACTTTTAATTTAATTACGCCGTAGGCGTCTTTATTTGAAAAAAAAAATTCTGTTTGCCACCATGTACTGTTATTGACTGTGAGATACATTGTTAGACGATTAAAAGAAGTTCCGTCGTTCAATCATAGACCGTGGGAAACACTGCATTGGAAGTTGGTTACGCTGACTAGAATTTCGTTACAGTAACGACCCATGCGGCTTTGAATCTTGCGAGACGGTTAAAAGGAAGGAAGGGATACAACAAATGGCTTCATTAGGTGTCGTGGAGTGTTGTTATCATAAACCCTCTGTAGCGATGGCTTTCTCGGGGAGGGATCTTTTCCTATTTCTCTGGTTTTGATTTTTCATGGCCCTTCATTTTCCAACGACAACCGTGTCAACGTTGTTACGGCACATGTATCTTGGTCCATTGCCCATTCTTTTTCCATGGCCCTTTCTTTTCCAACGATAACGGTGTCAGCGTTGTTGCTACACCTGTACCCGGTACTGCAACAAATTTTGGCTTCTAAAGGAAACATAGAGCATAGAGGAGGGCGGCTCGAAATCAAGCCACAACAAACATGGCTTTGCATATTCTGCCCCTGTTTGTCCTGCAGTAGAATGTGCTCGAAATGGGGTTCTAGCTGCTCACACACCTCGAAGAAATGTCCGTAAAGATGTTTACGGAGTGCAATGTTTTGAGGACCAAACTTGGTCGCCAGTTCGGTGCCACATATGTCGAGAAGAGAAAATTTGGGTTCACGAGTTTGGAAATTGTCGACATCCTTTGGAAATTGCAGAAATTGGGGATGCTGGATTGTCTCCAGCTTCTTCATTTCCATTTCCATATTTGTTCTGAAATCCATGCGTCGAAGTTCTTAATAATGGTGTGAGCGGAGCGGCGTATATATACTGTTAAGATTATTGACATTGGTATTGGTATTGATTATGAATCACCAAGTCTTCTTGAGCTGATATGTTTGTTTCTTAGTCTGATGCAACGACTGCATTAATACAAATTATGATGCTTTCCATTCCACTTCACGAGAATGTTCCTCCATGAAAATAGAAAATTCAAGCCAGACTGGGGTTGTTCAGTCGCCTAAGATTACTACGACAACTATTAATAATTCTTAATAATTATCTATTTTAACTACGTCTATTTCAGAAATATTTAGCTCAGTCGCTTCAACTTACTACGACAACCATTAATAATCCTTAATAATTATCTATTTTAAGTACGTATGTTTCTGAAATATTTAGCATCTGTTAGATGATACGTGGCAAGGTGGGTGTTAAAGTATGGCGGTAGGTTGTGTTAACATGTTAATGAGGGATTAATGAACGTAAGGGAAAAATTTATTGGAATGCTTCTAATTCTAAAAGTATTTACCTTTATGGTTTATGGTTTAATTTTTGATATTTTAAATTATATTTATTTACACTTTAACTCTAAAATTATCATTATATTATAAAATGTTATAAAACATTTTAGTAAAGAAATGTGAGTCATTATTAATATGGAAGTTTCACTAAGAATAAAAGTTCTTTTTACAGAAGATATAGTTCCACTCATTATTAATAAAGTCTGTATTAGAATAATAACACTTCAATTATTATTGGGAAGTTTCTTATTGGAATGCTTCTAATTCTAAAAGTATTTACACTTTAAAGCGTAGTTTTATGGTTCAATTTTTGATATTTTAAATTATATTTATTTACACTTTAACTCTAAAATTATCATTATATTATAAAATGTTATAAAATATTTTAGTAAAGAAACGTAAGTCATTATTAATATGGAAATTGCACTAAGAATAAAAATACTTTTTACAATTAAGATAGGGTTCCACTCATTATTAATAAAGTCTGTATTAGAATAATAACACTTCAATTATTATTCGGAAGTTGCACTAAGATAAAATTGATTTTTACATTCAAGATAGGGTTCCATTGATTATTAATAAAGTGTGTATTAGAAGATTAACACTTTAATCATTATTATTAATCCCCTTTGCACTCTCTTAAATTCTCTTAAAGTCTTAGGATGAAGATTAATAATGACCACCATGGATGTCTTGTTAATTATGATATAGTAGTTGAAGGACAAATGCAATGTCTAATGGTGTGAATTTCATATTTGTAAAGATTTAATTATCAATTTCAAAGTTCAAACTTTTCATTTTAAATTTCATTAATTTAATTTATTTTGTTAATTAGAAATATTTTATAAATTAAAACTTAATGATTATTAAATGGAATTGACTTCTCCATTCATGAGGCACATGCAAAGGTGTTGTAAAGTTAAATTTATTTACTGTTTATTCTTAGCAACTAATTTATTTTGCAGAAGAAATTGTCGGAAACATTTAGACCACATAACATATCACATCTATTTTCATCTATGATATTATTCCATATGTTATAGCCTTACGACGTTTCCTTTGCAACATGTGGTGCAATTGCTAGTATTTTTTATTTTTATTATCTAATATAATTTTATACAATAATATTTCTCATACTATAATATAATTGTGTCACATTTCTTATGCTAAATTACGAAATGCTTACTAATTGTAATACAACCAACCTAATAAATCAAAATAATATTAATAATCTCTTATAAAAAAATAAACAAACTAACTAAAGAACATACCATTAATGGAATGCACTATAAACTTTAATATGGATGGTATAATTATAAATATTAAAATATCATATTGTATATAGAGCGATATCATATTGTATATAGGGGTATAATTATAAATATTAAAATGTTATATTGTATAATTATAAATGTTAAAATAATATATAATATGAATAGGTTTGATAGTTTAGAATATGCTTTTTTCGTAAACGTATAAGTTAACACTGAAAATAAATTAAAATAACTAAATTTATGTGAGAAGTAGGTCTTTTTCCAAAAAAAATAAATTTTATACACCGATTCAATGTTGTAAAACATTGAATAATTTTAAGATTAGATAATTATTAGTAGTTCTAACGTTCCCAATTTAGATATCTAATCTAAATCAAAAGGGTTGATATCTTATAATCTTATAATAAGAAAATGTTTACCAATAAATTGATATCAATTTTAATTTTAATTTTTTCTTGTTTAATAAAAATAGAAGTGACTTATAAAATAACAAATGAATATTTTTTTTCGATGATGATGATGATGGTTAACGTTTATTGAGACTAATCTTTGGGATTAATCTTTGGTCTATTGGACCTAAAGAAAAGAGTTATTTAGTTTGTTTTAAGATTTTATTCCTATGCTCAAAAAGCTTGGAGAGAAGCCTCTAGAGCTCACTATAATTTTGACATCTTAAAAGACTCGGAAGGTCAGTATTGAAACAAATATTATGAAATTGAGCTCTAATGTGGTTGTAAGCTGGGCACTCTAAGAGGAAGTGGATTTCATCCTCGATGTTCATATTCTCACAGAGACGGCAGATCCTTTGCATCCATGGTGTTGTGGTTGTAACCTGAGCACTCTAAGAGGAAGTGATTTTCATCCTCGATGTCATATTCTCATAGAGATGGCAGATTCTTTCCATTTATGGTGTTTTAGGAACTGTCCAACCACCTATTTCATTATGGAGCTCATGAGAGTTTGTTCCAATATTGACTATATTAATTTTCTTCTTTGAGCTAGTTAAAACAGAAAGATACTTTTGATCTTCTAAAATTAAGTTAATAACCTCCTTATAATATCTTAATTTTCTTTAAGAAAACAAAAATATTATAAAAAGTAATCTGAATTAGAAATGTATAAATATATATATCAATATTGGTAGGGTACAAAGTTGATTTATTAAAAATATATAATTAATTTCTCCTCTCTAATAAAAAAATATCTAATTAATTTCTCCTCCCTAATAAGAATATATGATTTTATTATGAAAAATATATTATTGCAAGAGACAGTGGTGTTACAAAATTTAGAACACATAATTTACTAATTAATTATAAAATATTTCATGATACTTGTATGCATACATGTGTTTTATCGAGTTCGATGAACTCACTTGGGCCCTGTGTTATCTCAGCTTTGTAGTGTAAGGTTTAATAATCTTAATTTTTTTTTTTTTTTTAATCTAAGCTTTGATAATTGCATTGTTAATGTTTATTTGAGAATGTGGAAATTTCAGTTCAAATTCAAAACTAATAGTCTAAAATTCTTATAAAATAACTCAGAAATTTCCTTAAGATTATGAAAAATTTCTTGAGAAAATTTTGAAAAGTGTCAAATTTTAGGATTTTGGATGCTCGAGAAATTTTGACGGTGTTGAATCCATTTTCACTATCAAAAAACTATTCAAACAATGACAATGGCAAAATATATTTGTTGCGTAGGTAAACAACTCCAATTCAAAAAAATCAAAATAAAAGACGTTGATTTTTGGATTGTCAAAATAGATATAAAATATATATGTATCAAGTTTTAAGGTGTTGACAAATCAAATGTCAACAAATATTTAATTTTCTGAATTTGGAAAAGCTAGCACTGCCAAATCAGTTTCCCATGCAACCTATCATCTTTAAACAACTAGTGTTGATCAAGTAGTTGATTACTATATTGGTGAATTTGGTTCAAGCTTCATGGGAATGTTACTATTTCAAACATAATGACACAAACTTAGCTGTCAAAAGGAAAATGTGGCAAAGCATGTTTTATTTTCACTTAACAAAACTTTTTTTTAGATTGTTTTTCTGTAAAAAAAAATAGCTTTGGCACTGTTTTCAAACAAATAAGAACAAATATTTGAAAACTAATTTTTTTTTGTCTAGACCCTTAACAAAAACCTCTCTCATATTTTACAGTACTATTGCTGTTTTGTAGATTCAAATGACTCTTTGAAACTTATTTTTCAGGAATTCACCAGGAAAATAATGATGGATAGTGTTGAGGAGCGACCTTCTCAATTAGACTTGGGCATAAAATCAACAGCTAACACTAGTTGAGTATATCGTGTGCATTAAGATAGGAAAATCCAAATTCTCAATCACAAAATCAGATCATCAAGTGAAGATTTTGATCCATGTTTTAAGGTAGCAAGTGCAGCACTATTGGAAACTGACAATTATGAGCATTTCTAATGGAGTCGTCTAAGGAGCCGGAGGAATTGCCTTGACGGTCAAAATTGGCCTGAATTTGGGCCAAAAAAATTTAAAAAATCTTGCAGAAACAGTGTTTGAATCCTGATTTTGACATTGGAAATGGATTCAGCACCATCAAAAACCTGTAGGACACCCAAAATATTAAACTTTGATAGTTATAACATGGATTTAGAAAAATTCCTGCCAGATTTTCTGAAAATCTTATCGGAATTTTCATGATTTTCAGGGCCATTCCTCTGGCTAGTTAGACTACGGCTTTTCGAATGCAAGTACATTTGACAAGTAACCTCAACAACACGACTATTCGGGGCCTTTTGCAGCTATTTCTAACTACAGTTTTAGTTATTTATTATTTGAGCCGTAGTCTAACTAGCCAGAGGAATCGCCCTGAAAATCATGAAAATTCCGATAAGATTTTCAGAAAATCCGGCAGGAATTTTTCTAAATCCATGTTATAACTATCAAAGTTTAATATTTAGATTATTCGAACCACCATAGTGTGAGATCAGCTGTGTAGATGGATTCATGCCGCTTTGCACAAATTTTTAAATTTTTGGCCGAGATTACGACCAATTTTTGGCCAGGTCGAGCTGATTCCTCCGGCTCTCATTATTTGACGTTGTTAATCATTTGAGAAACAATTTTTTTTTGTTTTTAATTTAAAAAAAAAGATATTTACACTTGGAAAAAGGCCTTGTAATTTGCCTTTAAATTCTAGGAATTGTGGGAGATCAAGCCCAGATTGTTATCAACCTTGCGACATTCGAACCAACATTCCAGAAAACCTTGCAGCTATTTTTCAAATTATTGAATTCCGGGATAGACAACAAATGGCAGAGCAGAACCCGTTTTCAAGGAAAGGAATGAGAAAACCGTTGTCCCACCCTCGGATTCAAAGGAAAAATATGAACAGTCAAAGACGCATTTCAAGTTCATCAGAGAGGTGGTGAAAACCAATCGATAGAAAGAAGTTTGTTTAAGATTTTGAAGCATACTATTACCTATAGTTCGAGATTCAAAGTGCATTTACTTCAGTTTACTCAGGATTCTTGCAAACTGTTTAAGACTATTTTATTTTAGGTCTGTTGATAGAATTTGTTTCCGGGATGTTAGAAATAGATTAAGACTTATTTCTTATAAATTTCATATTTTTGAATGTAATAAAGGTTGAGAACCGACTATGCTACGCTTTCGGTAAATGACAATATGTACAATTTTAATACTGGCGCTGCTTCTGATCTCGATCAATCCTTTGTAATTTCGATCAGTTCTTTTTTTAAACTAGCTAACGCATTTAGTGATGTAGAACACATCTGTTTTAGATGGGTAGATCATTTAGCGACGTAGAGAGCATTCTAAATGCAAATTTTTTTTATTCAGGTAGCTAGGGGATGTAAAGTACATTTTTATTTAATTATATTGTGCATAAATTCCAGTTAATTAAGAAGGTAATAGATAGGTTAAGTTCTACCGTAATAGATAGGTTAAGTTCTATGGATTTAAACTTTTTTATAAAGTTCGAGGGATTTTATATTTTTTATAATAATATATGCTTATTGTTCCATTATATATTTAATATTATATAGTGGTGTAAGGGTTCAAATCTTTTAAGTCATTTGGCATATATTTTTATCTTTTCTCAAAGGGTGTAATTGCAAAAATTTCCATTTCAAAAAACTGATCTCATTAAAAACATTTTATATATATATATATATATATATATATATATATATATAACTGAATTAAAAAATATAGAGTAAGTTTTTTTGTTTTCAATCAATTTGTGTTATTTAAATTGACATTAAAATATTTTATTTTAAAAATAATATTAAAATATTTTATTTAAAAATAATATTGAAATATTTTTTTTGTTATTAACATTTAATATCAGTTTCCTGTAAAATATAAAATTGTTATATATCTCCATTATATTAAAGTTTAAAAAACATTTTTCATAATAATAAAAATAAAAATATTTAATAATTTGAAATTTACTTTAAAAACAACTTCTTGTAAATATATTTCCATTTTCAATGTAAGGATATGTTTGAATTCAATAATGAAACTACCTATGTTAGAATGTTTATTATTCTTGATAATTCTTAAACTAATCTAAGATCCATTTTAACTCTATATCTACCAATCTAAGATCCTGGTAAATTGAGAGCTAAAGTGGATTTGGATCTTTTAATTTTCTATTTTCAATAGACTATATTCCACATAAATACATGGGCGAATACCATTGATTCTCATAAACCTGAAGCTCAAAAACCAAAGATAAGAAGACCAAGTGAAATTAATAACAACAACAACAAAATAATTTAAATCTCTTATTTTTTAGTTTGAAATTACTTTCACTTTAATATAGATTTTTTTTTTTCCTTTTATTTTGAGAAAGTAAAAATTTTTACACAATATTACATTATATTACAGCTTATCTACCATCCTACAATGAAGAATGTCTCTCAGCCCAAAAAACAAATCATAACCACATGGGCTTCACTCAATGAACCTCCAACATATCACGTGCGATTATAGCATATTAAACAATACCCTTAATTTGAGTACATATTGGAAAATGCCTCTAAAAATCACATTATTTAACCCCCTACCAATATAAACCCAATACACCTTTCCAATTTAAAAAGCCCCTACTTTCACTATATATTGTAGGTATCTATTTTTTCATTAACATTTTGTATACCCCTTTATATATTTTCATTAACTTTGAGCTCCATTTTTTATACCAGGCAATATAAAAACCCTCTACCCCCTATATATCCCCCAATATATTTTGTCATTTTTTCCTCATTATATATCCCCCAATATGAACCCACGTGTTATAGTATTTCTCCCATAGTGAAGCCCCTGTGATCATAACCCTCCATAATAACCTATATAATAACCTCATTTCTCTTTTTTCTCAATATACCTCATTTCTTATTTTTGTCCAAGAGAATTAAAAATATCTATTATGCATATTATTAATTATGTTATTAGAAAATTGTTTTGATTATTTAATATATATATATATAGATATAGATATATATATATATATATATAAAATTTGAGTTTTGAGTTTCACTATTTACATAATATTTGTTTAATATATTGATTGCAATTTGAATTATGTTATGTGCTAATTTAAAATTAAAATTTAAATTAAAACAATTTTAATTGAAAAAAAAAACAATCATTTATATTAAATATAATTTAAAATAATTTTTTTATTAATAAATTTTTATATTTTTGGGGAACTAAGGTAGGTATTTTAAAAGGGACTACAACCCTTAGTCAAAATAATGAGAGTCTAATTTCAAAGGAGTTGAAAAGAATTGAACAAGTGATTTTCCAATGGCAAAATGCTTTATCTATGGAACCCTCAAACTTATTATTAATAATATTAATAACACATAATTATAATTAAATATATCATTTTAAATATAATCAATTATAATAATATTTAAGTATAATTAATTTCACAATAATATAAAAACATAAATAGTATTATGAAATAAAACATGAAAATATAACACTTGTGAGGATAAATATCATTATTATGATTATTTTATTAATTGTAATTGTAATATTATGAAATAATTTAGATTACATTTTGTGAAATAGATTAAAAAGACAATTAAATTATATAAAATAAATGTAATATAATTTAAGAACTAGAATATTATTTTGGTTATGAAATAATAATTTAAATTTATTTCAAATTTAAAAAAAAATCAAATTTCTTCATTTATAAATTTTATTATTATTATTATTATTATTATTTTATATTAATGGATTAAAAAATTATATATTATTTTCATATTTAATAAATTTAAATGAAATATTAATATAAATTGTTTTTTGGTTAAATTACTATCTAATATAATTTTATAAGATAATATTTCCCAATAATAATATAATTTTATAAAATAACATATTTCCAAATAAATTGCAAAACACCTGTATAAATAAACATAATGATAAAAAATATTGATAATTTCTTACTAAAATAACAAAATAACTCAACAATCTAAATTATTATTATTATTATTATTATTATTATTTTTTCATATGACTTGACATTGAATATAAGTAATTATAATTTAAATAATAAAATATCAATTAATTTATAATGATTATGCCGTAAGGGGTTATTATTTGAAAACAACTCCCCTAGCTGCCACTGTGTTCATGTTTGAGTCATTGGATCAAGTGTTAGACGATTGATATGTTTTAGGTCATTAGATCAACAAGTAGTTTTTTTTCTTTTTAATAAGTTAGATTGAATTTAATTTTGGTGACTTTTTAAGTTAAAATGTTGTTATTAAAAATTTGTTAGATTTTAACCTCAATTTAACATTTTGACTATGTCAAATTACACACAAAAAATAAAATAAAAGTAAATTAAATAAAAATATTGACATTATGTAATGAACATTTTTACTAGGTCAAAATACAATAAAAATAAAAAATAATGATGTATAAAAACAACCCATGGTATTCATGTGGAATGTAGTTTATTTAAAGACAGAAATTAAGATGGCTTACGAAGAGCCAAGTGGGATCATATGTCTTGATATGCAAACCTCTTTTAGAGTAAAAAGAGAATTGATCCCTTTGATAAATAATATAGATATAAACTAATTATTTAATAAAACTATTTTTAAATGTTTATAACCATTATTCTTTTAAAATTTTACTTATTAAAATGTATCTAAATTTTCATACATCCAAATATACATAGTTTTTCTTGTTTTATATTATTTTTGTTACAACTATTTTATTATTCCAAAAATAAAGGGTTTTTTTGGTTATATTTTATTTATGTTACAATTATTTTATTATTCATGAGTAGTAGCTCTTAATATATAGAAAATTAAATTAATAATGAAAAATTTTAAAATATGTGTTTTTTTTTTAAATTTCCAAATTATTTCATAGGACATGATTTATGTTGAGCAATAACGATGAATGTTCATAATTCTCATTTCTTAAATAACATTAAAATTACCTTTAATTACTTAATTATAATAGTTTCTAACTACATAACAGTTTGTAACTGTATACATAATCTTTCTGATTTTTTTTTTTTGTTAATGAATATCAAATTTCTTCCATTCAAAAAAACTATATACATATATTTAATTACCTAATTGTAGCTAAAAAAATATTACATGTTTTTTACTTTATAATCATAAACAATTTTCATATTATATAATGTCAAACTTACTCAACTTTTTATTCTGAAATTAAAAAAAAAAAACGTCACTACATAATTTTAGCTTTTATAATTTTTTTTATTTTTCAATTCCAAACAAAACTTACAAAATAAAAAACCCACTCAGTCCTTAGTGCAGATTATAGTTTTACAAAATTGACACTATGTAATTAACAATAGAGTAAGTTGAGACAATTCTAAGAGTTTTTTTGTACAAGTTTTATCATAAACTTTCCCTGCATCCAATATATACTGTAGAGTCTTCTAAAGAGAGAGTATATTCTATTTTATAACCTAATACACAATCAAATAAAATGGCTAGAGATTTCACAAATTATTAGTTTATAACTTGTTCCAGAATCAAAGAAAATGGCTAGAGATGTCACAAGTTATCATTCACACAGTGATTTATTGATGTTATTAGTTGAAATGGATCCTATTTGATGCATGGTAGCCAGAGAGACTAAAAAATCCAAAATAGATATCTTTTATGACATCCACATTGTCTAAAAACCATCCAAATTTTCCATCTTATACAACAATTTCTAACAATAACCACTCAATTTCCTCTCCAATTTTTGAAACCCCCACCCATGCTTGGGATATCACAATGTAAAATCAAATGTTCTTGTGGTTTTTTTAAAGGGTTCATAAACAAAACAGACAACGAGAAAGTCAATATTGTGGTGTAATAACTATTTTTTGAATCATTGTGACAAACAAAACATCACATTGGCTCACAAAATATATCTAATTCTATAAGGATATGAGATGATAAAAATTTTTTGAATCATGATAACTAGGTGACACCCAAAACTAAGTTGTAGCCACAAGCAAAAAATCACAACAACTCAGAAAATATATCCAAGGTTGCAATGAACCCTATACATAGTGATGGATCTCATGGAAATTTTAGTGCACATAGAACACCACCCTATAATTATAAACTCTTGATCAATTTAGAATAACCTAAGATGTCTAGATTGGATGTCGAGGTGGGTGGTACAACAATTGAGAATGCTTCTTAAAGGGTAAGGGAATTTAGATACTCTACCCTTCCACCAAATCTATAAAAAGTGAGACTTGTAGATTATTGTTTTACAAAATTGACACTATTTTATTAAGAATAAGTGACAAACATCGGGCATTTAAAATGTTCTTCTGGTTTTTTTAAAGGGTTCATAAACAAAATAGACAACAAGAAAGTCAATATTGTGGTATAATAACTAATTTTTGAATGATTGTGACAAAAAAAACATCACATTAGCTCATAGAATATATCTAATTCTATAAGGATATGAGATGATAAAAATTTTTTGAATCATGATAACCAGGTGAAAACCAAAACTAAGTTGTAGCCACAAGAAAAAAAACACTACAAATCAGAATATATCCAAGATTGAAATGAACCCCATACATAGTGATGGACCTCATGGCAATTTTAGTGCACATATAACACCACCCTAAAAATTCTATACTCTTGATCAATTTAGAATATCGTAAGATGTCTAGATTGGATGTCGAGGTGGGTGGTACAATAATTGAGAATACTTCTTAAAGGGTAAGGTAATTTAGATACTCTACCCTTCCACCAAAGCTATAAAAAGTGAGACTTGTAGATTATAGTTTTACAAAATTGACACTATTTGATTAAGAATAACTTACAAACATCGGGTATTTAAGATGTTCATATGGTCTTTTTAAAGGGTTCATAAACAAAACAGACAACCAGAAAGTCAATATTATGGTATAATAACTAATTTTTGAATCATTGTGACAAACAAAACATTACATTAGCTCACAGAATATATCTGATTCTATAAGGATCTGAGATGATAACAAAGTTTTGAATCATGATAACTAGGTGACAACCAAAAATAATTTGTAGCCACAAGCAAAAAATCACAACTCACAGAATATATCCAAGGTTGCAATGAACCCCATACATAGTGATGGACCTCATGGGAATTTTAGTGCACATAGAACAACACCCTAAAAATTCTATACTCTTGATCAATTTAGAATAACCAAAGATGTCTAGATTGGATGTCGATGTGTGTGATACAATAATTGAGAATGCTTCTTAAAGGGTAAGGGAATTTAGACACTCTACCCTTTAGCCAAAGCTATAAAAAGTGAGACTTGTAGATTATAGTTTTATAAATTTGACACTATTTGATTAAGAATAAGTTACAAACATCGGGTATTTAAAAAGTAATAAGAGGAAGGTACATGAGGGCCATGGTAATTAATGTGATTCTTTGTACCATTTTTATTTAAAATAGTAATTTATATTTATATTTATTTAAATGAATATTGTTAAATGTGTTGTACTATTTTTATTTAAAATAGTAATTTGTATTTATATTTCTTTAAATGAATATTGTTAAATGTGTTGTACTATCTTTATTTAAAATAGTAATTTGTATTTGTATTTTTTAAATGAATATTGTTAAATGTGTAATTGAGTAAAATGTTAAACTGATATTATAATTTTTAAGATATTTATTTAAAAAATTCAAAGTATGGTGAGTTTTGTTTTATTAAGCTTTACTCTAGATGTGAAGAGAATGAGTCTACCTCAAGTCCCAAACAAGGTTCTTCTTTCTCTTCATATTCTAGCTTGCACCTTGAGAGTCATCCTCTCCTCCCCCTTACACAAATTTAAACTATGAGGCACAAGGTAGTTGTTGCATATAGGAACATTTACATATGATAAGAAAAGTGTGATACTATATTGTAGTTTTCTCTACAAATGTGATGGTGAATGTGCCCTAAATGTTGAAAATTTCATGGCTAATGCAGTATAAGCTACATGCAAATTTACAGTCTTGTATACAAGATCAAGAAAGCTATGCCCAATATCCAACACCATAGAGCAAGACATGTTCACTAATTCAACAGTTGCTTCCAAATCTCTCTCAGTGCTAGAGTTGTTTTCTCAATAAACTTGTTTTAGTGCTCTTGAAGTCATGAAATCCATCGTTGTTGCATATAGGAACATTTAGATCTGATAAGAAAAGTGTGATACTGTGTTATAATTTTCTCTACAAATGTGTTGGAGTTGTTTTCTCAATAAAATTATTTCTACTGCTTTTAAGTGATGAAATCCATTGTTGTTGCATATAGGAGCATTTATCTCTCATAAGAAAAATGTGATATTTTGTTATAATTTTCTCTACAAATGTGTTGGAGTTTTTTTCTCAATAAACTTGTTTTTACTGCTCTTAAGTGATGAAACTCATCGTTATTTCATATAGGAGCATTTAGCTCTGACAAGAATTGTGTGATACTCTGTTATAATTTTCTCTAAAAATGTGATGGAAAGTGTGCCATGAATGTGGGAAATTTCATGGTTAATGTAACATAAGATAAATAAAAATTCATTTCTTCTACACAAGATCAAGAAAGCTATGTCGAGTAGGCAACACCACAGAATAAGACATGTTCGCCAACTCCATAAATGCTACCAAATCTCTCTCGGTATTGGAGCTATTTTTTCAATCGCCTTATTTTTAATACTCCTGAAGTGATGAAAGCCACCTCTCCATACATTTTTTTATTGTCCTTACAAAGAACAAAAAAACCAACTTCATATCAACGATACTGAAAAAAAAAGAACATGGCAGACACGAGGGACATCAGTGGCAAAGAACAATGTGATATTTTGAATATTTTCAAAGGTCATCAAGGAAATAATACATAGGTGACTCAATAGGAATTGACCAAGATTAAATATGGAGGAAGTGCATCAAAAAAACCTTTGATTTTTATGGTAGAAAATAACTATCTATTTCTTTATTCATGAGGCATTCATGTTGGCATGATTAGACAAGGTATTTAACTTAACTTCAACATAGGCCTCATGATTTGTAAAGCTCAAGGAATCAGTATTGCATTAAGATTTCACTACCTGCTTCCATGTAAGAAATTTTGATTTTCATTCCTCCAAGATTGCTCCTTCTCTCCAACATCTTATTTTTTCTAGACTTCTCTTTCCTATGTTATTTCCTTACGACATTTCTTTTGCAACATGTGGTGCAATTTCTAGTTTATAAAAATTTCGATTAAATTTATATATATTATATTTCTAAATACTTTATTTGACTCTTATGGTTAAAATTTAGTTTGAAGTGTTGTGCTATAATTAAATATACTTAAAATATGGCTGAAATTGAATTATATTTTTCTTCCAGCTTCATCCAGAAGTTTTGAAAGGCCTTTTTCATTAAAGTCAAAACAATGTTTGAGATTTATTTGGTTGACACACATGTAGAAATGGGGGTGGAGGTGTTCTTAAAGTGTCATAGAAAATTAAGTGTAGGTGGAGATCAATCAAAATTTTAGCCATTTCCTAATATGTTTAACTGATTTCTATGGATGCTAATAATTTAGTTGTTCACCCATATTTTGGGTATTCAATTGTACATAAAACTTGAATGATGAGAAAATTAATTACAAAATGGCCATTTCAAGGTTGGGAGATTGTAAAACTTCCATGTAAATATGAAATTTTCAAATTGTAGCTATGAAGGCTGATGTATATCATGTTATCCTTGACCAGTCCTTTTGTGGTAATTAATGGGAAGTGCTTTTGTGACCTAATTTTAATATATGAAGCTTATATATTTATGGATTTTGTGTTTGAATAAATTTACTTTATGAATTGTAACTTAGAATGGAGGTCAAGCACAATCTTAGATCAATGAGAAATATGCATTGGAAAAATCTTAGATCAATGAGAAATATGCATTGACTTTTCCAGACTAAAATAATGTTAGAAACAACCTTCTTGCATATGTTTCCTTGCATGATAGTTATTAGTCCCTGCTGTCTCGGCATGGGATTATAGTAATCAAATTTAGCACTTTACAATAAAACTCTGTGAATTACCCCGGATGCAGGTGCATCCATTTGATACGATGGAGATCTGTGGACAGGCCGGCGCATGGCGAGGCCACATGGCCGCCTGCAATCCACATTCAAAGCACATTGATCGCATTAATACCACAGTCCGTCACCTGCGATGGCATTCAAGCTGGTGGGGAAGACGAGGTAGCCACATTATTTCGATGTCGTCCTCCAACTCCAGACGCACTTTCACCACCTCGATGCTTAAGCTCTTGGCTCTGCAAATCATTTGGCTCGTCGACATGCTTAATTTCATTCCTCCGCTCTGTTCTGGCTGTCCTCCGGAAGCCAAGCTTTCCAGTTCCCGCACTGCATTGGGCAGGCGTTGCAATCTTTATTGCTGTGTGGAGCTTTTACCCGGCTTCCACCATTCTCAAAGCCCGTTTTGTCCTTTGTTTCTTGGAGCCCCGCCTCTGTCTCTCCCGCCTGTCACTCTACAGAATTCTCCGACTCGCTCGCTCTCTCTCGGTGGGAAGATGCCCAGGCTTTGGCACAGGCTCAGATGCCGCAGAGGCAACACTCGAGCCAGGCCTTCCTCCAGGCGTTGCTCCCCCTCCAGCATTCCGTCCACCTCTGCTTCTGATTCCTCCCATGGCGCCTATCCTCGCGCATCCCACAGACGCAGACACCCTCCCTCTCCTATGCACGGCGCCCATGTCCATCCGCCTTCTTCTGGCCCTCACAGCGCGGAGTCTGCCCACCTGGTTAACCCCTCCATGGCTTTGTTTCATTTCCCCTGTCTCACTTCCCAGCCTCTTGTGGTGGCGAAGGTTTCGGTAACCTTCAAAGAACTCCCTCAATTTGGCTTTGCGTCCTTGCCTCCTGCGCATCCTAGAATTCAGCTTCGCACCCCTGGGTTTGACCAGGCAATCCAAACCGGTGTTCAAGACCTCTCGCAGGAAGCTGATGGAGGCGGACATGGTGGTGGCAATCCTCGTGTCAAAGGCACGCCAATGGAGCAAAACGAAGCAGGCGCGGCAGTAAATCCCACTCTGGATGACGATGATGACAGCTACGGATGCATAATCGAAGAAGAACCTCCCTCTGATGACTATGGTATCTAGGACTTACAGTTACTTTTTGTCTTTCAGGTCAGAATTTTTGTCTAGTTGGTGTTTTCAGGACTCATGGCCATCTGGCATGTCAAAGCACTGTTACAGTCCTATGTTTTTGTTCAATGCTGGTTTGTACTGCTACAGTCCTATGGTTTTTGCTCAATGATGGTTTCCTCCTTTTAGGCAGCTCCAAAACCTTTCTCAGGCTGGTTTCCCCTTGTGGGCAGCTCTAATTTTGATATTGTGCTGAACTCTCAATGCCCATGAAGGCACACTACTGTATGTACCATATTTTTCAGTAATAGAATCTAGACTTACTTAGAAAAAAAAAAAAAAACTCTGTGAATTAACCTAATGTTTTTCGTACCTTTTCATCAAATATAGTAGGTCGTCTGGTCTTTCAACCTATGAAGTTGATGAACCATTTTAAAAACCAATAAGATTTTTTATGATCTTATTGGCCTCTTCCCGAGGTAGACAACGTATATTATTCATACATTTCTTGGTTATATTGAATTCGTATCATTAGTATTTTTTTGAAAGAAACTAATGCTAGCATTAATTCATTGCCATTAAATGTTTGCAAATATTTTATTTGTGAATGTTGTATATTTCTCTTATACAATACATACAATACATGTAGGTGGTAAATACATGTGTCTACACACAGTGCAGTTGTCGCAACCCACACCAAACATGTGTCGCAAACTTGTGAACGGTGTGGCTTCGTGCCTTCTATTTAGGCACCCTGCTCTGTTATAATGTATAGCTTCATGTTCATAAATTCTTTCTCGATGATTCAAATCCTCATTCACTCATGCCCTCACCAGATTTTCCATGGCGAAAGCCATATTTTCTCCATATCAACCAACGGGGAGCGTTTCGTTTCTCTTGTCCTTCCGCCTTCTTTCTTCTTTCTGCCTTCCTTCTTTTCATGGCTTGACTAAAATTATATATATATATCTCAGTTCACAGGAAGAAAATCAAGTATAATGAAAGGAAGCAATGAGTGGCAAATAAAAGAATTAGGAAGAAAGAAAAACTTACAGAGCTGGAGCTGGAACTCTGCGTGCGATGAGGATTTCCCATCAAACCCGTCTGTTTCTGTTGCTCAGTTTCCACAGGGTTAAATTGCTCCCCGTGACTAACAATGCCAACCCATAGCTTGCATGGTCGAGTTTAGAGGTAATATTTTCGTATTATTTTTCCAAAATCTTGCCACTATGTGGACTTAATTTCTTCCTTAACAAGAGATGATTTTTAATTTTTCTTTCGTAGTTTTATACATGTTAAGGTTCACTCTATTACATCAAAACTGAATTATTCCTGCAACAACATCAACTGTATAGTTCCTCTACTGGGAAACAAGGGTTTTCTTTCATGAGACTTTTAAGAGGACCAATGTCACTATGTGTTCGATATGGCATTTCATATTTTGCCTCTATAATCTAATTATAATTATAGATTAGAAGATATCCAAAGCACATTGCTAATGTACATCACTATTAATTGTTGAATTTTCCCAGTTTGTATTGAAAAACAGGAACCCGTCAACAGCTCATACAAAGACACGAAGTTATCATATAAAAAAGCTATCTTATAACATAATGTGGAGGGCAATCAGTTCAAAAAATATGAACATGCTATGACCATTTTTTTCATAAAACTTGGCTCAAGATCCCAACATTCCTACAAATATGCTTATGTTACATTGCTGAAATGTGCAACATTCATCCATTCAATTAAAATTAAATTTTAGCAAATCACAAAGAAGTTGGTCTGTGCACCAAAAACAGGCTCACAGTGAAAAAAATATTGACCTAATTCCAGATAATATTATGACCAAAAGAGGCCTAGACAATGGAGACCATGAAAGGAAATCGTCATTTGACTTTGTTTTCTAGAACTCATGCAAATGGAATAATACTAATACCTATGATTTAACACTCCAATAGATAATATCAGTTTTAGTATTCAACACACTCAAATCTCTTACTATAGGCCCGGTTTCTAGCATCACATCCGCAAGGTTTTGATCATGCTTCCAATATCTAGAATTCATTTTTTGAATTTATCTATGGAACCAAATAACATCTATATTAAGATGATTTACAAATTAAAAACCAACGATTGGTTGGAATAGTAAAAAATGCTTGACTTTTATCTAGACTTTATATTGCTGCTAGTTGCATTCTTGAGATCCTCCTCGTATCGAGGCAATGACTAGCTGCATTATGGACATTCATCTAAATCTACATATTGGAAAAGTTCTAGTGTGTAAAGTATAAACAAGGCCACCATTAGAAAATCCACTCAAGCCATTTAGTTTAAATTATATGCTACCATAAATACCTAATATATTTAGACCTATGAAGAAATCTACTTATTCGCTAGCCATCATATTACCAGACCAATATGCCAGAACAAAGCATTGACATAAAGTGGCAGTCTGAACGTTGTTCACAAAAAGAGTTAAAACATCCATTTTCTGTAACTGCATATAACAGCAATACCTACATTTTTTCCCTCCTTCTTTATGTTACATTTCAATACCTGTTATTTTCAAGATATGAGAGAATTGGAATTTCAATATTGAATCCCTGCTCAGATTTTTACTTGGTTACCAAACTCCAATTTCAAATATGAAATGAAATATTTAAACTTCAGGAATTCATTTTAAGTTTTACAAAATTTCATAAGATATTATTGCATTGCATATATTCTTTTATTCATTGGCATTCAATTACATGTTTTTTTATACAAATGTGTTTTATACAAATGTCATGGCAGAGAGCACTAGAAAGTGACTGTTTCCTCAAAAGGACATACAAAAGGTAATGTGGAAGAGGTCATATGCCTGTCACTTATATCCACCACACTAAAAACATAGTTATTCCTTGGCATTCATAAAACTTGAGATTCTTCATTTTCCTAACAGCCTGGTATAGGTAGCAATAGTTGACCACATATCATGCTTAAAGGCTTTCTCGGCCTTGACAGTTGCCATGCTCCTCAAGGGAAAATTTGCTGAAAAATAGTAGACCCTTATCTTTAGTGAAATTCGATCTAACCATAACTACAGTGGAGGAACTCGACTTTGTTTGGAAAAACCTCAAATAAAATCAATTTTTTTTGTTCACTACAGAATTATGGTGTTGCAGTTGTTGTTCACATTATCTGAAATTGTTGTTATATTGCTAGCATTTATTCGAGTGATATAACTTGGCAAATGAAATACATATATCATATATTGACATTTTATCTTCTTCTGGGAAAATAAAATTGTCAAAGTGAACCAGAAAAGTTAAATATGAGTTTAAAGACTAGCATCGAGTTCCTAGCATTGTTGAGAAATTCTAGAAAGAAACATACATGGAACCTTAGCATGCCTTGTTCAGACAACAGTTACCACATTCAGTGTCTGATGATTAGTTCCTTATCTTTCATTTTCTATTTCTATCCTTATATAGGCTTCTAAATAGATTAGAATTGTTCTCCTATATTTTACTAGGATATCAATTTGCAAAACTATGAGAGATAATGCTAGACAATTCATTGACAATAATCTTGAAGTTACACAACTTATCCTTGCACATGAGGCAATCTCTCCAACGTGCTCTCGTTGCAGTAGATAAGAACGAACTGGAAGCTCCATTTTTCTTGTCCTTGGAGCAATCAACCCGATTATTCTCACACTCGCCATTTTTTTTTCTGTCAAATGAATTAACATTATGTCCCGACATCGAAACCACTCAGCCGAACCTCATTACACTCCAAATCTCATAGGTGAAGCTAACAAAAATGCATTGTTGAAATTCTTTACCATTCAACCTCAGATCTGCTCTGAAAATAGAGTACTACGTGCCAATTGTTGCTCATTTTCCACTGCCTTGTTATACCTAATTAACGGTCATATGTCGACACCACAGACAAGACTTGAAAAGAATAATGATAGCTCTAACCAAAACCAGCAAATCCTTGAGTTCATAGTAGGGTTTGTAGATCGTTGTTGAACCCTACAATGTAGATGCCGTACCATAATAAGAAAATCTACATAGAAGCGAGGCAGGGCCTCTTTCAACTCATATTTAGCACAAAAGGCATCAAAATTTGCAGACATTGTAGTGAGGTTTCTGATGCACCTACAACCCTAGACAATTTCCCTGTAAATGATACAACTGTTGCGAACTTCAAGAACAGGGCTTTTCTTCTTCAGCTAGTGCATATAATACACTCTCCATGGATCGATCTGTGAAGCTTGCAAACAAAATCCATTAAGAGAAAGAAGGAAGAGGAGAGTACAAATTCACCGAAGCTCCGAGAGAAAAAACTTTCGCCCTATACATGGTGCTCCTACCTCTAGTTAAAGCTCGAATGAGTCTCTGAAGACCATGAGACCAATGTCATCGCTACAGATCCGGTCCTTACTGCGAATGCAACAGAGGATGATGTGATCCAGTGTAGCGATCTTGTGTAGCAAATGGATCCCGTTTTTTTCTCTTCCATATCTGAAAGAAACATAAACTTAATTTGTGAAGCAATTTTAAAACAAACATAAACTACGGTTTCTAAGTCCACATGTCATTCAAATGTTTACAGGTGTTGTATGCATGCATGCAACGTAGTCATGAATAAAAATGGTGGAGAGATAAAAGTATCTGAAGTTTCTTTGGTACGGCTATCACACACTGGAAAATTAATCACATGTAACTTATTTATAGCACCCCTGGTTGTGAAGGTGGTCAAATAACTTAACCTTTAAAATAAATATTTAATATTACGTTGCTCACATATTAAAATATAAAGTGAAGTACTGATGTCTCTAGTAACTGTTAGAGTCTAGACAATCGGTTATATTTCTCATCCCATAGCCTATTCATGAAGAACTTATTCTTATGACCCATCTTTCCACAATAATAACACTTACAAATCTCATGATTACTTGATTTATCGGTCTTATTTCTTCCATTCTTCTTAGCAAACTTTCTTTTTCCTTTGAAATTTGCTGCTAAAGCCATTTCTGAACCATCATTCTCGCAGCTACTTCCAATTTTTTTTTTGGCACTTGTCTGCTTTCAAGAGCTTGGTGGTTAGATCTTTAGGTCAAAATAAGTAGAAGAAATATATATGGTTTCATTAAAATGCTCAAATGATTCTGGTAAACTTTTAAAATGATTCTTAGCATATCTTCTTCCATTTTTTACCCAATGATATTTAATGATTCTCTAAGATCTTTAATCTTCAACAAATGATCTTGTAAAGAATCACTTTTATCCTTTTTGATTGAAAACAATAAATTGTTAAAGAAGGAGGCTCTACCTTATGTGAAGTTTCATTTAAATCCTTCAGTGTTTTCCAAATAAGTGCAGCATCTCTCTTTGTCTGCACAATGGGAAACAGTTCATTGCTCATTAAAATGTTTGTCAACATTATTGGTTATCTATTCAACTCATCAAACTTGGTTTGATCATTTTCAAATGTTGTTGGTTTTGTTTCCTTACCCAGCACAACTGATCCAAACACTTGTACTAAAAAATGGTCAATATATGTTGTTTCAGGTATTATAACTTTTTGCAGAAAAGTTTTTCTTATCCACTAAAATTATGTTAGATTAATTAGCCGTTACAGAACAAAAATATCACTCGATATTCCACTAAAAATAAAACATGCAATGGCAGTAGCGACTTGCGACCAACAAAAAAATGCAGATTCCTTTTCAGTATCATATACTGGAGAACCTTAAAAACTTACAATATAGCATTTGCATTTTTTCAACATCCCAAGATTTCAGTGCTAACTGGGTTTTTATTTCGGTTGTTCCAACTCCGACTGGGTCAAGGCAAGGACTAGTTTCCTTGTAGCCATCTTTGTTTAATTATTATTTTGAGGAAGAAATTTTTTTCTAGTGAAAAGAACTATAAAACTTGTAGCTAGAGATAAGATTTATATCTTATGACATCAAGAATATGGAAAATATATTATTTTTAGACTTACTAAAATAGGTAGGATATTATGATATTATTTTCAATTTCAATGCTAGTAGGAATACTACTACGTGTGCCCTTGAATGACTTTGACCTATGTGTTTTAATGTGTGAGGAAAACCAAAAAAACAACATATAATTCGCAATCCATCTTTTTGTTTGAAATTCCACTGTAATGAGATAGCACTATGAATACCATTATTATGAGTCCTTCCTTTCAACCTAGCTATTTTTGTAACCATTTCGAAAGGCAAGGTTTTTCCAAGTGGAAGACATTAAAAATCTTGCATTTAAGGTTAACTTTTCACATAATAATAAAGATAAAGTCGATGGAAAACACTTTACCCTCATTCTTTCCAAGATAAAATTTTAAGGGATTATTCATTAGGGAGAGCTACGACTTTTGTTCTTGAATTTTTCTTGTTTTGATACCCCTATAAAAATTTAAATTTCATTTCAAATAAATGAGGCTTGATTTTTAATAGAACGGCTACTGTATTCCTACTTGAGAGCAAGGAGGATCTATCCTGGTAGTGGGCCAATCCAGTGAAACATTGAAACATTAAAGCCAAAATTAGAAATCTTGACAACATTTCTTGTGTGTATAGATTAGCGCATTGTACTCTTTCATTTGATATCCACACTTATCATATGCATGTAATTTACTTGCAGTGCTGAGCTGTTGATCATAAACCCATGAGTCTTGAGCTCTCCATGAGTCATTGTGATACCTCTCAAACAACCATATGCATCTTTTACGGAAGCACAATGAGCCATTACAACTGAAGCTTATGAATGCTTAAGCCTCCGAAAAACGTCAAGAGTTTCTCAAATTCCCACTAAAAATGAAGTAGCCGTAGAACAACCTTCATGAATATCCATGAAACACGACGAGCATGTTATATAAACTAAAGAGCATTAGCATTGTGAACATAGATGGTGCCTTCATGCAAACAATATAGAACACTAAAGAGGCCCAAATTCAGATAAAAAGTTAAAAATTCCATCGTGATAGGAACCGAAAAAACTGCCAATATTCTCACTGCAAATATAATATAATCTTTCTGAAAATTTTGGAAGAAATCTTTCATAATTTTGGAAGAAATATTTCATAAATCACAGTCCAATTCAATAATAATACAAAATCTTATTTAAAAAAATTAAAAATAGTTCAAGGAATCAAGAGCACGTTGATGATAAAAACAATATCACAACTCACTCCCAAAAAGAGCAGTCACAAAGACTTTACAACCATCAACTAGAGACATCAAAAAAATCCCGCTTTTGACCGGTTTAGGATGTTAACGCACAAACAGACAACATATCTGTGTAGAGCAAGGTGTAATCCGAGATTTACAAGAATAATTAAATTAAAAATGACCATACCTTGTCCTGACCTCCGACATCACAAACAGTAAAGCTAATATTCTTGTACTCCACAGTCTCAACATTGAAACCTGCCATTAAAATTTTTTTATTTACCTGATTAGTTAATTTTAAAAAAATGATCCTGTGAATCACAACGCTTAGATTGCCCAACCCAAAAGAAGTATCGAGCCGAATAAGAAAACGGGTTACAATATTCAATCAGGCAGAGAATATGATATAGTGCTCTTATTTTTAGTAATGCTGATCAAATAACTAGGTAGTAATCCCAATATATTTTAGCTCAAAAACACTAATAGAAGTACCCAAGAAATGGAACAAAATCCCGAGCACACAGGCACCTCTAAGCCAACTGTTAGTACCATAGTGCAGGATGCTATCACATCTTCCCAAAATTTTCCAAAATCACTAGAGGGATACACAAAGCACACAGGAAACTCTAAGATATATGTGTACCAGAATCGAGGATGAGGCTACCACTTCAAGCCTGGGACTTGTCTCCCCAAAACCATCTTCGAGATTCACGAACTATTGGTTGCTTGTAATACTTCATAGACCAACCTCGAGCTTTCAGTTGTTTCCTTTCAGAGGAAGATCAGTTTGGAATTTTAAATTTGACCAAAAAATGCACGAGTGGAATCGGAATGACAAGTGAATATAACCAATAACACAAACTGTGGTCTAATATAATCAATCACTTACCAATATTGGGAATTGTTGTGACAATTTCTCCAAGCTTCAGCTTGTACAAAATGGTAGTCTTACCAGCAGCATCAATACCCACCATTAGAATACACATTTTCTTTTTTTCAAACAAGTGCTAAAAAATCTTGGTGAACGTGAGCCCCATATTTCAAAGCTGACAAAGGAAAACAACTAAAAGCCACTCAATAGTTTGGACTTCGGTAGATCTGGAGCTCGTCATCAATAATTGAATCTTGAAACCTTGAAACCCCAAATCTAGCTAGAAACCCACGAAAACTCAATATGCACAACATGCATTCAATGCACATACAATTTGAGTGCCACAGATGGGCGATCTAACAAAATAAGCGTGGGTTGTGAGAAAACCATCTAATGATGTGAGAAAATATATATGGTTCATTTTAGCGGCCACATAGTTTCGTATTTTATTGATTTAAGTAAAAAGGTTTAGTATTTTATTTATTTAAGGTTTGCGTTATGATAATCTGAAGGAAAAATATCACTAAAATAAAAAAAAGTGATGCGTATTCACACCTGGCATAAGAACCACTCACATGTAGCAAAGAACCACGTAGTAGAAAATGAAACTTGTCTTAATACCTTCGACGAAAATGAAAACGACCATGTGGTAAGAGAATAAAAACTGTAACAACCCATCGACAAAAACGAAAACGACCACGTGGAAAGAGAATAAAAAATGTAACAACCCAACAACAACAACAGTTGTTTCAACATTTGTTTCATCTTGTGGAAAATATCGAAGAAGAGATTCCTATGTGCTTTCCTGCACTAGAATTTTTGCGTCCAAAGAAGTTGAAAGAGCTCATCACAGGTGGAATTCTCAGTAACAATACCTCCTTCAAGACTGTACAAGATGAACTCTGTCACTACACAGATTTTCCCTCACCATGCCCCTAGTGCCCCGTAATCTAGGTCATCAAATTCACGACCAAGCAGAGAAATCTGAAGATGAAGGCCTTGCATGACCAAGCAGTGTGACCAGGTATTGTGTTTTCTCCTTCAAGCAACATGAGGGTTTTAAGAAAATGTAGTTAATGGCTTTAATTGGTTTGTGAGTTTCATCTTGCAATGGTGTGCAGGGTTTGAAAGGAAATATAATTGAATCCATGTAATTTTCAGGGAAGGACATATAACGTTTACCAACTATTTGATAAAATGTCTAGAAGAAATGCTGGCCTAAGAAGTGCTCTGCAAATATTTGTGTAAACATTTGCCAGGAAAATGAATACCCTCGCGCTGGAGATTTTAGATACCATTGACAGTGTGCAAGATATGAGGAGATTCCTCATGATCCACGAAGGCTGAATCAAAATGCATCATGAATATTTCCATAATCTAACAATTAATGGACAATTTAATGATGCAAAGGCCAGTTTATACATCGGCCAGTAGATAGATCAGGTGTGGTTGCCACAGAGGTGGATTCTAAACCTTACACATCACGATTGGCAATGACCTATAACACTTTGGAAGAAATATAACGTATTTAATCGAGACAGGACTGCTACCTCTCTTAGAAGTAAGCGCCTGTTTCTTTGGACAAGGTCATCATGTGTGAACCGCTCGTTCGAGAGTGTTCTCCCACAGCTTGATGGGTATGTAAGGTAGGTGTCCCAATGTAGTTTGATTTGGTTTGATCTAGTTCAGGCAGGGATATAACCAATGGGATGATAAGGAGACAAAAATGAATGGGTCAAACTAGATAGCCGTTTACAACATCACTCATAGCCCTGAGATAAATAGGAAAAAGGGAAGAAATAGATGCATCACATTCTGTGTCTGTGCGAGAAGAATTTTACAACATTAAGAAGAGTAAAATTAGAGCAGCAGTTTACAAAATTAAGAACAATATATATGTAACATCATTAAGAACAGTATATATGTAAAACATCAGAGGAGTTTAGAGCTCAATTACCAGTTTCTTCCAACGATTCCTTGCCTGGCCCAGTTCAACTTTCTGGTGGAGTTGCGAAATTGAGGTGAATGCTTCCATTAGACAAAGCCCAGTTCGACTCTCTGGTGCAGTTGCAAAATTGAGGTGAATGCTTCCATTGCACAAAGCCCAGTTCGGCTCTCTGGTGCAGTTGCAAAATAACTCTCTAGTGGAGTTGCGAAAGTAGCAACTACAGATAATTGAGAAAGTAGCAACTACCGATAATTTCCAACAGGTGTCAAGTGCTGTCGTAGAAGCCATGCAGGAAGGCATGTGACCCGGTGAGCTGGTGAACATGTGAGCTCGGGAACATATGTAGCAAAATAATATAGCATCTACTGTGCTAATTTAATGTTGGCATTAGTTTATGGTCATGATCATATACAACGGAAAAATGTACATATTATATGGTTTTATACGGTTTTCCTCGGGAAGAGGCCAAATAAGATCATAAAGTTTAAACTATGCTCATTTAGCACACAGTGTCTAATAATAACCTTAGTTCAACAGGCAAATACAATGTGCTGCGAAATAACTTCAGATTACAATAGTCCCATGCCTAAGGTGAGGGTGCTTATCACCATGTAACCGTATATGTGGCTACCTTCTTACACATGTTTTCACATTTATTTTCTTTTGATGATTTACATAACTATGGTATTTTTTGTAGTTTAAAGAATAGCAAAGCTTTAGTTTAGGGGTCAAATTTGCAAATCATTTCTTTGAAAGAGAATGGATAGATGGTTAACCTCAACATCACCAAACTAAATTTGATATAATTATGGGATGTGGTTTTATGAGTTTAACTTGTTCATATGATTATGGAATGTGGTTTTATGAGTTTAACTTGTACTTTATGTTCATTGGAGAACTATATCATGTGTCTTTGAATTTCTCACCACTTAAGTTGAAAATTACGATAAAATATAGAATAACATCACATCAATGAGCCATTAGTTGCATTATGTTGGAGCCCAAGTGTAACCATTAGAAAAGAAAAATTTAATGTAAATGAAAGGGAAATTAAATGTAAATGAAATGCACATTTATAATGGAGGGAAAAATAGTTCTTAGATATTTCCATTAAAGGATTAAAATCTTCTCTCCTAAGTTTAGGGTGAGGGATTTTTTAAGAGCAGATAATGAGAATTTGAGTCTGTCTTTTGGTTCTAGAGGGATGAATAAGGTTTAGGAGTGTGGAAGAAGCTATAGATGTTGGGAATGCATATTGGTTCTGGAGGGATGAATAAGGTCTAGGAGTGTGGGAGGAGCTATAAATGTTGGGAATGCATATTATGTAAAATTTTGTTGTTGTTAATGAAAGGAATCTAGATTCCAATAATGTGTTTTGATTGCAGTATCTTATGGGTTAGTTTGTTTTATTGTTTTGTGTTTTATTTGCAGCAGTGTGTTTTAATGGCCAGTAGTTTGTGAAATGTAATGTGTTGGTTTTAGTTGGTTGTTCATAGTTTTTTTATGTTCAATTTATAAAGTGTGCGCAGTTTGTTGTTTTCCATGTGTGGTGTTTATTGTTGCAATTTCAGTTTCATTTCTTTTCTCTTGTTGTTCTTCCTCGAAAGAAGGTAGAAAATATGTCCAAAAAATCGCACTAGCTCGGAAAAGCATGTTCCCCTCTTCAGTTTGGTTGCAACAACGATGAAGAGTAGCCTAGGTGGATGAAATTTTGGTAGGAAGGAGGCTATGGGCCAGGTCAACTTGTGTTTTTAGGAAGAATACAAAATATTTGACTTCGTGGACAGAAATTCTCTATTAGTTTGGTGCTTTCTCTATGTATCCATAGTCTTTTTCTCGTTCTTGAGGCCTGTGTAATGTTTTCTTTGTGGAAATAAAGGCCACTAAGAGTAGTATGGTGGCTATAGAGCTTTTTGTAGAGGACATGGAAGCCACTTTCTTCTAACATTGGGGTGAGGGAGGAGTATTTTTCGCCATTGGTGGTGCTCTCATGGGCGATTCTATGTCGAAAGAACTGATACTCATTGTTGTTGTTATTGGAAGTGAGTTCAAGCTGCTTCAATAGGTAATGGGTATTGGTATCACATGTTAAAGTGGATCTTGAGATGGTTTCATTGCTCAATAATGGAATGTACAATGAGTTTTTGTTCAATGAAGACGAAGAAGAAGGAAACGATTTAAGAGATCTTGCCTCCAAGTGTACCATGATTAAGAAATACTATCCCCTCGACATGATTTGCGGAGTGCAATGACCCTTTGCGACACCATTCAGTGTGAAAATCGTTGTACCAGTATGATTGCCCAAAGGAGATGGAGATGTGGTCAACGCCATGCAGGGATAATATTTTACATTTGTATGCACAACTCTTCCACAACACTACCCAAAAACGAAGAATCATTAAGCAGGATGTTATGTGCAATGGACTACTGGAGTGGGTTAACAATGATGCTCTAAAATACCATCTAAGAGAAACATCATTGTTGTGGAGGAGAGACTGCTACAGGTGTTCATTTGGTGATTGAAAGCTTGGCTAAAGATGAAATGATGTCATAAAGTAGTTTGATGGAGTTTGATGGGTTGAGGGCTAAGATTACATCTTCATTGACCATTAATTACACCAGAGGCGTTATCTTTGCTAGAGTGGGGTGAGAAAAAATTGTTCATCCCACCCAATCAAAACTCTTCTTCATATTATGTGTTGAGTAAAAAATTGGCCAGTGTAGCTATAGGATTCATCCTCTGTTGAGATTGTCTTATAGCCTCATTCATTCCATCTTGAAATATGTACCACAAAAAACGTGGGATCCACTGTAATTCCACTCTCACCTTGGGAAGTCTTCGGCCACCAACCACCATACTGAATCCCTTAGTTAGTAGGTCTCATCCCCCTAGCTTGATCCCATCCCAACTACACTGTACTTCTCTTGACCAAAGCCGGGGCGCCAAACGAACTAGCCGAATCTGTCGAACCCTTTGCTCCTTCAATCACACCAGAGATTAACATATCTTATCATTCCGGGATTTCTAGATTATTCCGGAAGAAAAAAAACCCATAGACAACTTGAGACCTTGGGGACTCTGGAATATCTTCAAAATACAATAGATTAAACCTGTCTGTGGCCTCTCAAATCAAATCGATGGCATGTCTAGTGATACAATCTCCACATGTGAGGCTCCAGAGTCCCCTGAATTTGTTTTACCTTACAAACCCAAAAAGCTTTCGGCTAGACTCATATACATATTCCTTTCTTCTGGAAGAATGCCTCCACAAAAGGGTTCTCTAAGAGGAAAAAATATTCTATACTAACATGAGTGAATCAGGATTTAACTTGGACATTTTCTTGGGCAACAAGCTCATTGTTTTGTATGCCAAGTGTGGGAGTCTGATGGACGCCCGCCGAGTTTTCAATGAGATGCCCGTGAAAAATGTGTTCTCATGGACCACTATGATTCAAGCTTATTCCAAGCATGGCCAGGACAATGAGGCCTTGCATATGTTTTGTGAAATTAAAAATAATGATACCCAGCCCGATCAATTCACATTTTCCACCATTATCCTTGCATGTGCCAACTTGGTTGTTCTGTAAGACGGCAAGAAGGTACATGAAGATATTTTTAGAAGGGGTTTTCAGTATGATGTGTATGTAGGGAGTGCTCTAGTAGATATGTATGTGAAAGGTGGATGTACAGAGGGTTCGCAAAATATTTGACAAAATTCTTGAACGAAATGTGGTTTCTTGGACTTCCATGGTTGCAAGATATGCGCAAATTGGGGATGTTGGACGGGCTACAGAGCTCTTCGAGAAAATTTCTCAACGAAATGTGTTCTCATGGAATGCAATGGTTACTAGATACACCCAGGCTGGATGCCTTAATGAAGTGCTGAGGCTGTTTTAGAAAATTTTGGGGCGAAATGTGCTTTCATGGAATTCCATGACGGCACGCTATGCACTGAACATAAATTTTGATGAGGCCTTGAGGATTTTTCAAGAAATGCAACTAACAGCCCTGAAGCTGAACTCAATAATCGTTGCAAGTGTTCTCCCTGCCTGTGCTAATTTAGCAGCGCTATGCAAGGGCATGGAGATCCATGATAACTTAATTAGGAGGGTATTCCAATTTGATATATTTGTCTGGAATGCCCTTGTAGACATTTATGCCAAATGTGGGAGCATAGAGGAAGCACGCCAAGTGTTTGAAAAAATGCCTAAACATAATGTGGTTTCACAGACTTCCATCATTGTGGGGTATGTTACACATGGTTTTGGGA
Source organism: Pinus albicaulis (assembly GCA_034641835.2). NCBI lineage: Eukaryota > Viridiplantae > Streptophyta > Pinopsida > Pinales > Pinaceae > Pinus > Pinus albicaulis. The sequence goes on from JAXQQM020072291.1 coordinate 83,474, forward strand.
AGGAAGTGCTTCAACTCTTTGAACAGTTGTGACTTTCTGGCATAAAACCAAACAATTTAACTTTTTGTCAGTGTTCTCTATGAATGTTGCCATGCAGGGCTAGTAGATGATGGATGTAAATATTATAATTCCATGATGCAAGATTATCAACTTTCTCCTTCAATGGAGCACTATTGTTGCATGGTGGACCTTCTTGGTCGTGTCAGTCATCTTGAAGAAGCAGAAGAATTTATCAACAAAATTCCAACAAATCCTAACACGGAAATCAGGGGATACTTGCTTGGTGCTTGTAGAAGTCATGCCAATATAGAGTTAGGGGAACACATGGAAAATCACCTTTTTGAGTTGGACCCTAAGAATGATGTGTACTATGTTCAACTCTCAAACATCTATGTAGCAGTCGGCCTGTGGAATAATGTGGCAAATGTGAGAAAAATTATGAAGGACAGAAACGTTACAAAGTTTCTTGGGTGTAGCTAGATTGAGTTTAGCAACAAGGTACATGTTTTTGTGATGGGAGGCCGATCACACATTTAATGAGAGGAAATTTATGAATATTTGGGCAGATTGTCCGGGCAGATGAAGGAGGCAGGGTATATTCCCAAAAAATGATATGCTCTTTAGGACATAGAGGAGGAAAAAAAGGAGCATATTCTATGCTATCATAGTGATAAGTTGGATATTACGTTTGGAATCATCAATACTTCCCGTGATACCCCCATTCACATTGTTAAGAACCTTCGAGTGTGTGGTGATTGTCACTCTGCAACCAAGTTCATCACAAAGATTGTTGGCAGAGAAATTGTTGTGAGGGATTCCAAACACTTCCATCATTTTAAACATGGTTAATGCTCTTATGGGGATTATTGGTAACTAATTTTCACAAACAATGAACATGGGCATTCACATATTTTCTGCCTTGTATTGAATTTCAGGGGTGGTAATAAACCATTAGAGATATTCTATTTCGATTGCAAACAAAGATTGGAATGTGTCTACACTTACATACAGTGAAAGAAGGAATTGAGAATCCATTTGGGCCTTACAACTATTTATGATGGACAATCAACGGACTAAGGGTTCAATTGCACCCCCTATAAATTCCATTGGCTTGAAATTGGTTAGTGAAACTGATCATTTTGTCAGCCCACAACCAGGAAGACATGAGCCAATAATGGAAGAGTGAGTTGGTGTTAGATATCAGATCTCTCAGCGCATCAATTCTCTAGTTCCTATCTTTTGAAACAACTCCCAGCTTTTTCAATAAATTTCCACCAAACCCATAGACAACCAGAGTCCCCTCTTTTTTTTTTTTTGGTTGTTGAATTGTGAATTGCACCTATTCTAGTTACTGAGATTAAACACAAAAACATGTGGTAACATGTAAAATTTGACCTTTTGGTTTCATGATCGTGTAGAAGACTCAACTATTTTTTAATCAAGGAAATTTGTAGCTAAAATTTTGATTTTATAGTTTTACTAAATTGACTATTTTCTGCACACTTTCCTGGTTTAAGTGAAGGTTAAATTAATATTTATGACTTAAACATCAAATATTTTTCTTAAAATAAACTTCATAATTAAAACATTGTTTTTTTCAAATATTTTTAAGTCTTAACCACTCTTTTTTTCATAATGACAACCTTTTTGAGGTTCCCGCGTTGTGTTTCGACCTCAACCTATGAAATTTGGACCTTCTCGCAGCCATGCGAGCTCTGGTAGTACATCCAATAGAACTTTAATATATGCAATAATAAATGATGGCTATATAAGGCCAAATTCAAGTGAATCTGCAGCGAGATATCCAATTCCATGGCGTTTCAAAGGAAACTTAACAAATTCCATACTGTAAACAGTCCCAACTGCTTCTGGTCTTGTCGGGCATCCACGTAGTAACAACCCACTACGTTGGCATCCATGAGGGCCACTGATGTAAACACCAGAACCGATAACACAACGTGCATGAAATCAAGAAACGCCATCTTGAAAGAATATATATCCACCGTCTCGTTGATTTCTGGGTTGATCGTCCACATCCTGCTTCTGGTGGCAATCCGATAGTATAACGTCCCATCCTTTGCCCTGCAACTATTGATGAACAAATCAAGGAAGCAAGAAATCCCATAGATGCCCAACAGAAAGATGATCAAGTATTGGTTGACATTGTAGCATTGGCCTCTGTTGGTTAAAATCAGTGACAAAATTTGGAAAGAAAGAACGGTGGTAGTGGGAAACAATTTGACCAAATTATCTATGCTCGCGAAAACCTTGTCCACTTCATTCTTTTTCATTGATTTTTTGGGGGCATTAATTGCAAATGGCCCACCTGAATTGCCAAATCTCACATGCATTGATTAACCAACTTAATTATTTCCCAACTGATTTTGAAAGTCATTGTATATCACGATGAGAGATTCAAGAGAACAATGATAATTTGTATGGATCAAAAGACCTCTGTAGACAACAATGAGAGATTCAAGATAGCAGTGATAATTTATAAGGATCTGTGACCATATTTAGCAATGTATCCATAGTAGGTACTGGCATCAAGTTAACTCTAACTCTTCCAATATCAAATTCTATGGATTTCTTCTCTTCTAATTCCTTTCTGTAAATGTATGGAGATAACAATTTGTTAAGTGTGTAGAAATAATTCTTTGTGATTATAATCTCATATATTTATTATTGGGGAGAGGGAGTCTTTAGCGTGTGACAGTCTTTTTTTTCGACTCGAACATGCTTATCATATCTCGCACATTAAATGTGGAAAATTACAACCTTTGGTTCGAAGTTATGCCTTGTGGGACTCAGACTTTGTCAATTGAGGTAATTCATTTTCAAACAAACTGATTTGTAACTGGAACAACCAATATTGAAGCAAAAGAAATGTGAATTTGATATATACGCTTAGGTGCTTCTATTGTGAAATATACTAGTACTACAAGCAACCCTTTTCTTCAATAGGTCATTGGTATGGATATACACGGGAGAGTGAGAGTAGAGTGACGTTCATTTGTTCTAAAATTTAAGGAAAAAATGGTTGCTTCTTCTCATTGGTTATTATTATTTTATTTCTTCCATTACACTCAAAATAACAAATATAAAAATATAGGAAGTGGCTACAATTTTGGTGCACTCAAAAGCATTCTAGACAAACATCACCCATCACTCCACATACAAGAAGAAACTCAAGCCGATATACATTGAGGAATTTTGTTAGAAAAAATTAATACAAAATTGTGAATATATTTTTGATAAATTACAAGGTTTGAAGAATTTGATTTTGTAATAAAGGTTTTTCAAATAAATTCTATTACTATTATGTTAGTGAAACTTTCCTTTTCAATTTAATCTCCTATTGCATTCTTTCAAAAAATATATATAGAAACTAAAATTTCTATTTATTTCACTTTATTATTGTTTTCCACATTCCACGCTTTAGACGTTTAATTTCCGTTTCCACCTCTCCAATTCAATGCTAGTTTGGTTGAGGTGCTTGAATAATGAGTAGCGTTTTCCTCATAACCAACCCTGTAGAATTTGTATGGATTTTATTTACTATATTCTTTTACAGATAGTTTATTAGAATCAGTTATTGTGAAGAAATTCAAACTCTGAAGGTCCTGAAAAAGAACACCGTAAGGGTGAGGCACAAAAGAAGAAAATCGCACATGAAAACGTAACCATTGCACGGTGCACGGTGCCGAGTGTGTGGAAAAATTAATACCAACCATTGCAATTATTAAGTTGACAGTTGCCACAGCAACCATCTTGTGAAGTACAACAGCAAATCCAAAACTAGTTTTTCTTTTAGAGAGAAGATTTTTGTTTGCGGGTTTGAATGACATGAATTAAACGAAATTTCGAGGGGAGTACAAAATTCTCAGATAATTAAAACAAATGGTTGGTAAAACCTATGGTTCAGACATTTATTCTAGGGATTTTCCCTTGAAGCAACAAATCATAGAAACATCCAAACGGAAGCATGATATATCATAACATTATAGGGTGAATGAAATATCATGCCTCTACTACCTACTTGTCCATGCATTGATATCCCTGTCAAAATACACGAGTAGGAAAAATAGATACCTTAACTTTTATACCAAATAACTAACCATTACACTTAATTAACGTGGAAGATAATACATATTTTAGGGGATAAAATAATCTCAGCCTCTTGTTCAGTCTACTAGGTGTATCACAACTGTTAATAAATTGTCATAGTAACTTTGAGTTTAGTCCACTTCGATTGAGTTATAATTGAGTTCCAATCGCGTGATTTTTTACGGCTTGTCTTTTATGTAATAGTGTTTAATAGTTACCAAGTAATGTAAATATTGACTTTGCTTCATTTCCTATTTTGACTTTATTCTTGTCTTTGTATTTACACTTCTACTATCTTTGTCATTTCCTATTTCGAGTTTTTCTTGTACATTTACACCTTTACTATCTTTGTCATGGTATCAGAGTGCAACCTTGGAACATGTGACAAAACTAACCATCCCCACGAATGCGAAGGAGAAGCTTCTATATGTATTGAAAGCTGATAGGATCATTTAATAAAAAAATGCTCATATTGTATAATGTGGAAACATGGATGCAAATCCAAACTATGTATCTGCAATAGGATTGACGAGCTCAAAGAAGGTGGCTCCAGTAATA
>JAXQQM020090740.1:0-37556 GCA_034641835.2 Pinus albicaulis
GAATTTTTACCTACCAAATTAATATATTCTGGGTCAATAATGCTTTTGATGGTTTCTACTTGTCGAGAGGTTTCCGTTGATATATGGCACGCCATGTAATTCTTCACGGTTTGAGAGATATTCATGTTTGAAGTTTGTACCCCCAGTTAGTGGGCTAAAACCCCATGGGGTTGGGGCATGGGTCATTGAAAGTAATAATTAATATTTTTTATGCTCCTAAAATCCCTTCCACGTTCACTTTTTGAAGCCCCTCTCAACTTAAGCATTCATATAAATTGTGATCTTCATTTCCTCCTTATGCAAGGGATTCAGCCATCTGAAACAGGTCATCTTGCAATTTTATCTCTAAATTTTTTTCTACGAAGGTTCATAAGCTTAAATTTTTATGAGGCGAAGCCGAAATCCTAAGGAAGCTGCAGTAAAAATTTCAGATCAAGATGCACAATATTTTTGGAGATATGATCTATGTAAGTCAGGGTTTTTGCAGGCTCCTGAAATTCATCTCAAAGAAGTGACCTTGGTAAATTCGTCATAACTCTCTCTCTGAGTATCGTATTTCAATGCCGTAAAAAGTGACAGATAGTGCACAGTCTTTAATTTTCACTCTATCAATTTCAGAAACAAATGAAGAAACAGTAACACGTGGCACGCCGTACAAGTGCGCTATGATGAAACAGTCCATAATTAAGGCATTGTGAGAGATTGGGTATAACTCTCTCTTCAAGAATCCAAATTGGGTCAGACCTGTGGCATTGGAAATATGACTCAGAGGACTACTACAGGACCAAAAATCAGATATTTAGGATCTGAAATAACAGAGATACATCAGAATCAATATCGAGCTCCTAGAAGGCAAGAAAAAGCTAGATCATGTGTTGTCAAGGGTTGCAAAGGACCAGACTTTCTACAGAAGAAAAGAAAATCAAAGTGCAGCAGAGGGTAGCATGACAAGAGAAGCAACCAAGGTGCATAACAGCAGTAAGAAGTTCATCATATGAAGTCTTCAAGTGGGCGGCACTACATACAATCATTGTAAAGGTATCATTGTACTTAGTCATTCTAAATACATTATTGTATAAATTGTACTAGTATCTATCTGCCAAGGGTTGAAGAGGCAGTGTTGGGAGGTCTAGGATCATCATTAGGTGGTTGTGTTAAATTTGGGGTTATGGTCTAATATATCTTCTTCTTCTACATCATTCTATATCATTGTAAAGTGGACCATTTTCCTTGGTATGGGAGTCCATTCTTCCTTTATTCTTCTATAGGGTGGTAGGGTGGTGCTAGGGTAAGTTGTAGCTCATTGGGTGTTGGGGCATCCGTTCAGTTGACTACTGAAGAATCTCGGGCATTGGAGCATCCATCCGGTGGGAGTTGGAGAAGAATGCTTTTCTAGATTCTAGGAAGTTGGAGCTTTATTTTCAATTGGAGTTGAATATTAAAGAATTATTAGAAAAGCATTGGGTGGTTTTTGTCCCGAAGTGGGTTTCCACCTTACAAACTGTGTGCATTTGTGTTCCTCTTGTTTACTTCTATCATTTTACAAACACTGATAATAATTGAAGATTAACTAATTCTCTAATTGAAAGGAATACTGATTCACCCCCCCCCCCCCAGTATTTCCAACAATTGGTATCAGAGCTTGGTTCCTTCAATAGCAGTTTAACAGCTGGAAGGAGGTCATGGAGCATACCAAGAATGGTGTACCTATATTCAATGAAAATAATTATGCACTCTGGAAAGGAAGAATGGAGGTCTATCGCTTGGTGCAAGGTTACGAAGTATGGGACACTGTTCAAAATGGATTTACAACAACCGCAGATGAACAAGGTAAGAAGAATCTGGTAAATGATGCAAAAGAAAAAAAATATTATTATCAGTGGACTTATTGAATCTGCTTATCATAAGGTGTTGGGTTGTAAAACCGCCAAAAATGTATGGGACAAACTTGAGAATATATATATGCAGGTGACTCAAATGTCAAAGAAGCAAAACTTCAAATCTATAGAGCAAAATTTGAGCAACTCAGAATGAAAGAAGATTGCAACATTGTTACATACTTCCAATACGTTGATGAAATAACCAATACTCTGGAAGGATTGGGAGAGCCAGTTGACGAGAAGACTATTATACGGAAGATTCTCAGAACACTACCAGGGAGATTCAACCCAAAGGTATCGGTCTTAGAATACAGTGCAAATCTGGACAAACTTAGCAAGGAAGAATTACATGGAGTTCTCATAGCATATGAAATGAGAATTGATGAAGAAAAGGGTACTTCAAATCTAGAAACTGCGTTCGTTGCATCTAAGCAAACTAATAAGGACAAACAACCTTCAATTGAAATGACATGCACCTACAAGTGTGAAGAAAAGGGAGATGATGGAGGTCTTTCAGATGAAGAATATGCTTACTTTACAATAAAACTAAAACCTCGTAAGGGAAAATTCAAAGGTAAAATTCCATTGATATGTTTCGGTTGTGGTGAGGTTGGGAATTTCGTAGCAAAATGTCCAAACAAAAGTGATGGCAACTCAAAAGGAAAGAAAGGCTTTAAGAAATTCAACAAGCAAGGCAAAAATAAAGGATCCAAAAGGAACTTTCTCTCTAAAGAAGATAGCTCCTCATCTGATGAAGAAAGTGACAGCAAATAATAAGCCAATGACAAAGTATTGTTTATGGCCAAGCACAATAAACAAGAAGTATCAAACAATGAAGAAGAAGGGTTGACCATAGAATAATTTTATGAGGAGGCAATCAAGCTTATAAAAGAGCTCAATGCTGAGAATATCTGTTCCAACACTCTTTAAGAACAAGTTCAAGGTCTAAAAATTGAGGTTGAAGAACACAAATGTATTGAAGAGTCACCTCAAAAGAAGTTGGAAGAAAGCAACCAAGAAATGGAAGCATTAGAAGCCGAAGTAGTCTCGCTGCGTAAGGAAGTGAAGAAGGGAAAAACTGTCCAAAACTATGCCAGTAGCTCAAGGGCATTGGAAAAACTCATCAACAATCAACGATCTTACAACGAGAGAACTGGCCTCGGTTACAAAGAAGAAGAAGCGGGACCTTCTACAACAAAATACAATGAACCTATGAGATCTGACATACATGAAGACTTCATTGGACAAGATTCGCAAGCACATCCTTGGAAGACGATTCCTCGACGAAGATTTTCATCCAGGTACCAACATATTTTTCATGGCTATTGTTATTCATGTGGAAAATCTGGTCATAAAGTTGTAGAATGTCGCACGTACCCTATGAACCAATACAATTCCAAGATATTCTTCAAATATGAACCTCCCAGGGCTCAACGAAACATCAATGGATTTGAAAATTTAAGAAATAATATGGAATGTTACAAATGTCAGAACTTTGGACACATAGCCAGAGACTGCAGACTTGAAAATCCTCCAGAAGAATCTTTGAAGCCACAGAATGAACGAACATGGAAGAAGAAGAAGACTGATAATTGTGCTCTCGCTCTCAAGGCTCAAAAAAAGAAAGATGTGTGGTATGTTGACAACAGTTGCTCAACGCATATGACTGGAGATAGAAGGAAATTTGCATCTCTGAAAGAGAAGAAGGATGGAACCATATCCTTTGGAAATGATGGATCTTCAAATGTTATAGGATCATGTACCATCACTCTCGGAAGCAAGGATGTTATAGCCAATAATGTTCTATTGGTCGAAAACATGAATCACAATCTGCTTAGTGTTGGACAAATGTGTGATCAAGGACACACAATGCTATTCAACTCCACAAAATGTGAAATCAGGAAAGGCAGGTATGGTAAATTTGTGGCTACAGCAAGTCGAGCTCCATACGACATATATGTTCTGGATGAAGCAACTAAAGCATGTCTACTAGCTAAAGAAGATGAAAGTTGGTTATGGCACAAATGAATGGGTCACATAAACTTTGACAATCTTGTCAAGATAAGCAAAAAGGAAGCAGTACGAGAAATGCCGAAAATTTCAAAACCTTCCAACACACTATGTGAGGCATGTCGGCATGGCAAGAAGACAAAAGTCCAATTTAAAACAAAAGAACACTTTTCATCACATCCATTGAAATTGATACATACTGATCTATGTGGTACTGTGAGAACAAAAGGCTTAGACGGAGAAATATATTTCATGTTGATGATAGATGACTATACCAGGATGACAGCCGTTAGTTTCCTAAAGAAAAAATCTGAAGCATTTGAGTCCTTTAAGATCTAAAAGGAGTTGGTTGAAAATGAAACTGATTTGAAAATAAAGTGTTTAATATCAGATAATGGTGGAGAATTCACTTCCAAATTATTTCAGCAATACTGTGACGAAAATGGAATAAAAAGGCAATTTTCAATAGCACGAACACCTCAGCAAAATGGAGTTGCTGAAAGAAAGAATAGAATTGTACAGGAAATGGGTAGAACAATGTTGAAGGACTCAAAATTGGATGAAAAATTCTGGGTACAAGAAATTGATACATCAGTCTTCATTATCAACCGAAGTCTTCTCAGAAATAATTGCAACAAGACTCCATATGAATTATGGAAAGGAAAACCAACTAATGTAAAATATTTCAGAATCTTTAGAAGCAAATGTTATATCAAAAGAGAAGATAAAAATTTGGGTAAGTTTGAATCACGTGTTGATGAAGGTATCTTTGTTGGTTACTCACGCAAAAGAAAGGCCTATAAATGCTATAATCTAAGACGAAAACAGATAGTGGAGAGCATAAATGTTACATTTGACGAAGATGGTGTTCTAGCGAGTAATGATGAGGATCTAGAATCTTTGAAACTTGAGACAGAGGCTGAAAAAGACATAGATAAAATTGTAGAACAAGAAGCAACTACCAACGAGGAAGAAGTAAACAATGATCATCAAGATATACCAGAACAACAACAAGAAGCTCCTCCAAGGAGAACAAAAGAGTGGATTCAAAAGAACCATCCATCAAATCAAATCATTGGTGACATAAATGAAGGTCGATAGCTTTGTTCATCACAACAGGCTCACGTTGCTTTTCTAGCAACCTTTGAACCTAGTAGTTTTGAGGAAGCCAGCCAAAATGAACATTGGGTAGTAGCTATGAATGAAGAATTGGAACAAATTGAGAAGAATAACACCTGGGAATTAGTTCCATGACCAAAAGATAAAAATGTCATTGGGACTAAATGGGTGTTTAGGAACAAATTGAATGAAGATGGGCAGGTTACCATAAACAAAGCAAGATTGGTTTGCAAAGGCTATGCACAAGTGGAAGGAATTTATTTTGACGAAATATTTGCACCAGTTGCTAGAATGGAAGCCATCCGAATGTTTCTCACCTATGCATGTTCAAGAAAAATCAAATTCTACCAAATGGATGTTAAGTCAGCATTTCTGAATGGAGAATTAGAAGAAGAAGTTTACATCGAACAACCTGAAGGTTTTCTACTATCACAAAAAAAAGACTATGTCTACAAGTTAAAGAAGGCTCTATATGGTCTCAAGCAGGATCCCAGAGCATGGCATGCTCGTCTTGATGGATATCTACGTCAACAAGGGTTCAAGAAAGGTATTGTTGATAGCAATCTTTATGTACAGATAGATAAAGATAATTTAACAATTGTTGACGTATATGTGGATGATATAATATTTGGTAGCAATGATGATTGACTAAGTAAGAAATTTTCTACAAAGATGCAAAGTGAGTTTGAGATGTCTTTACTTGGTGAGATGACATACTTCTTAGGGCTTCAAATATCTCAGCAAGAGAAAGGAATATTTATATGTCAAGCCAAGTACATCAAGGAAATGCTCAAGAAATTCAAAATGGAATATTGCAAACTCGTCCTTACTCCAATAGTAACAGGTTGCAAATTGAGCATAGACGACTCATCTAAGGATGTGGATCAGAAGTTGTACAGATCTATGATTGGTAGTCTTCTATATGTAACAGCCTCTTGGCCAGATGTTATGCAAGCAGTTGGACAAGTAGCAAGATTCCAAGTAGCACCAAAAGAATCACATATTATTGCCGTCAAAAGAATTCTTCGATATCTAAAGGGCACAGAAGAATATGGCTTGTGGTATCCCAAGGGTAACAATCTCATTATTCAAGCCTTTATAGATGCATATTGGGCAGGAAGCGTTGATGATCGTAAGAGTACTAGTGGAGCATCATTCTATCTAGGTGGTTGTCTCGTATCATGGTTGAGCAAAAAGCAAACTTTAATCTCGTTATCTACAGCGGAAGCAAAATACATTGCAGTAGCATAATGTTGTACTCAAGTCCTTTGGATGAAACAAACTTTGCAAGATCTTCAAGTACAATTCAGTGAGCCTATTCCCATATTCTATGACAACACTAGTGCCATCAACATCTCCAAGAATCCTGTCATGCATTCAAAAACAAAACACATTCCAATCAAATATCATTTTGTTAGAGAACAAGTTGCTGAAAAGAATATCAAACTTGAGTATGTTTGTACAAAAGAACAAATTTCTGATATCTTCACTAAACCTTTACCTCGTGAAGCATTTGAATATCTTCATCAAAAGCTTGGGATTCTCCCAAGTTTTCATTAGATTTTCCTTTTTCAAGAATATAAAGCGGGAGTGGAAGTGTGTACAGGTCTGCAGGACAATTGTGTGTCAGCGGGAGTGGAAGTGTGTAAAGGTCCACAGGATGGTTGTGTTTCAGGGGGAGTTACCCTTTTCCATTGTCAAAGGGGGAGAGAATGTTGAAGGAAGAGGTGTCATGATCGCAGGGGGAGTACTTGTGTTGCCATTAATGCCAAAGGGGGAGATTGTTGATCAACGGTTGTCATTGATGTCAACCCAAGCAGCACCAGGGACTAACCCAATATTGCATGGGAATTTTGACCTACCAAATTAATATATTCTGGGTCAATAATTCTTTTGATGGTTTCTACTTGTCGAGATGTTTCCATTGATATATGGCACGCCACGTAATTCTTCACGGTTTGAGAAATATTCATGTTTGAAGTTTGTACCCCCAGTTAGTGGGCTAAAACCCCATGGGGTTGGGGCATGGGTCATTGAAAAGTCATAATTAATATTTTCTATGTTCCTAAAATCCCTTCCACGTTCACTTTTTGAAGCCCCTCTCAACTTAAGCATTCATATAAATTGTGATCTTCATTTCCTCCTTATGCAAGGGATTCGGCCATCTGAAACAGGTCATCTTGGAATTTTCGCTCTAACGTTTTTTCTATGAAGGTTCAGAAGCTGAAATTTTTATGAGGCGAAGCCAAAATCCTGAGGAAGTTGCAGTAAAAATTTCAGATCAAGATGTGCAAAATTTTTGGAGATATGATCTATGTAAGTCAGGGTTTTTACAGGCTCCTGAAATTCATCTCAAAGAAGTGACCTTGGTAAATTCTTCATAAATATCTCTCTGATTATCGGATTGGAATTCCATAAAAAAGTACAAATATCGCAAAATCTTTACTTTTCACTCTATCAATTTTAGAGACAAACTAAGAAACAAATAACACATGTATGCATAAGTGCGTTTACCTAAAATCCATAATTAGGGCATTGTAGAGATTGGGAATAACTATATCTTGAACGAATCCAAATTGGGTTAGACATAAAGTAAAATAAACAATCCATAAGGGAATCATATTATAGACTGCAACCAGATATTGAAAGACCAAATGAATAGAAAGATACACTAGACTTAAATTATCTCAAGTTCAGAAGGCAAAGAAAAAGCTAGATTATGTGTTGTCAAGGGTTGCAAAGGACCAGAGTTTCTAGGGCAGAAAAGCAAAGCAAGGTGCAACAGAGGGTAGCATGAAAATAGCATCAACCAAGGTGCATAATATCAGCAAGAATTTCATCCTATGAAGTCTTCAAGTGGGCAGCACTGCATACAATTATTGTAAAGGTATCATTGTACTAAGTCATTGTAAATACATTATTGCAAAAATTGTACTAGTGTCTATCTACCAAGGGTTGAAGAGGCAGTGTTGGGAGGTCTAGGATCATCATTAGGTGTTTGTGTCAAAGTTGGGGTTATGGTCTAGTATATCTTCTTCTTCTACATCATTCTATATCATTGTAAAGTGGACCATTTTCCCTGGTACGGTAGTCCATTCTTCTTTTATTCTTCTATAGGTTGGTAGGGTCGTGCTAGGGTGAGTTGTAGCTCATTGGGTGTTGGGGATCCATTCGGTTGACTACCGAAGAAATCAGGGCGTTGCCATCCATGGGGACGGAGAAGAATGCTTTTCTTTGATTCTAGGAAGTTGAGCTTTATTTTCAATTGGATTTTAATATTAAAGAATTATTAGAAAATAATTAGGTGGTTTTTGTCTTGGAGTGGGTTTCCACCTTAAAAAATGTGTGCATTTATGTTCCTCTTGTTTGCTGCTATCATTGTACAAACACTAATAATAATTGAAGATTAAATAATGCTCTAATTGAAAGGAATACCGTATTTCCAACATCCCTCCTCTCAACATTTCCTACCATATACTTTGATATTGATCTCATAAACATGTCACTTGATTTCATCTCAAGAAATGCATAAATTGCAAGCAATCAATGAACTGTTCTTACAATTCGTGGTTACTGTACCTAAAACACAAAGAGATTCAAAGAGAAAGGTGAAATAATTCAGACTGTTGAATGGTAGAAGTTTTCCTTATCCCGATCATTTAAAAGAAAATATGCGAGTTATATGCCCCAATAGTTGGGTTTTCAACCAATTCAGAGAGAAATATGGTGCAACTGGTCGTTACTGCGTGTTGAAGAGGATTCACTAAACACAGGGATTGGGTGCAACAACTCGATAATAATCTATTTATGTACATTTTAAACATAATAATGCACCTTTGAAATGTAACATATATATTTTATATTTTAAAAGTTAGGTTATTAGACACATGACACTATGATTTTTTAACTTTTTTATAGGTGCATTTGTTCCCATCTATGTGGGTATATTGACAACATTTTCGTACAGAGAATGTTGATGATGGACACATGACACAAGACGGTGGAGTGGAAATCAAGTTCGACCAATGTAGTTGATATAACCACCATGATCAAAACCTTCTATGACAGACATTAGGTTACGCCAAAAAGATACTGAGATCATTGAAGTTGATTTCTCTTCTTTCGAATGTGTTATTTTTAGGTGCAAGTGGTCGAGAACCTTTGATTGTAATAATGTAAAGGAAGATCGTGATAGTAGGCTGATATTTATCAACTCTAGGAAGATGTGGTATGAAGCTAAGGAGCAATATGTTTTCCCCAAACACTACTACTAGGTGTTTTTTTACCCATATGTGTTGGATAGGGATTGGTGGGTCATAGATTCATGACCCTAGATCAAAAAATATTTTTGATAACAATACTGTTATCATGCCAAGTGAGCTGGAAAATAATGAGGGTGATTATGAGAACAAAGAGTGATATGGTACATGTGTTATTTCATCATTTATACTATTTAAGATGGATTTTTATAAAGAAGAGGACTTAACCTTATAACTAAGACTCTTTTTATCCAAACATTATAATATGTATTTTGAATTAATTGGTTTACATTGTGTTAATGTTAAAATCACTTCACTTGATAATAATTATGTTGATATCGAAAGCAATGCACTGTATCAAGTTATTTTTTTTATGGAAATTCCTAAAATAATACAACTACTTGATTGATTTAAATGGATTTTCACTATATCATTACTTAAATAAATGAACCATATATATATATATATATATATATATATATATATATATATATATATATATATATATATATATATATATATATATATATATATGTATATATATATATATATATATATGTCTATGTGTGTGTGTGTAAATGATATTCTTCAAAATTAAAAATGTATTAATATTATTCTAGATTTACTAATTTATAAATTATTTATATTCATATACAAATTTACAAATTTTATGATTTGTTAAAACTGAATCATCACAATACATGGACAATTAAAATTACAATTTTACAATTTCACATACAATTACAACTACAATAAAGATACATGCAATTACAATTACATTTACAATTTTACAATTTTACATAAAATTACAATTAAAATTACAATTACGATCATGATACATACAATTACAATTACACTTTTACATGCAATTACAATTACAAAATTTTACAATTACCAATACATAATATTTTATAAATATCATGATTTAATTTAACAATAAACATCACGATCATGATAACCATCATACAAAAATCATATCCTAAAATACACATTTAGATTCACTATCATCATCTAATCATCGTGACCATGATCATCTAACAAAACACAAGCATTTTATAACATCATCACAACACAAACATCAAATATACATCTCATGTAAAGTAATTAATATAACATACACATCTATCTACAAGCACATTAAATGAACATATCTAACATGATCTTATTTATATATAACTGTACAATGTCAAAAATATAGAACTATAAGACAACTTCGTATAAATGTCAAATATCTGGTCGTACTACATGAATGCTATAACTAGTACTGGAGGATTGCTAATTCGATGGTGCCTCATGCTCAGATGGATGTGCCTGCTCAACTGGAGGTGCCTTCTTATTTGATGGTGTCTGATGATCAGATGGATGTGCCTACTTAGAAGGTGCCTGATCAAATGGTATCTTCTCAAGAGGTTCCTTCTGAGATGGTACCGTCTCAGTGGATGGTGTCTGCTCAGATGGAGGTGTCTGCTAAGGAGGTGTCTTCTAAGATGGTCCCTGCTCATGACTAGGTGCATGCTGAGATGGTTCTTGCTTAGAAGACACTTGCTTAGGACTAGATGCTGGCTACTCATCTCTGGCGTGAGGTGAAGCAGGAGGAGGTGGGGTACTATAATTATCACTCCCTTTGTGATCATGATCATCTGATGAGTTGTTGTGTTGCTACAGTGCATCACTAGAAATCCTAGCCGAATACTCAGACAAGAACCTCTTAGGCATCATCTTGCCCCACATATACATCAGTACATGTAACATTGGCCTACGAGGAAGGCAGACAAAAGTAGGCCTCATCTCCAGAAACCTCTCAAAAAATAAACAAAATAACTCTGAAGAAAAATGGAAGGTCAATCTCCCACATTCCTGAGAACGACATTTATCTAATGCTATACAAAACTACGATAAAATAATCGCAGATCTTCTAACAAGTCATGGAGTCTAGAATAAACAATCAACATAAAATAAAAGAGGGAGACTAATGTGCTTCCCATCACTGGTATAATGTGCAATGGTCATCAGTAATATTGAGAGGCAACTAACCTCCTATGGACTAAACAAAGTCATGCATAGCTGACCACTATACACCTGAAAATATACAGGAGAATGTATATCATCACTAATGTATCTCTTAGAGTACAAAAACTGACTCCCTACTGCATAAAATATGGGGACATATTGGAATTGGTGAAAATCCTGCCCTCTCCTAGATAGGCGAGAAATAAAATACATATCCTCTTGTGTGGGATGGTACCATTGGCCAGGACCGACCTATAAATCCCGTCGCTGGGTATCCCACCTGTAGATCAACTATCATAATAACCCCATTTTCCCCTTTAGGCATGTAGCCTCCTCGTAGAACTTAAGGAGGCCTAACTCCCTTAAGAGAAATTGGGTTGGTGTCGTAATTGGGCAAGGGTAGAAAAGTATCTCCCTCTCCTGTGCCTCCCACTGTTGTATCATGTTATAATTGTCCTCCCTCTGCTCTTGTTGTTGCCTTTCCTCTCTCCATTGATGTTGCTGAATGATTCACATATTAAATACATCAGCCTCCCTCATACATAGAACCTAATTTTTTTTATTAAATTAAAAATGTATTTACAAATATATGGATATAAATTTTGTCAAAAAACCAGAAAATCAAAAAAATCGGCGCACCAAAAAAAGCAGCCAAGCATCGCTATCGGTGCATACTTGTTTATGATGCACAACCCATGGTGCGCATGAAAAAACTTCACGCACCATGAAAACATAAAATATTACTTGAATAAATATTTTTGTGAGGTGTGTTCACCAAACTCTATGCCTTGGGAAAGTTATTATAGCATAATGCACTGCAAGCTGGAAATATTTTACCACTGGTGGTGGCGGTGTATTCCCATAATATGGATGCACCAGATCGTTATTTATATTTTTACATAATTTCTGGTGCGTTCCAATAAAATACTACACCGCCGTAAAAAAATGTTATTTTAAAAAAAAATTAAATTGTCGATGCAGACGAAAACCAACATGCACCACACTATTTTATTTTTAATGTAATTTTATTTCCCTCAATACATAGTTATCACATTTCCCTTGTTCTTTCCATTAACATCGTTTGGGTGTGGCTTGTAAGTTTTTCATATAACATCGAGAACGGTGCGAGGTGAATGACTCAGCCTTATAGTAGAGATTTTGTTTTTCAAAAAAATGGTGAATTTTAACTCAATTTAAGAAATTAATCTTCTAAAAGCTTAAGTTGGTGAGAAACAAGTATATTACCTACACATTTTCATGCCAAGGAGGCATATTTGCAATGGAATACTAAAAACCAAATTTTCCCACCATTTTGAAAAATTTTAAGTCCATAAAGTAAGCAATAGAGGGAAGAAATGCAGGCAATGGGAGCATCGATGGAAGGGTGCCTCAGAGAAGGAAAATTCACACCAGTGCTTGAGAGCGCTACTAAAATGTAACAAGTAAAAATGAATTTTTTTATGGTTGGTAATTTTATTTTTAATTAAGCCTTTTTCGGTGCACTCGATTATGAGACGCACCGACGGTGTATCAATGGTGTACCAAACTTCTTTACGGTATGCTAGATTACTGAGACGCACTGGGCCAGTTTGTACAAAGAGAATAATGTCTCTATGTGCCATTTGATAGTACTGACCTGTGTGCTATATAAAACACAATGGTGTGTTGTATGTATGAAGTGCAGCGTTGTTTTTGTAGTACTTAAAAATAACTCTGCAACGCTTCTTTATCCTCTACTATGCACTGACGCATTACAGATATATCAAGCACGTCGGTGTGTGTTATGATCAGAAATGCACTGCAAAAAAAACATCTACAAAAACCTCCACCTGCCAACCTCCTCTAGTGACCTCTTCTACAAATGGATATCTGGGCCATTTTTATAAGGGCTTCCTCAAAAACATCCGCTAGAGGGTCTTTTACTTGTAGTGTGAGTAGTGTGTTGTGTCCTTATCTGGATAAGTTTTTTATTGTATTCATTGATCATATATTGATATATTATAATAATTAGGAAGAGCATGCTAAAAAATAAGCAACAATATTGAGATTAATAAGAGAACATCAATTGTATGAAAAGGTTAGAAAATGTAGTTTCTTTAGAGAGAGGTATATTACTTGGGACATGTGGTTTCAAGGGAAGGAATAACAAAGGACCCAGAAAAGATAAAATCTATCATGGAATGGGAAGCTCCTAGGAATTTGGTTGATGTAAGGTCATTTATGGGGTTAGAATGTTATTACAAGAGGTTTACCGAGAAATTATCGTTGATTTCTTATCTTATTACAACGTTGCAAATGATAATTAAGAAAATTGAGTGGATAAAGGAATGCACAATAAGTTTTGAGAAATTGAAGTAGTTGTTGAAAAATGCTCCAGTTTTAAAGATTGCAGATCTAGATAAAGAGTTTGTAGTCTGCACAAATTCGTGCAAGAGAGGGCTAGGTGGAGTCATTATGTAGGAGGGATTGGTGGTATGTTATGAATTAAGTAAATTTAATGAGCACGAACATAATTATGTCACACATGATCTTGAGTTGGTAGTGATCATTCATGCATTGGAGATGTGGAGTCACTATATTCTTGGAAGGAGGTTTGTATTGATTGAGTGATCAAAGTGGATTTTTCTATTTGACCAATCAAATCTGAATGGAATACAAGCTAGATGGTTAGCCACAATTAGTGAGTTTTAGTTTGAAATCAGGTATATTAAAGGGAAAGAGAATAGGGTTGAATATTCTCTTACTAGAAGAGTACAGGTAAATCACATTACATCTATGAGTTCTTATGAGATAGATCTAAAAGATCAGATCTTACAGGAAGGTCAGAAGGATGATAGGTATAAGGATCTTAGGCAGACACTACAACAAGGTACAAGTGATCAGGATGTGGACTATTGTCTCATAGTGGATGGTCTGGTGAGATTTAGGGAAAGTATTCATGCGCCCAAAAAAATTGAACTCATGAAGCTTATCTTGAGGGAATTTCATGCTCAGTTGTATTGAGGTCACCTAGGTTATCAAAAAACATTGAAAATGGTGAAGAATTTCTACTATTGGTCGAATATGAAGAAGGGAGTGGTTAACATTATGGCTAGATGTTTGGATTGTCAATAGGTAATTGGGAGAGTCTAAGCATATAGGTGGTTTAATACAAATAATTCCAATTCCAGAGTTGAAATGGGAATTCATTTCCATGGATTGTTCCATAGGTTTGCTAAAGATATCTAGAAAACATGATTTCATCATGGTTGTAGTGGTCAGGTTAAAAAAGGTAGTGCACTTCATCTCGATGAAGTCTACATATTCCACTAGTGATGTGGCACAAGTACTTATCAGAGATGTGCTCAGGTTGCATGGTGTGCCAAAGAATATCGCGTCATATAGGGATGCTAAGTTCACTTATAGGTTTTGGAAATAATTATTTATGGGTTATATACAAAGTTTGCCTTCAAGAAAGCTTATCACCCACAGATAGATGGATAGACATATAGGGTCAACAAGATTTTAAAGTACATGTTGAGGACGTATGTGATGCATCAACAATGAAAGTGGGAATGGTATCTACCACTGGTTGAGTTCACTTACAACAATGGGTATCAAGAGTCTCTAAGGATGAGTTAGTTTGAGGCACTCTATGGGTGCAGTTGTAATAATCCTATCAGTTGGAGTGATCCAGTTAATAGTGTATTTATTAGACTAGATATGTTGGCAGGGATGGAACATGAAATGTAGGTTATCAAGCAGAATTTAAAGGAAACAAAGGATAGACAGAAGATCTATGCACATCAAAATAGGGTGTTTAAGGAGTTTCAAGTTGGAAAACAGGTGTGCTTGCATATGAATCCCAACAAGATCTCCTTGAGTATTAGTTCATGTGCAAAGCTAGCACCTAGGTATTGTGAGCCTTTCAAGATCATTGAGAGGATTAAACCAGTTTCCTATCAAATTTAAATACCTCCGATGATGAAATTCCATGATTTTTTCCATGTTTCATTTCTTAATAAGTATTTTAAAGATGGTGATCATGTGATTTACTAGTTTGTATTGCAAGTGGAGCCAGAAGGAAAAATTTGAGCTGAAACCTCAGTGCATTTTGAAGAGAAATATTATCATGCTCCGAAATAGAGAAATCGAGCATGTTAAAGTGAAATGGAAGCACCTTTGGGCCCAATGAAGATACATGAGAGATGGTTGATCAGATGCATGCTATGTATCCCTCCTTTTTTTCCAGTTGAGGAAAAGCAGTTTTGGGATATGTGTATATGT
The DNA here is from genome assembly GCA_034641835.2 of Pinus albicaulis. NCBI lineage: Eukaryota > Viridiplantae > Streptophyta > Pinopsida > Pinales > Pinaceae > Pinus > Pinus albicaulis. The sequence continues at coordinate 15,545 of JAXQQM020090740.1, forward strand.
ATATGTATGTAGATACCACAACGAGATGTGTTATAAAGCTCTAATAAGTGGTATGGTTGTCATGTTTTTATGATTATCATGTTGGTTATGTTTCCAGTAGGTTGTTCATTGTAAATATTGCATTGCGTTTATTTATAAAGCTCTGTAAGAAATATATTTTTCTTCTAGTGGTTTCGTTGGTCATAGGTTTCATTGAACACTAAGGATAGTGTTCCCCTAAGGGGGAGTGATCTATAATATCCCCGAGTTAAAACTTCATGTAATAAATTTAATAAAGGAAAAATAAGACCATGGTCAAGGGAAACATATTCCAAGCTAAATTTTGGGAAAAAACATAGTGGCAGGGATCACTTCTGAATAATTAATGGCTATGGAAATTGGCAAAGGAATTGGAAAATCCTTTGGCAAGGAAAAGTGGCAATATTTGAAATTTTATTTACGAAAAAAATGGAAAATAGGAGAAAAGGAAGGTGAAAAGTAACATGTTCATGTGAGGAGGTAAATGAAGAAAATAGAGGCCTCAATGATAAAAATGCTTATGAGGATCAGTTCACATTATTTTGTTACTGTTAGATTTTGAAAGTTCCGGTTTGGAGCTCCCTTGTTTAATCCCTCTCTCTCTCTCTCATACTCTTGGACACTTATATTTTTCTTGGAGCACTCTTGGGTGAGTGTGGCATAGTTGGGAGTTGGAGCAAGAAGGAAAAGGAAAAGCGAGAAAGTGCAAGAGGATAGCGGGATCAACATCTACAATGGGTTTTTATTCTAGGTAGCGAGTTGCATGTATGAATTTCTTGCTAGTTTTGGCATGCATGACACATGCATGTGGTTTCTTGGTTGTGTTTTGTAATTGCACTGGAGGATTTCCTAGATTGAAAGTGGTTTTTACTAGCATTTCCATTTCCTGGATAGCCATGTTTTTGTGGTTTTACCCTTTTTTTTTTGATTGATGCTCATGTTCCTGATGGTTGTGAGTTGAGTTACTAGTTCCTGAAACCCTTGGTTGGACAAACGCTCTCGAATCCTTGTAACAATTTAGGTTCAGTTACTAGTCTTGGAATCCTTAGTTGGAAAAACACTCTAGAAGCCCTTGGAAGGTTGATATACTACTCCTAGAAGTCATGGTTGGACAAACACTCTAGAATCATGATTATAGTTTTGGGTTGAGTTAGTACTCATGGAATCCTCGGCTAGAAAAAACACTCTAGATCTATGGAAATCTTGGGTAGAGACTGATCTAGTGATTATTAGTGATGTTCAACTATGAGATGGAATCAATGGTAGATGTTTCAGATGGTTTGGCCTCTAAAAGCCCTAGATTTATTTTTTTTGGTTTATTCCATGAGATCCTACATTCATGCTTAGAATATGGCACTTGGGTGATTCACTGAACGAAAAATTTGGTTCATCCCAATCTATGGTCAGGTGGTACATGGAAGTCCAAGACTTGGTTGCATTCTCCATATGTTAATACGAGATATTTCCTCTGGTATTTTATGGGTAAATGTACTTGTTATTATGTGATATTAATCGTTTTTCAATCATTTTTATTTTACTGGTTATATTCTGGTTATAAGCATGGTTTATGACAAACTTGAGTTATGGATCTCATCCTATTTTATTCTTATATGAAATTTTAATGAATTCATGACCTAATAGATGATATTGTAGCTATTATGAGGAGGCAGGAATCCTTCTTTATAAATCTCAGATAATTATGAGTTCCCTATTCTCATATGTAACTATGACCCATACAATGTATGTTTGTGATATGTTTAACAGAATGAATATCATGGCTAGTAGGGGTCAGGTCAAGTCCTTGTTCTAGTGTTTTCAGCAGTATCCTTATTTCATCGTTATTTATCATTTTGGAAGTTTCATAAAGTTCTTGGTAGAGGCCTTAGCCCTGGCCCCAAAAAAGTTGTTCAGAATCTGGGGTCAATAGAACAAAACTTTGTAGAAAAAGTTTCCACTCTCATGGATGCAAGCTTGTGTATGAAAGTAGAAGATTTCAGCCACATGGATGGCTTGTCACCAGTGCGAATATGGATCTAGATCTATCAGAAATAAATATGTCTTATGGGTTGGAAACTTGGACGGGTTTGTTATCATCTGAATCTTTCGTAGCCTTTAAGAAAGGTCAGGTTGGTCTTGTCTTGTCAGTTCCACTTCCTTAACTATACTTGGGGAGTTCAATCATATCATGGTATCTCCGTGTCACATATTTACTTCGTTGGACCAGTTATCTTGGGTAAGTGTGGGAGGAGGCTTTTAAAATAATTCGAATGAGTTAATTGAAATTTAATTTTCCTAATAATTTCAAGCCTCTCAAATGGATTGTTTTGAATTCCATGATCAAATCTATGATTTGTTGGAAAAATATTACTTAGTAGGCTTTGTCTCAAGTAATAAGTTTTGATATTTCATGATGTTTGCTAAGAAGGAGAATAGAACTGAAGGTACATTTATAAAAAAATTTCAAGGTTTGTATTATTGTTGTCCTAATCGAAAAGGAGAGGCTACATATTGGTTAAAATTAGTTTTTATGGGACATCATTTTACCTTTAGGAAATACCTTCTATCTCTTGTGTAAATTATCCATGATCATATTTTTGTGCATTGCTTTATATTGCTTTTAATTGCTCGTATATTTATACTTGTAGTTCAAGAGTATCCCCAGTGGCTACATTGGAAATTTCACTTCACTTAGTATTGAACTTCTATCCCATTAGATTAGAAGTAGGTCTAGCTACATTTTTAATTTTCTAGTCGCATCGCATGTCCCTACATTCCCCCTTCCATCTTTTGGTCATGCTTTGCATTCATTTTAATCTTACATTTTGTTCTATCCTTTTTTTGTTGTTTTCTCAACTGTTTTCTCTTATAAATCCATGCATGAGACCTATCTTTTTTTCGCTCAAGAGAATAATATGGAAATTTTTTGAAAAGGAAACTATGATGGAAAGAAAATATTAGCTAATTTTTCATTCTCCTTTTTTAGGGCCTACACATGTTTTACTGTCAGTGATGTTTTAATGGAAAACACAATTTATTCAACTAGAGATCCATACACAGAACCATGGTGTTTGTTTCCACTTTAGGATCTTCATTCCTTGACTCTGTATGGTAACTCAATCATGTTTTATTGACTATATAATTCAGTAGAGGAGCGAAAGTGAGAAAACCAAGAGGGAGAATATTAATTTCAGAGGTATATAATAGTCTGTAAAGGAATAAACCCTCTTTATCTCAATAATTCAGGATCCCTATTTCACCTTAGAGATATAAATGCTAATAAAATTACAATGAGCAATGTTGGAACAGGGTCCCTTAGCTGCTTTTTGATATAAATTTTGTAATAATTAGTCTACCGTAGGGGCTTTGGGGTGGGTCAAATTCCCCAATGTATTGTAATGGGTCAAAGTGTAGACCAAGAGTTTGTAAGCCACATTTTGCTGACCATAGGATAACACAGGCTAAGATGCTATAAGTAGATTGATATATCAATTCTAGAGGTAAGCTAAGTGTGATTCATGCCAGTTGTGAACTGTTGAGATCTATTTTGGGTTGTATTTGGCATAATGAATCCTGTTGGCTGTGTGCACAAAGATCCTCTATCCTGTTGTGTGTGGACCCCGTTGGCTATGTGTGCGAATTGGGAATCGGGTCTGTAAGTGGAATTTGAATACTAATGAATGAGAAATTTGTTGGAAGTATCTCTGTGTTATAAGTATTGGCTGCGCTGTGCGTTATTTATATGATTATATTGATATGCACATGGATTCGATGCCATAAGAAAGGGTTAATTGCATAGAACTGGTTATTAATAGTTTCTTTACTTACGTTACATGCTATCTGTGGGTTTATAAGCTTCACATTTTGCAAGTATACTATTAAAGGTCCTACAATAGGACTCCTTCTACACAATATTGATAGATATTGAAAGCGTTGCCTTAAATAACTCTCTCTCTCTCAGGGTGTGGAAATCTGGTTCCAACACCCTCCCATACTACTTCCGGCGAGACCTCGACCTATGCAAGTAGGTCATTTCCAAAAGGGACAGTAGTATAGGGGTTTGTTGGAAAACCTTAAATCCAAACCTAGGTCAGGACTGCCCAAGCCAACAAATGGTTCTATTGCTCAAACCAAGAGTATTTTGAGAGAGAATGGGTAATTCCATGAGGTCATTGGTGGCTCGAGAAGTCTGAAATTGAATACTAGTTTGAACAATAGTTTTAGGAATTCTCCCTAAAAGAGAATCGAATTACAAGGCTGACTACTGAAGAGTGGAAAAACAAGCATATATTTATAGAGGTATATGAAATATTCTTTGTAAATTTCGCCCACGAAATACAGTAGTGGCTAGCAAGGTTAGCAAAGTTCAAGGCCTATGGGAAAGACAATCAGGTTATGCAGTGGACTCTTGAATTGATCTGACAGTTGCAGAAGGATGATAACAAGATCATCCCGACTGTAGATCATTGGGTGGATAGTGTTTTAGGAGTATTTGTAATAGAATTTGTAGTTGATCAATTCGTATCTTATTATGAAGCTTAGCAGAGGTTCTTCAAAGGATTTCGAGGTAAGTTTTTGCAAACATTGCCACTATTAATTAAGATAATATTGTGCGAAAAAGGTGTTCTGTGCAGTCACACTTAGTGAATGACCTACAATCGGAGTGAATGTATGAAATGAAGTGGTAAATACTACATATTCAATTGACAAGGGGATATATCAGTATATAGTCCTTTAAGAGAGCCACATATGCATGTAGAAACTAGTCCTCTGATTACCCGACCATCAAATCCACATAAGGGCAAGGATTCTCCTACCGCATCACCACCGCTGGAACACGATATGGCCAGGCACATGAAGCTACCCACATTTAAGGGTGTGGGGGAGGATGGCATGGACCAATTTTGGTTTGTGGCAGAATCATTATGGACTACGCATAATGTTGCTAGTGATTCTATAAAAAGAGCACAGTTATCCCTAACATTTGAAGGAAGGGCCTTGGATTGGTTCATGGGGTACGTTGGCTAGCATGCGAATCCGTCAGTACAAGAAATTAGGGATGCCTTAAAATAGCAGTTTCAGAAGCCTAAGTCCTATGCTCAACTTGTGAATGACTTGAAATATTTTAAACAGGGACATACAGAGTCTGTATGGGAGCCTCATCAACGGCTGAATAAAGTTATCAGGGATGGATAATTTAAGTATGAGGATAGAAAGGATAATGAATGGTTAATTTCCATGTTATTACCACACCTACACAGACCTATGGGTCAGCACATGATTGATACACAAGAAAAATCCCTGGAAATTTCCATGAAGCTAGAAGTTGCACCAAGGGAAAATGCCCAGTTTGGGGTACAACAGATCCATGGAAAATTAGAGGAAATGAACCTAGAAATCCAGAATTTATGAAAAGAGTGAGGAAAAGAAGCTAGAACATACATTTGGTGGATACGGTGTAGGGTGTCAGGCCACACCAAGGATCAGTGCCCTCTGTTGTTAGACTACATGAAGGCTGGTGTTGAGGCGGTAAATCCCCTTTGCGAATAGAGGCGATCCCACTAGCCCTAGAGTGGGTCTAGCAAAAATCGAAACACGCAATGACATTGGTTCCTAGTTACAAGAAGGAAAAATATTGCGATAAGTAGCCTACCTCAAATCCCACGTTGCTGTTGTGGAGGAAGAAGCGGTGCTCTTTGTCCCTAGCTTGATAGATCACAGTCCTTCCATTCACCACGTCCGAACACTGTACACATGCAGAGAAATGACGACATACAACGTAATTCTTATAGCATGTAACTATATATCAGTCAGAGAAGATATAATTCGTTGCATTACATAAAAGAGTAGACACACAAATGGAACCAAAATCAGAGTCGCTTATATTAAAGATGACAAAAAGGGAGATTACAACCAAATGCTCTGACGCTATGATCTTCCTTCGGTGGGACTTGTAGCGGAGCACATCTCAACAAAGCTTGTCGGGAATCTGGACAAAGCTCTCTCTCTCTTACGGGGTTATCCTCAGCTCTACTCTCAATAGTCACCCAACTATAGTTTTCTTCCCACAAGTTCAGCTAGCTAGCAATTGGAGAGGGCAGGCTTTTATGGAAGGAGAAGGGGAGGTTAGGCTCCCTATAATCATGAGGGAGAGCCCTATCTCTTAGGAAGGTTCCATGAGAGGTGGAAAATTACTTCCTAAACAAGGAGATCTGGAGGAAAATAACCCAACCCCATTCTAGTGATCCATTCTGAAGTTGTTAGAATTCAACTTCCGCCTTCTATTGTTAAAAAACATTCCTTAAAAGTCTTGGCACGGGCATGACACAGGGACAAAGTGCCAGTTGGCACGTCGACTAGTGTGCTTTTTCCCCATTGGCGCGAGGGATGAACTGGCTACCCACGCCAATGCCCAAAACTATGCTTTTAGGGTTTTCTAGAGGAAATGTTCTTCAGGAGAATTCTTTTCCTTATGTAGAAGGATGCCATCAAGGTGTTTTTAGGACATTTTACTGCTCACAGGTCACGGGAATAGTCCTCCAATGTACAGGATGAAAAATTGTAGGGATGGTGACAAAATGTTGTGTAACAGATGCCCCCTAGATCATGAGGTCCGAGAGAGAGGGAGGGGTGAAATGCTTTATGAGAATGCACCCAATCGAAAACAATGCCTTCGAAAAACCTGTGAATACAAATACAACTGATATCTCTGATACATGATGTGTGGTATGGGCCCAGCCATCCATAATAGAGTGTACAAAAACTAGGATCCAAGGTATGGATGCAGCCATCCAGTAAATAAGGATCAATAACTAGACTTAGGTATGGTAGCAACCATCCAATCGAATGAGTCATGTAATAAATCATAATAATCCACAAAGAATCTGTAGGCTGGATTTTTATCAGAAAAAATCCAGGGTCTTGCACTCCATCTCAACCTGAACAGAGTACAAGTTCGAGCATGCGAATATGTGAGCCGAAGTCGAACATGCAAGAACATCATCTGATTTCCAGCCAATAATGAAAGTCGTTAACAGACGTGAGAGAAACAACCAATAATCACGATGGCTCTCAAGGTACAAGAGGTACAATCCATGGAATGTGAATAGTGAGCTAGCATTGAACACCCGTAGAATCATCTGATCAAAGGCCAATAATGAAAAACTTGCATCGAATGTGAAGAAACTGCCATTAAGGCATACAGTCTCCAAGGTACCTGAAGGGATTCTCTAGATCAGCTTCCCAGAAAATGAGCTGAAGTCGACAGGAAGTGACCTTGATCAAAGGTGGGCCATAATGTTTCCCACATCATCAAAACGAGACAGAGGGACATAGTGTTTTCGAATCAAGACCAACAGAGATCAGAGGGAGGTTGAAAACTGCAGAGGTCAACTTCTCTTGAACATATCGGTGGCACAATATTGGATTTGGCAGTATTTGACAGTAAAGGATCTGAGGTCATGGTGACATGGCAGAGAGCAGATGAGTGGTCAAAATTGATTACCCAAACCCATGGAGGAAAGTAGATAATGAGATGAGATGTACCCAACCTGACACGAATGTAGACAGGTGCCATGTTCAAGAGTGACATACTGCCGACACAACTATGATACTAGTTCCATTTTCCCCCACCATTTCTGGCGAGTATACCAATTATTTTTGAAAACAAGCTTGAAGGGGTTAGCATGTGCTTGCAATATAAGTTTGTCCTTTGGAAAAATCCAACCTAGTACATTTAACGAGCCCTAGGGAGGAGGAACTAGAGTAACGTCATTACGACGGAGTTCGATGTCATCAGTTTTTAACGAGTTTGACAAAGGAAGAACTCAACGTATTTTCATGTTTAGAGAGTTTGAAAAGACAGCAGAAAAGAAAACTCCAGCAATCCCTTTTCGTATATAGTCTGACAGATCTAAAAAGGTAGAAAACTATGTCTGAGAGAACCTCCTAGTCGTGATAGGCTAGGGTATTCCTTTTTCATAAATAATCTACCCCAACCCGAAAAAGGGGTAAATGTATACTGGGTAGATGTCGTTTCGCAGCCAATTTAACGAGTTCAAAATGACAAGCGACTGGGCGATCTTTTCAGTTTTAGAGAGTCAGAAAAGAATTGAAAGGTGACTTCAGTAGTGACTTTTTCATGTTTTTACCGAGTCCAAAAAAGTATAAAATACAACTCGTGTCGTCGTCCTAGTCACATGAAAACATGTTGCTGCACAAAAAGCAAGTGTAAAACCGATTTTTCACCAGAAATATAGTAAAATATCGGAAAAACAAGTCCCAAAACCTAATTTTTATTTTGAAAGGTTATAAATATTACCAATGGTAAAAACATATTTACTTTTTACCTCTTTACCTCTTTGCAGAGTGATAGTGAGCCATTTTCGTTGCGATCTTGCGGTGATAATTGTGAACAATCCAGTGCACGAATCCGGATCCCATCTTCTTCAGGTAAGAGCCACTTCCATTAGCCATTTTTCAAGCCATATTTCATAGATTTTAACTATCATTTGGTATCCCTGAGGGGAGGAATTGAAAATTTAGGGCCTCAGCTGTTGGCGTGGGTATCCAGCACGTACCTGCACCAACCAACCCTTTTTCTCATAGGGGCTACACCAGGTGGTGCGAATGTCAGCAAAACAGCTGCGCCAACCACAACCTAATATTTTGCTCAAATTTAACAAAAATTGAGTAAATTAATTGTTGCTTTAAGTGCCCAAGGGATCCTAGAATGTGTTTATGACCAAATTGATGCAGGTCCACAACAAAAATGGTGGTTGAATGGAGGGAAAGAGAGCACAGTGAGGAAGATGAGTTGGCAATGGGGAATGAGAAGTGCATGAATGCTCTCCGAAATTGTGGTTTGAAGAAATTATTCCTAATGCCATGTCTTCGGGCTTGGCCCAAATTACTGCAATATCTGATAAGTATTTGGGATGAGGACGAGGAGAATTTTAAACTTCGAGATCAAGTACTTGAGCTCGAAGTGTCCGATGTATACTTCATCACTGGACTGTCATGTAGGGGTCGAGTTCCTATCTTGACTGGCACCAGGCACTCAGGTGAAAACTTGAAAATGGTCATGGAAAGAGTGTGTGTAGGGGCACATAAAGGGTCAGGTAGCAGAAAGGTATACATTCATACCATTCCTAATCTAGCGCTCAGAGTAGTTCTACATAATATTATGCGGGCTGCAGGGTCGCAGGCACTGCACGAAGCTACCAAGACATAGCTCCTTCTTGCATCAGAATCCATGAACCCAACAGTGTTTGACTGGGATACAGTCATGACTATGAATATCAAACAGAAAATAACCAAATGAAAAAATACCAAATTAAAATAGTTTGGATATGGGTCCATCTTGGTATCGTTCTTCCTAGAACGACTACCTATCTTCTAGGGCCAGGGGGCTATAGTCTCGAATCCACCATTGAGAGAGCCACGGATGGCTCGATGGGCAACATTGATGCCCAAGGCAGGGGGCAGCCAACATATGTCATGGCAGCCCAAGTTCTTTGGATGGCTCAGATGACAGTTGATCATTGTAGAGGACTGGCCCTATGTGGGCACTGATTTCACTGGAGACCCAGACCTTCCACTCCCAAAAGGAGAGGACTGGGATGATGAACTTGGTAAGACTCTTTTTTAATTTTATGAGTTTTATGATTTTTTGGTAGACATGCATGTTCTAACAATTGATCTTATATGTATGCAAATGTTGGCCTAGAGAGGCCCGCTGGAATGTCACCAGTGGCAAGGAGGACCCCTCTCGCTTATGACCCTCAATGTGAGGGGGGTGATGGGGATGAGCTTGTGCAAAACTTGGAGGGGATTGCTTGCGGAGATCCAGACTATGCTCATCTAGCTGATGTTCCTTTGGCTTATAAGAGGCACAATGTAGGGGTGCCGAGTCGACTCCATCATTTACTGATGCGGTTGGTGCGGGCAATGACGTGCTACCATGAGCACCATGCCTATTAGTCGCCTAGGCTTTTTATATGCATATTTTTTGAGAGACATGTTGTCTCCATATGTAATTGAAACAAACATGTATATTTTGGGTTTTAATATGATGCACACATTACAAACACTCGACATATATATATATATATATATATATATATATATATATATATATATATATATATATATATATATACATCTATTTTCTAAATGGATCTTTCTTACATATGATGATGTTTTTACATGTTATGAAAATCTCTAATACAATGTTATCTAATGTATCAGCTAAATAATCTGCATAAATAACGACCCAATGGAAAAGTTAAAAGTTCACAAAATGCATCAAACCAACATATTTTATTTTTACACAAGATTAAAAGCACAAACGAAAACTATGCTTGAAAAAATAGGCAATCCCCCCAGCATGATGACTCAATTCGAGGTGTACATGTCCCCCAAGCTTTAGTCCATAGGAAATGGAGTGAAGGTTCAAAACACAAGAGTAAGAGACTCGACGTGAATTTTTTGAAATCTAACAAAACTTGAATTAAACGGGAATGTGTTTCATTATTTTAACAAGGTTGACACACTTAAAAGAACTATCCTCGAACTAGCTTGTTTCATTGTTTAGGGAGCTTGACACAGGAAAAGGAACTATGCTCCACGGAGCTCAAAGGAGCAGGTTCATGAGCGGGGGAACCAGATGCAAAACGCTCGAGACAATTAGACATTGCCACCAGGCTGGGCATGAACAAGGAACGATGATGTCCATCGCTCCACAATAGATATTCAAGAGACATAGTCTCTACGATAGCTTCGTGAGACAGAAAAACTTCTCTCAGAGGATCGGGCGAATCTGCATCGCCGAGCCAAAGGGATTGAGAATAAACATCAAGAGCCATGCTCAAAGGAGCATTACCAATAGGAGGAGGATCTGATGCGGCAATGATCTCGCAATAATTTATTTCAATTGGGGTTAGAGGCATCGATTCTCCAAAAGAGGCAACCTGTTCAGGAGAAGGGATGATCCATGAGTCATTCGACCTAGAGATCATATTGACTTGAATGGTGTTCGGTGGTGGAGTGGGAAAAATACCCATGAGAATGGGATCCTTGAAAAGACCAGGTCATATATAGTCGGGGGGATTAGGAATTTGATCCATGTACGGTACGTTGTTCTCGAAGGATGAGATGAATAAAGACAACTGATCGACAGTAATAATCTTGCCCTCATGTGGAAACTTTAGAAGTCGAAAGAGGGTGGAAAAAATGCACAACATGGCGTGGGTCCAACTGCAACCAAGTAGATGATTATAGTTGAGTTTGGCATCAAAAACTTCCACTTCAACGTTTACTGTCTTATCTTGCAATGTAATTTGTAGACTCGTGAGAACACCCAAGGGTTTTGATTCCCTTCCATTGAATGCCTCGAGGGCATTGGGAGATGAAGTGAGGATTGGAGAGCCAATGGCCTTCCAGCAAGTAGATGGCATAATGTAGGTAGAGGCACCTTCGTCCAAAATGGCTTTGTGAAAATTTAGGCCTTTAATACCAACTTGTATAACAAGCACAATCTGATGTGGAAGTCGAGGAACAAAATTCTCTAGATCGAAGGTGAGAATGCTAGAATCGGTAGGATCAATTCCACCGATCGAAAATAACAAAGCTTTCCATTGAGATGAACAACTCTGAAGTACTTCCAATGCAGACATCGCGGAAGGCACCTGTGCCAAATCCTTAACAATTTTGTAATGCTAAGAAGCACGGGAATTCGGATTATGGGAAGACTTTCGGAGAACACCTTTGGAGGGTGGTTGTACAACGGGTTCAGCACTGGGCCTTTCAATCTCAAGAGGACCAGAGGTAGGCAGCGGAAGAGGGCCATCAACGACTTCCTTCCTAGCTCCCTGGCGTGATCCAGCATAATCCCTCGACCGAGTGACAATAGAAAAAAGTGCAACACCATTCATCATGAAAACCTGGGACCTAAATGGTGTAGATGGTGAAGGCTTCTTGACCATCTGGGTCTACTGAGATGGAAAAGGTTCCTTAAGAACTGCCAGAGGTCCCTTAGAGCCCTTAAGAAGTTGAATAACTTTGAATCATCTAGGAAAATCTTTAGTGTAGTGGTATTCATCACAAATCAAGCAAGGGTACTTTGGTTTTCTCTATGAACCATCATCAGCATGTGGTTTGGACAATTCTAGTTTTGGGGCATCAGATTTGGCTTTGCCTTTGCCCTTCTTCTTCCCTTTGGAAGTCTTGTCTGCAGAATTGGCTTGAACAGCGTTGACCTCTATGGTCTTTCCAAAATCTGGAGTATTCTGAGGAGCAGAATTGTTGGAAGAATTCGATTTCTGCTTCCCATTGGAAGACTTGCGAGAATTCTGAGAGACAGAACCAATAACATTGTCTATTGATGGAGTAGTTGGTGATTTAGAGGTCCTTGGTCGTGGGGCATCATTCAATATGTCGTATAATGTGTCGAACTGAGAGTACACTAAATTTAGGTACTGGGCACGAGCAATGGCTTGTTCCTCGGTTACACATGCCCCCATAGCAATGTCTTATGCAATCTTGTTGACAAAGGAGGTAGTGAACCAGTGAGTTAGAAGCTGATCAGGGATGTCAAACTTGATCAGACGATGACGAAGATGTCTCCACTCATGAATGTGATTTGAAATATGAGTGGCTTTGTCTTGTTTCAGAGATGTCAGGAGATGCGTCTCGGCTTCGTAATGAACCGGTAACTGGAAATGCATTAGGAATGCCATGGATAGAGTATTAAAATCTTGAAAAATACCACGGGGAAACTCTATATACCATTTAGCAGCAGCGCCAGTGAGAGTGCGCTGGAATAGACGTAGACGAATCGAGTCATCTATCTAAGAATTTGAAGAACACCATAAGAGGTATGTCATGACATGTGCTTGGGGGTCTTCTCCAGATTTTCCCTCAAACTTAGGATAATCACTGGGCACCTTTGTCGGAGCTGAAGGCCAATATGGATTATGAAGAATCAAATCATTGGTCAATTTGGACATGTTCAGTAACTCCAACATTGCGAGAAAAGGTAATTGAGCATTAAAAGGCATGCCAGGTCCTCTATAAGGACCTGTACCTGTACTCCATCCTGGTTGAGGATAGCTCTATTCCCATTGGTTCTGTCTCGAAGGATTCTGACCATATGGGGTATAAGCCAAATAATGAGGTTGATACGGCGGCTGACAACCATGATACGGGGGTTGATAACCAGGGTACTGATTCTGATTATACGTAGGCCCCGATTGAGCAGTGTATGGATTGTGCTGCGGAGTATAAGTATAGCCTGGATGTTGAGGGAAATAACCAGAACCTTGGGGCGGGTTGTAAACTGGTCAAGACTGACGTTGAGGGTAATAGCTGCCTTGGGGTCACTATTGGTAAGTGGGGCCCTGCTGAGTCAGATAAGTCAGGCGCACAGGTGGATTCAGTTGTGGCATAGAATAGATCAGCTGCTGAGCAAGGTTAACAGGTTGTGCAGGTTGTGCCAGTTGAACAGGTTGACATGGCTAATGAGGGCCACTAGGTTTCCCTGGTTGAGCAGGTTGGCCTGATGGCGGGAGTGGGCTAGGTTGTGGCTGATAACCAGGTTGACCTGTGACAAGACCATAAGATGGCCCTGGCTGTGCAACATTTTGACCAATTGGAAAATGAGGCTGCTGGGGTTGCACCAAAGGTTGAGAAGGATGGGTTTGCCCCCCATGACCATATGGTGGTCTAGGTTGACACCCAGGTTTCACTAGCGATCCTTGAGGTTTCCCTGGTTGGACCACAGGGTGAGGCTGTAGAGGTTAACCTTCAGGATTTTAGGACTTCCCTTGCAGGCCGTAAAGTAATCCCTGATGGCCTAAAGGTTGTCCCTGTAAGGGTTATCCTTGCGGGTCATACGCATACCCTGGATGGGTCGAAGGTTGTCCTTGGAAGGGTTGTGCTTGTGGGCCAGAAGCATATCCTTGTTGAAACAAAGGTTATCCCTGAAAGGGTTTCCCTTTTTGATTAGAAGGTTGCATAGGCTGGGTAGATAGAAAACCGGTAATATAGTGATAAGCCTCATGAGCAGGAAAATGAAGAGGGTTTCCGTAAGAGGTGTCAATGGTGTCATCCCCAACAAGGGAATGGTCGGATTCATGGAAGGAGTTGATATTCCCATAGAGGCAATAGTGACCATGACCTGACTCAAAGACCTATCTCCAGCTGGGAGCATTGGACCAGGTGAAGACATGACAGAAGGTTCGGGGATGTCTTCAGGAAAAAGCTGGTAATCTTCACCAGAAGTAGGAATTCCCTCACTAGGAGAAGGACTGGATGAGTCCATATCTGACCCTGCCGTAAGATCTTCTAAAAGACGATGGGGACTAGGAAGTATGACAACAGCCAAAAATGGTGATCCTGATGTAAGAGGAGGGAAGTTTTCCCCTACTCCAAATCCAAACCAAGCATTGGACAAGGGCCAATTGAAGTCAACTGGTCCTCCAAACAGAAGTTCAGATATAACTAGTCCCCCATCAGGAAACTCGGATACAACAGGCTGCTAATACTCAGTAGAGGACTAGGAGACCTCTGATGAATCGTCTGTATAAGGAATACCAATAGAAGAAACTAATGGTTCCACCACTGCGATTATAGCAAAAAAGAGGAAGAGATAAAAAACAAAGATGCACGGGCAAAAACCAAGGAAAACAAAAACAGGCCGAAAAATCAATCTCTAAATGGGCGTGTGATCGTAGGTGATTAATTTTACCACATTGAAACTATAAATTTTATTGTTTCATGTTTTAAGAGTATACAAATGAGTAAAATATGACTCTATCACTTTTAGTTTGGAAACAAGCATGAAAGAACAAGCGCTTGATGATCTTTTCAAATTTAAGGAGTCAGTGAAGATCAAAATGACTACTCTGGTATTCTAGGTAAATGGGTTTACGAGATATCCGTGAACTGCCATATACACCTTGGTAAAAATGAACAAGAAATCAACCAAGGACTTGATGCACATGCAGGTAATCTCCCCGAATGCTGTGTCCGGTGTATCACGAGTAAAAGGCGGCAGACTCGACTTCCTACAGATGAAGGATTGCAACCTAATGGGGTCTCCCTCTATATACACGACGGTACGGGGAGCACAAGTCCGTACTAGCACTATCTGTAGCCAGATGGAAAGCGATAGCTGCTAGGCTTAAAGACGCCAGAACACGTCTCTACTTTCGACTACTATATAGTCCGTTAATGTTTCAATGTTGCCTTAGGTTAATTTAGTAAATTTTAAAGTTGATCTTCAATTTAAGTTTCAATTTCAAGGCACTATCGAATGTTGGATCTCATAAAACCTCTAGATGCAAAGTACATGCCTCAAAATATCATTTTTGTCAATGAAGTGCTATCTACGGGAGAGTTGAGAGCTTTCAAATGACAACAAAATAAACACACAAAAACATCCACTACTATTTCCAATGCAAGCTAATGAAACTACAAAACTTCTCTCTAGAGTTATATAACACTATTAATGCGAAAAAGCTTTCAATTTTCACTATGCCAGTCCAAATGCAAAAGATTTTTTTTGTATTTTTAAATATATTAGAGAAAATGCACTAAATGAATGAAAAACTAATGGAAACATCACTTCAAGAAATGAAAAAGAGAGAGCTGAAAAAAACAAGTCCACTCAATCCAAACGCACACAATCAAGACTCAAACTGATGATGAAATCCCTCAAAGCGAAGAAGAATCTCGAAAGAGACTCAAACAAACTGTGTAATCCAGGCTTGGAGTAACACAGAGTGAAATTGAATGAAAGAGAGGACAATCACTCAATTAACACAATGATTCAATGGAATCCAACAAGATGAATGCAAAGAAGAAAAAATGAAGTTGATCGAGAAAGTAAAGAGCCAAAACTCCCATGGGAGGCTTAGCACACTGAAGCACCTAGAAGCCCTATGGCTAGAATGAAAAATTAATAGAAAAGGGCGAATAACCAAAGGAAAGGGGTTAAACACAGTAAAAAATGACTTCAAAGCACTCAATCAAACATAAAAAATGAACTAGAACCAAAAGTCAAGCTCAGAAAGCTGAAGAACAGGCAAACCCTAAAACCAAGCAGGGTTGGTGTGCCTGTTTGGCTATAATCTACACCGAACATGGGTTGGCGAGGGTGCCTGACCAACAACAAGCGCTAGTCGGCATGACTGTCAGGAGAAAAACCGCGCCAAGCTAGTTTACTGTAGTAAAATGATAAAAAAGGACAAACTAAGACTAGCTTTGGTCTTCAGGGGGCTGAACAAGGTTTTAACACCAAGGAAGGTGAACCAAAAAAGTAAATAAATCAATCAAAAGCCAAAAAAAAACCCAAAGGAGGAAGGAATAATTCCCACTGATCCCCAGTGGAGTCGCCAAATTGTTGAGGCAGTAAATCCCCTCTGTGGACAAACGCGATCCCACTAGCCCTAGAGTGGGTCTAGCAACAATCGAAACACGCAATGACATTGGTTCCTAGTTACAAGAAGGACAAAGATTGTGATAAGTAACCTACCTCAAATCCCACGCTGCTGTTGTCGAGGAAGAAGCAGTGCTCTTCATCCCTAGCTTGACAGATCACAGTCCTTCCGTTCACCATGTCCGGACACTTGTACACATGCAAAGAAACGACGACATACAATGTAATACTTAAAACATGTAACTATATATCAGACAAAGTAGATATAATTCGTTGCATTACATAAAAGAGTAGACACACGAATGGAACCAAAAGAAGAGTCACTTATATTAAAGATGAAAGAAAGGGAGATTATAACCAAATTCTCTAACGCTATGATCTTCCTTCGGCAGGGCTTGCAGGGGAGCGCATCTCAACAAATCTTGTCAGGAATCTAGACAAAACTCTCTCTCTCTTATGGGGTTCTCCTGAGCTCTGCTCTCAATAGTCGCCCAGCTATAGTTTTCTTCCCACAAGTTTAGCTAGCTATAAAATGGAGAGGGCAGGCTTTTATAGAAGGAGAAGGGGATGTTAGGCTCCCTATAATCACGGGGGAGAGCCCTATCTCTTAGGAAGGTTCCATGAGAGGTGGAAAACCACTTCCTAAACAAGGAGATTCAGAGGAAAACAACCCAACCCCATTCTGGTGATCCATTATGAAGTTGTTAGAATTCAACTGCCACCTTCTATTGTTAAAAAACATTCCTTAAAAGGCTTGGTGCGGGCACGACACAGGGACCGAGCGCCAGTTGGCACGCCCACTAGTGTGTGTTTTCCCCATTGGCACAAGGGATGAACTGGCTACCCGTGCCAATGCCCAAACCTATGTTTTTAGGGTTTTATAGAGGAAATGTTCTTCAGGAGAATTCTTGTCCTTATGCAAAAGGATGCCATCAAGGTGTTTTCAAGACATTTTACTGCTCATAGGTCACAATAATATTCCTCCAATGTACGGGACGAGGGATTGTAGGGACGGTGACAAAATTTTGTGTAAAAAATGGGGATCCTAACCGATTACACCCCAAATAGATTGCGGGGCCAAGCACCCCTGCATTATGGTGTGCTTACTATCAAGTTGCCGGATGGCATGATACAAGCCACTTCCCCCGACTTGGTGCCTATGTCCCAGAATTGGAGCAACATTGGTTCAGATTCCGCTCATCTGTTAGACACAATGCGCAAAATTGGTAGACATATGATTTAATGATAGATAGAGGAAACTTGTATAGGGTTCAGGCTGACCCTTCATCACCATTATCTACCTCTGGATGAGGAGGCACCCCTGTAAGAGGCTGAGGGGGGGGGGAGGTGGAAGCACAGGTGGGGGAAGAGGAAAAATGATCTACTATAAATGTGGGGAGGTGGGACACTTCGTAAGGGACCGTCTGAACCCTGTGCGACAATCTTACAGATATTGCAGGCAATTGGATCATGTGATCAAAGGCTATCTTGTACTAATAGCAAAGATGTAGGAAAAACAACAAACAATGACCCAGAATGTACAAAGGGTGAAGGTGGAACTGCATGATGAGGGACCTACCATTATCATAATTACATGCAGTGGCATGGCCATGGGAGGAGCTGAGGAAAAACCCATAGCCGAACCACTTGTCAAAAAATCTACTGACAAAAAGGAAAGCCTGGACTTATAGAAGGAGAAAGAAACTTTCCTTGAAGCTAGAAAATAATTTTCCAAAAACGAGAAGTCTACCTCATAGGCCCCAACGGATCTGAAAGACGAAGAGGTGAAGCCATTCATGTAGGCATGTATGAAGTTACTGCCCAACCAGAAGGCAGTAGATAACCTTCAAGCATAGATAGACAGTTTTGCACAAAATATTGCCCCACTAGCAAAAGTTAGAGATGTCAACAAACTTTATAAGCATAAGAATAGGACTGGATGGGAAATGCAGCTGACTACACATATTTGAGATTATGTAATGGATCAGGTAATCCTTGATTTAGGATCCAATGCGAATGTCCTACCTAAACAAACTTAGCAAATGATGGGAGAGACCAAGCTAGAATGGTCTACTATACAGCTACGCATGGCTAACCAACAGAATATCATAATGCTAGGAAGGCTATCAAAGGTTATGGTAAATATCATTGGAGTTAAGGTATACACATATTTTGAGGTGATTCAAATTGTAGATGATGCAGACCTGTACCCTGCACTTTTAGGACTACATTGGGCTATAGACATGGGAGGTATTATCAACTTAAAAAGGAGAAGCATGGTTTTCGAGAACGAGGGTATGCAAGTAATAGTCCCTCTAGATCTGGTAGAGGGTGAGTGGTATATAGAGCTGGTGCGTGAAGGGGATGACATTGATCATATTTACAAGATGACGTCCTGGGACGATGATTGGATTAACCCTACGACTGATGGCATGCTCTATTGGGAAAAGGACAACGAATGTCTCTCTGAATCAGATGGTGAGATTGTAATATTCCCAATTAGCAATGGCTAATTGGAATATTCGATTTGGTTAATTTTTCCTTTTATGTAGTTATATTATGAATAGAAGTGAGTAAAGGGAACACAACTCACTCTAAAATAAGGGGGATTTCCTAGTAGACGCACGTTGTAATAAAGGGGACCGAATCGGGCACATAGCAAAGGGGTATTACCATGGTATCTTGGGTGGAGGTGCATGTAGCGAAGGGATATTACCGTGGTATCATGGGTGGAGGCAGCCGTAGGTTTCGAAAGTAGCCAATGCTATATAAAGAAGATAGTTTCCTCATTCTGACATCATGGAGAATTTATGCATTTTGAATCTGGTCATTGTGACTATTGAGCACGATGGCTGTTTAGCCTGTCTGCAGCGCTGTTTAGCGCATTGAGTGACTTCGTTCGGAGATCTCGCCCTCATCCCCAAGGGACTTCGAGTGCCTGCTCGGGTGAGGTAGTCCCGTCAATGACTTTATAGGAAGATCAATCCGCTGTATTGGTAGAGAAGCAGTGCATCTTTTGACAGCGCAACTTCTGTGGCGGAACAACACATTTATTAACTACACAGTCCTGAGTGGAGGACGCATTCCATATTGGAATAATTTCCAGGGGGTATCCGTGAGGTATCTTGATCTATTGAGGATTTCTGAATCAGCAGGCGAGCATAATATTGGAGATCACAGATAGAGGCAGCGTGAACATTGGGAGAAATTACTGGGCAACGACACAGCCGTTTTTCAGTAGCTGTAACACAGATCTGTAACGTAGTCATTACATGTAGCATTCTGAGAATAGATCTTAACTTGGCTTGTGCAAGTTTAGACACTTGATCACTTATTGTACTCCTCTATATTTATCAGATTAATAAAATGGCTCAGAGTTCTCTTATTTCTTGAATATCTGTGCATGCTATTGTATGTCTGCAATCTTTTATTTCTTCCCTTTGCATTGTGATTTCTGTATCACTTGTTGTGTTCTCTCCCACACTCTTAGATAGTGTCTAGAAAGGGCCATATAGCCTCCAGATCTCATCCTCTTTTCAGAGGTGAAATATCTGGTAAATTCCCTCCCATTCCATCTCTAGTTAGAGTTTGATGTGTTTTAGAAATATCCCTAAAAAGGAATATTACAGTGGTATCAGAGCATAGATCTGGCTCAACCTGTGGAGCTAGTAGTCTATGTAATTGGAAGAAAAACCCTACATCTACCACAGAGGTAGGAAGTACAGAGATATTGAGCTTAGGTTGAAGAACACCTATGGAGAAGGAGACTGCATTTGGGTGGTGGACACAGAACAGGAGTAGCCTGCGGTAGAAGCAGAGTAGAGAGAGCCCATGGTGGATGATAGCAATGCAAAATAGTTTGGGGATTCACTCCTCAAATCAGTGCAAGATCTGGCAAGACAGATAGAATTGATGGGCCAGAGATTCACCATTGTGGAGGCTAAACAACATGAAATTCCAAAGGGTTTCCATGTTGATGAGGGATCAGACACATGCCACAATTTGCAGGAGGAGGTTGTCGTTCCACACCATGCATCACATGACGCCATTCGTGCCACTATGCTCACTTTTTTGAGTGCAGATACTGGGGTAGGAGCACATGAGGAACCAGAGTCTGACCACATAGGTGATTATTTTGCTGAGTACCAGGCAACTAGGTAGGAGTTCAGAGATGCCATTTTATTCAAAGACTTTGTTCAGATCAAGCGGGACAGCAGATCCTGCGACCATCACAGAGGATATCGACATTATCATGATGGAGATTATTCTCGCGAATGTCAGTCCATGGGGGAAAAATTCAGAGTGGCTTTGCCCTTTAGAAATGATTGTCAGCTCAGGTAGGATGAAGGAGGAAGGAACAATGGGGGGTCTAGCACACAGAGTTCATATTTGCAGCGTACCACTAGGAGGACACCTTTTCCCACATATGATGGATCCACTGATTTCACAGTTCGAGATTGGGTAGATCGGGTGGAATGGTTGGATACCTCTTTCCAGCTTAACCGAATAACAGAAGGGGAAGCGATAAAAATGGCTACCTCTCACTTGGAGGATGAGGGCACACAGGATCATGGGGAGCATGTGGATACACCCAGTGAGTCTAATCCCAAGAATATCAGAACGTTGAAAAAGATGAGTTTATTCTCATCTATTTTCAGATCCAGAGGAGATGCATCCACCTTTGAGGAGGTCAAGAATATTGAAAAAAAAGAAGAGGAAGTACCATGCACTTCCTATTATCATCAAGAAGAAGATATTGAGCATGGAAGATACTTGGATCATCAGATTATCAGTGATTACCTTGTTGAGTATAGATCTCAACCTAGAGCCTTCAGGGAGACTCTAGATTTTCCTCATTTCATCCGGCTGAAGGAAGAGAAGAGACCATGTAGCAGAAAAGAAATCAAAGGAAATAGATTTCTGTTGTCTACCTTTGATGGGTCATCTAATGCAAAAACTTGGGTGAGAGAGTTGGAGGCATTTTTCCTACTACATCTTGTAGCAGGGAAAGAAGCTGTTGAAATCTCAACACTGCACTTGGAGGGTGAAGCCTATGATTGGTGGTGCAGCCACTTGAGCCATGCAAAGGTGAAGACTTTTGCAGAGTTCACTCAAAGGTTGATCCAAACCTTTGATGGATAAAGAGAAAAGAAAGAAAAGGTCACATCACCTCCTAAGGAGGTTTTTGATAACGCTGTCACACTCATGGAGGAGCAGCCACATGCATCAACAGTTGGGCCAGCCAACAATTTTGAGGAAGGGACTCTTGTAGTCCTGTAAGAAGTTCCAAATGCACATCAAGGTATGAAAATATTTCCACATTCCATTTTTGCAGAAAATTCTTTTGATCAATGTGGAGATTTAATTTTGCATGACCAAGGGTCAAATCCCATTACTACTATAGAGCAGCTTGGTTGCACTGAGTTGTGCAACATGGAAACACTCAAGAAGCAATCAAACCATCATTCTCATGGGCCATTGTTGGATTGTACATCACATTGGAGGTTGGGGTTTGAAGCCTTGAAGACTGATGGTAGACATCTTGGAGTAAGAAACCCT
>JAXQQM020082013.1:0-26490 GCA_034641835.2 Pinus albicaulis
TTTCAGCATTCTTCCGCAGAAAAAGAGAAACAAAAACCCCAGTTCTAAAATGGCGCTGAAGGATTTAGTACCTGTAGTAATGGATTAGCAGAACTGGAGAGCTTGGGAGCACCTTCCGCTAGCAAACCCAACAAGATTGTCACGAAGGATAATAATGGTGAAGTCCGGAACGAAATCTACCCAGAGGACAACCCAGAAGTAAAATAAACAATGTCACCGAAATTCCAATCCTCTCTTGAAGGAAAAAACAAACTAATTTTCTGTGTATGAACGCTGTAAAAACAAAATTAGGATACCTGTTACGGGAAGGAAGCCCCATGGAGATCACTTTGCAACGTTTACCAAAGGAAAGCAGTGGAAACCCTATGATTTCCTCCCAACCGCACCGCCTCCAGAACCATCGAACAGAGGCGACAATGAATGGTGAAAACGGTTAGGACCCCAAGGTCATAGCAAACCCTAGACAACATTCACCGTGGGATCGAATTCCATCAACGGCAGATCAAGTGCCACGTATGGGCAGATAGTTCGAGCTAAGTGGCCAGGAGTTCCGGTCATCCAGATTAATTACGCAATAAACACATTAAAAACTGGGAAGACAGGTATGCCAAAAATGCTAAGGGTTCGAATAAGGCCTGTGCAAACGGACGATATCAACAAACCCGAGGACCTGGTGCTTAAAAGCAGTTTAAGTGATATATTTATTCATAAGACTCGAAACCATAGCATCGATTTAAAAAAAATTAAGTCCAGTATTAACCCTGCAGTACATAAGGATCAAATACAGTACCGCAGCCAGGATTCGAATATAATGAATCTAGTTTTAATCTTTAATTGAATCTATTAATACATGATGACTTCATTCGTATCATTCGCAATTCGAGTTGGAGTAAACCTTATGCCTTGTTTTATTTTGTTACTATGGTGTAGTTGGTAATTTTTTTAAAATTTTAGCGTGATGACTGTTACATATAATGATGATGGTTAACGTCCACTGAGACCAAATTTTGGTCTATCGGAACTATAATTTTCTTAGTTCTTAATTGTATGGCTTCTCGTCTTTCTTGGCGAGATTGATGTTGTATCTTGGTGAGATTGGTGTTGTAGCTTTATTTTTCTTCTCTACGGTCTTCCAACTTCCTTCTTAGTTCTTAATTGTATGGCTTCTCGTCTTTCTTGGCGAGATTGGTTTTGTATCTTGGTGAGATTGGTGTTGTAGCTTTCTTTTTCTTCTCTACGGTCTTCCAACTTCCTTTATCTTGTACCTCCTTCATCTCTTCTGATTCTTGGGACACTGGTGTTTTATCTTTGGGATCTGGGAGATCTACCTTGCTGCAAAATGAAGATTTCTTTTGTGCGGTATTCAAATCCTCATAATTTTTGATACTTGGGTTGTTGAGTTCGTTTTTTGGTTGTTGGGCAGGGCTTTCCCCCTGCTTGTCTTGAGGGTTGTTTCTTTCTTGCCTGATTTCTTGTGATTCAGAGTTTTCCGGAGAGTATTATTTCTTGATGAAAGTGTAATGTTCCTTTTGTGCTCCTTTCCACCATGTAGATCTATGGTGATTATTTCTAGCAGAATTTTTTTGAGAGACCTTTGGGCAATTTTTGGCTAGATGGTCTGTCTCAAAGAAGGTTCAACATTTGAAGATGACACTTTCATAGTCGAGATTCTGGTTCCATACATAGTCTTTGCTTGTTAGGATTATTTCAGTTGGGAATCCAATGCTGAAGCCCATTTCTACACATATGCATCCATAGGTGGTTCTGATATATTCCTCTGTTTCTGGGCACCTGCAGCAAAATTTCCCAATTGCATTTCCAATGGATTTTAGCGAGGAGAGATTCCAGAGATGCGAAGGTAGGTTGTGAAATATGACCCAAACTGGTGCTGAGGTTATGGTTGTTGTTGAGGGATTGAATGATGGGTTCCATGGCTTCATGAATAGGCTCGATTTTTCTCAAAACCAATGGCTGGAATCTAAAATGCATTGTCTTCTTTCGGAGTTTTCAAAATCTACTATAAAGAAACCCTTAGCACAGGGGTATATATTAATTTCATCAGAAGTGACAGGCTTCCATACCTCTGAGATCCAACTGTGGAGACCTGTCAGCCGCGGCCAAAGGCCATTAAACCGGCAGATTAAGGCACTTTCAAAAAACTTTAAGGCCTCATCAAGTGAGGCCTTAACCACCTACACAGTGGGAGCTGGGGCTTCACTGAAAATATGGGCAGGAGCTTGAATCTCAAAGGCGGATAGAGCTAGGCCATAAATTTTCTTCACAAAGCTGGGAGCCATACTAGACCCAAAAATATAATGGAAGAGATTTCACACAGCAAACCCAAAAGTTTTTAAATACTTCGCATTGCAGACCCAAGAGATGAATCGATATATATATATGAGGGGTTTTAAATACTTTGCACCATAGACTCAAAATGTATCACGCAAGATTTCACACAACAGACCCAAAAGTTTTAAGTACTTCGCACTGCAGACCCAAGAGATGAAACGATATAGATGAGGGTTTTTAAATATCTCGCACCGCAAACTCGAAATTTATCACATGAGATTTCACACAACAGGCCCGATTTTTTTTTAAATACTTCGCCTACAAAATAGATGCTAAGAGATGCAAAGATATATCCATGCCTATGAAAAAGATGCGAAAAGATACGAAGATATCAAATGAGAAAAAATAAAAACCAAAATGGTACGCTGAAAAATAGATAAAAATTTACTAATCATTTAAAAAATTCTCTCTTTATTCATATCTTTGTTACATATAAAATCTAGATAAAGAACGTTCAGATTTTTTTCATTTTCTATATACATATCCATAAAGTTACCATTATATATGAATATAATCTTCATAGTACACATTGAAAATTGAAAACACCATAGACTTTTATGATATGGGAAAAGTTATATATATAAATATAGAGTGAATCATTTACATATATATTTAGAAAATATTTGTGTACTATAAATATTTTATTATTAATTATTTTATTTTTTTTTATAAATAATGTTGATATAAAATTATATTATTTACAAAATATTTTATTTATATTTAAAATTAAAAAATTATTTATGTTACTCTTATTTATTTTCCATATTAAAAATAATTTTTTAATATATATATATTAAAAATTCTTTGTGTTTCTTCATTTATTTCATTTTCATGTCTTCCTAATTTAATTTAATTTTTTCTTTCAATCAATAAAATAAATACATAAAATTACATAATAAGCCCTAAGCCTTTAAATATCCATTTACTTTTTGTATTTTTTTATATAACTTATTTTATCCGCTCACCCTCCAAAATCCTGTTACAAATTTGAAGTTACATTACAATTCTAATATGATCATAACTTTTCCTTCATCTTCTCAGTCTTTCTAATAATTTTTTTTTATTTTTTTCTTCGAAACCAAAGTATCGATCCCGTCTTTGCGGAGAACCTGTTTTCTTCCTCGTTTTTACAACGAACCTCTTTACCTCTGTCTTAATATTTTTGTAATTAAAAATCAATTTAATTGGATGTCGTCGACTCCCATTCGCCAATGTAAGTTGGAGGTCCGGTAGTCGGCACCCGACTACACATATTGACGCCACACAAAGTCGGGGTCATGGCCTCCATTTTATATTTAGGTTATTAAGGTTCCCTTATGTTGCAAAAATTTGTAAATTTGTATCGCTTAATTAATTCTAGAAATTTTAGAAGCAAAGAGAACATATAAGGATAATACTAGTTCATCGGTGGCCGTTTGGAAGCGGTTTCCTTTTCCCAAAACATCGCGAGTCCTGAAATCAATGCATTCAAAAACAAAAACACTGTACAGTGGTTTTGAACCAATTAATACATCAATATGGGTTTCAAGTGAAAAATCTCAAGGTTTACAAATGCATTCAAAAAATTATATAAGGTGGTGATGCAAGTGAATATTATCAAAACAATAGTAGTGGTTTTCTGTAACAAAAGAAAGCATAACCAATATAAGTTCTACTTTTAAGGAAACATTCTAGAGGAAGTTGCAGACTACAAATACCTCGGAATTGACTTCAACAATAACTTAAGTTGCAATGGTTGTAGAAAGAAAATAATTTTGGGGTGTTGGAAATCATTTTATGCTCTTCAAAACAGGGGTAGAGAGGAAAAGGTATGGGACTGGAAAACCAGTCTAACTCTTTTTGGGCTTCTAGTGATTTCGGTGATTCTCTATGGTTGTGAATTGTGGGCTAGCAGCACAACCGAGATACAGTCGAAAAAAATTGAGAAAATTCAAAAGTGTTCGATTATAAAGAAATTAAAAATTGAAAGTGCAGTTCCTTATGCTATCTTATTAAGAGGGGTTGCTCCTATTTAATAAATTTCTACGGCACGGTATTTGAAAAAAATTATGAAAATGGAAGAGGGTAGATGGCATAAGGTTGTGTTTAATGACAGACTGTACAAAAGAAAGAAGACTTGGATGCGGAAAATAACAAATGGTTTAGTAAAATGGGGTATTTTCTTGAGCATCTATCCTACAAACTATAAAGAGATAAATTTTTTTTATTATGGATAAGTTCAACAAGTGTACTTGGGAGAAAGAGCTAGGGGGAAAGAAGAGGTAATACATTGAAGAGTTTAACCCCACTTATAATTATCAACAAAAAGCATACATAGGGGCCAATATTTCTTGGAGATATAAAATTATTATTTCTGAATTAAGGATTAATTATCATCAACTCCGTTGTGAAACAGGGTGCTAGAAAATTCCAAAAGAGATGTGGCAGGAAAGAGTATGTATTTTTTTCTCTTTCAGAAAAGTGGAAATAGAAAAATATTTCATTTTAGAATGTGAGGTCTTCAAAGACAACACAGAAAATTATGCAGGTATTATGCCATCGAACTCTTAGGATAATCTATTCAGCGAATATTTTGTCGAGAAGGTGGGAGCATTTATTGTAAAACTCCACAGGAAAAGGGTCAAATACAAGAGAGATATGGAGAAGCAATCTATCCCATAGGCTATTTTTAGCCTTGTGGACATTAAAAATAGTTTTTCTTTCTTTCTATATTTTTTATTTTTTTCGTCCACTCATGCATGATGCCATTGGGCATATATATATATATATATATATGAAAAATAATATCAAATAATATCTTAAAAACAAAAGAAAGAGACGTTAGTTAATAACAACATCCCTAAAAGCGACAACTCATTTTCTTCAGAAACTTTCTTCTAACAACCAAAATAGTTGTCAACACATAAAATAATAGAAAAAAAAAAATATAGGTATGGTTATCCCTTAAGGGACACATAAGCCAGAAAATATTAACAGAAGGGGATATTTACATGGGAAATTTAAAGGTTTGGTCTCACATATTTTATGCCCAAGAAATTTTGAAACCCCGTGAAAGGACCCTAAATTATTAAATATTTCTTTTGGAAAGGTGCCTACACCTTAACAAAGCCTAATTAGACCTGTCTATGTTGGCATTATGATGTAATATTTCGATATGTTGTCCTTGATGGAAACCTAATTAATGAACTTCCCTTTGATAGCAACCTATTTGTTAAAGATGTAAAAAAGATGCATCTACAGCTCAGTTCAGATGTGATAGAAAAAGGAATTCCAATGAGTGAGAGATAAATGATAAAGGTGATGTTTCAAAATGTATACGCAGGTTTGATGAAGGAAACTAGAGTATACCCATAGGTTTGATAAAGGAAACCCGCATATAAATCCAAAATTAGTGTATACGTAGTTTTGATGAAGAGACGTCGTGTATAGACGTGGGTATGAAGAAGCCAAGTAACATATGTAGTTACACACTCAGTTTATGATACCAGAGGCCCTTACCATGGTTTTAGACCATAGTATTGAGTGTTGTGTTGTCTATTTGATTCCATCCAAGAATACCATCGACACTTGTGTGGTTTGGCTCATGGTATTAAGAAAGACTTAAACTATATAAGGAGAATAAGATCATATTGCAAATGGTGCAAGTTTATGGGTTTTGATTGAATACTTCACTCTAAATTATATATGCATGGAATGGGTTAGAATTTATTAATAGATATGAAATAATGATGCACCTATGACTACAATTATGGATCGGGATCTCTAGACCTGAAATGACTATGTATTTGCTTGATTTTGTTGTGAGATGTTTAGATCTGTCATGTGGCGCATGTTTACTGAAGTGAATGGTATGATATGAGTAAGTCTGGTGATCTAAAACTTTATGCAGTATTGAATATTTACAGATCTATGCACTGGTTCATCATTGTAAAAGCGCGTATACATGCGGGTTCGTTTCAGCAAAAGTGCGTATGGAAGTCAAGTTTTCTAAAGATTGTTGAAGATAATGTTTGATCATTTCTACTATATGTCTATTGTCTATAAATGAAGTCTTCATGTAGATATGGGTTGTTTGAATATTGTTTATGCTTCTAGTTTATTATGTATAAATATGATCAGTGACTGGGTGATTGAGTATGGTGGATGTTGCTGACTAAATAAGGGTTCTGTAAATATAACAAAGTATGCCTAAATGTCTCTGATATGTTCTAAGTCTGATCAAATTCCCCATTTCAGTATATAAATATCTATACGCAGGTTCGTCCATAGGAAAGCATGTACATACGCAGGTTACAGTAAGTGAAGTAGCGTATTAATTTTGTTTTATGAATGATCAAGGTTGCAGTTCATTAAGTGTGTTGATGCAGTAATCTGGGTTCAGTTCTGATATTTTGGTTAGAGTGATATGACTATGAATTGAGATGGTAATTGGTTAAGTGACTGTTTTCTTCAATTGTTGGTTCAGTATTTGAGTGATTGGTTGATTTATGATTTAGTGAATGATTTGATACAATCATGGTTTTCAGTTTGATGTCTGTTGTTTGGGATTAAATGAGTGGAGTGGGTCCATTCTGAAAATCTAATGAAAAGATGACCACAAGTTGTGTTGTGTTGAAGTTGCTGGATCTAGAGTGAGAATTTATGAAACGTGGTCTGTGGTGGTGATGAGGGTTGAAGCGTTCAGTGAGGGGGTCGTACCTCCATTCCAGTGGTTTCTGGTAAACGAAATCAAAGGGTGTTAGCTCCCTTCCAGGAGTATCTTGTAAATGATATCAGGGGGTTGGAGTTCCCTTGTAGTAGTAGCTCGAGAACGAGAGAAGGTTACAACCTTCTGCAGGTGGGTGCCTGCATGCTGGTACGATTCTATGCTAGTATAATATTGTAAGAAATTTTCTTTATAATAAATATTGAAGACAAAGACGACAAGAATAGTGGTTTTCTCTCGACTTGGGTTTCCACCCTAAATATTTGTGTTCATGTATGATGCACTTGTGTGATGATTTATTCTGTTATTATTGTACCTTTTTACTGGTTAACTATCTGATGCATAAATGATGAACCGGGGTAAGTAATGTTTCTGAATATTTATCTGAACAATAAGATATTTTGGTATACGCAAGTTTCCTTTAGGATAGACGCGTGTATATGCTGGTTGGGCTAAACAAAGTCGCATATAGAAATTATTAAAAGAAAAGTAAAATAATGTTATTCTTATAAATATTGATTCACCCCCACCCTCTCTTTAATATTTTTCCCAACAATTGGTATCAGAGTAGGTCCTTCTATAGAATCTTGATCGCTTGACAAAGATTTGACACATTGGGAAGGAAGCAAAATAAGAAGGCTACTCGAAGAAAGAAGATATCTCAGAAAACGTGTGCAGCAGAAAATGAAGAATATAAAACATGTATTGATTGTTGTTGTTGTGACTCACTTCCTTGTGCATGAAATTTTGAAGATAGTGAATATGAAAGTGAAAGTAATGTTATGGATCTAGAAGAAAAAAATTCTAATCTCAAGAATGAAGTTGAAGATCATTAGATTCTTTTTAATGAAAGGGAATATATCTTCAAAGATATGATTTATAAATTAAATCAATAGTTACAAGAAATAAATTCAATTGAGAAAATAAAAAAAGAAAATATAGACCAATTTCAAAATATGCATGATGAAGTAATCAATCACAGTAAAGGACTTGAAGTAGAAATCATCTCTCTTAAAGCCGATCTAGAAATATCAAATAAAAATAATGAAGAGCTTCTACAAACATTTTAAGAACAAGAAAATAGGTTGAAAGAAGAGATTATAAAATTGAATGAGCAATTAGAATAAGGAATAAGGGTCGAAGAAAGTATGAAGAAGTAGTGCCAAATATTGGAGGTTGAGGTAAACAATTTAAAAGGTAAATTATAAGAAAAAGATAAACACTTGAGGTTTCAAGATAGTACTAAGATTCTGGATAATATTATTAGTAGTCAAAGGTCTCCTTCTATTAAATTTGGTCTTGGCTTTCATGAAATTGTTAAAAGCAGAATGTAGTTTACAAGATAGTACTAAATATTCAAAGGGTATCAATGCAAAACCTAAAGTGTTTAAAGAGATAAAATGTCAATTGAAAATCATGAATTCTGAAAAGAAAGCATTCGCTCCTAACTACAGAAGTATTAATCGATTTTCTCCTTTGATAAATAATGTTGAATTATTTGTATGTCATAATTATGGACATGTTGCAGCCAATTGGAGAAGCAAACTGCTTTAGTCACAGACAAATAAACACTACACAGAAAGATCGACAACACCCAGGTACTCAGTCTTCTTTAAGGGTTATTGTTTTTCACGCAACAAATTTGGACATAAAGTTATTGATCGCAATATAAGGAACATGAGGTAAACTTATTATGATTCCTTTTATCGCATTTCTAGTCACATAAGATGTTTTTCTTGTAAACAGTTTGGACATGTAGAAAAGGAATGCAAGAACAGATGAATGAATCATCAAAGACAGCATGGAAGTCAAAGAAATGATATTTTTAGACCAAAGAAAGTAGGATGCACCAACATTCATGTTAACAAGCAGAAAGAAGAAGAGATAAGATGTGGTCTTTCTCTCTGTGAAATTAAAGAAAAGGATGAATGGTACATCGACAACGGATATTCTCATCATGACTGGTGATAAGAGTAAGATGGAATCTCTCAAGAAACGCCAAGACGGTAAGGTTATTCTTTCAAACGACACTCCAACAAAATTTTTGGGAAAACGTAGAGCCATAATTAACAAAAATAGAAGGGTGGTTGATACATTATTAGTTCAAGGCCTAAAACAAAACATACTAAGTGTAGGCCAAATGGTAGATAAAGGAAATATAATTGTGTTCAAAACAACCAAATGCAAGGTTATGGACAAAGAAACTGGAGAAGTCATAACAAAGGAATATAAAAACGCTGACAAATTATATGTGTTTAAAGATCTGACCTCTCGCATATATGAGGAGGATTTATACTTAGACTGAAAGAATACAATGCCCATTTTAGTCCATCATTCTTGAAAGAATATTGTTATCATCGACTGCAATGTATAAAGGATGGTTTGGCAATTCTGATTGTTTATATTTCGGATAGTGCATCTGATGTGACAACAAAAGACAGGTACATGTTTTACAAATTCAGGGGAAGTTGAAGCTGTGAAATTATTAATATTTCACTTCCTATATGCAAGTTTCTTGAACTAAATATGTGTATATACGCGAGTTTATTTTGAGACAGTCGTGTATGTTTTTATCTGATAGAAAAAAGTGATTCAAAATTAAGAACATATTTTGATATGTTGTTGATTTTTTTGGTCTAATGTTGATGGTTACAGTTTGCTGATATGATAAATGAATTGATATGGTTAGTCTTGACTATGAACAGGCAGCACAGGTTCAGGGGGAGCATTAGCCTAACTACTAATTTTTCATTGTTGGCATTATGTTTGCTTATTTTATAATTATTATGATGCTCATGTTCGAATGATCTTGTCATGATACATGGATTGCTTATGATAAGATTATCCATGAGAGCCCTGATCAATTTTTTCAGAAGATTATATTTATTTTCACATGTGGATTTGATGCAAGACTAATGATTTAGATATGAGGACAAAACATGCAAATCTTGTTGCTAATGACTTTTTTCGTGAATGAAGCCTATTTTATTTTATTCCTAAACATGTTACATTGTGATTATGAAAATGGAATAAATATAAAACATGAAGACCTTGGTGATAACATATCAAATGGATGATTTGTTGATACATATTGATTATTGATGAAGTTGTTATGGTATGATAATTCTTCTTGGCCAGAATATGATGTTGCTACAAAGATCTTGAAGACTTGGTTATTGATGTGCTTATGTGACATCTATTGGATTATATTTGAAGATATGGCTAAATTGTCTTACTAATCGGTTATCTTATATATTGTTGATTCAAGTCTATGGCGTTTTCTCATGCTATATGATGCTTCACTACTCTATCTTATTTCATGATGATTCTCACATATGTTTCTACAAAGGGAAAATGTCAAGTTCACAATATATTGAAATGAGAGATGATCTCTACAAAAAGATATTATGATGTTGAAATTGGAGACCCACACGTTGATGATGTTGAAGTTTACCCATTCTTTTTCTGACAGACATGGTTTCCCACTGAGGGGTACATCTGTGGTTATGGTTTTCAAGTTGTACTTTCCTATTTGATATCTATCTCCTTGATGAAGATGCTTTGATGAATGTGGTTGTTGAGAATGTTTCAGATGCACATGTTTAGGGGTAAGCTTATTCGTGCTGGGTATAATACATTGTTGGAATTTTTTTGGTTGGTGAAGTATGTTCAATGATCTGTCTCCATTGAGGTCCTTTGGTCTTTTTTATATTGTCATATCTATAATTTGATATAAAGATCATGTTGAGACCTATGAAGCAAACATTGTCATATTCAGTCATGTATGGAATTATTCAAATATGTAAACCCACTTGGATTGGGTGCTTGAGTCAAAAATGTAAACCCACTTGTTTGGGTAATTGAGTCAAATATGTAACCCCACTTGGTTGGGAGATTGATGTGAGTATGAGTCCTTAGTGATAGGAAAGTTCATACTCGCTTGAGTCATAAAGTCATGAATTCTTTTGAAAATCCAAAGACTCAACATGTGCTTAGGGGGAGCATGGTTAGTTCAAATCAGATCTTCAGAACATTAGTCTGCCCTTTGCCCTTGATTTCAAAGGGGTAGAGTATCTTGGTGTTTCATGTTTTAATAATTCTTATGATTGATTTTTCTTTCTGGTATCTACAAGAAGTAGTGATCAAACAACATAATGGTTGCAATCAAGTCCAAAGGGGGAGATTGTTGGCATTATGATGTAATATGTTGATATGTTTTCCTTCATGGAAACCTACTTGATGAGATGCCTTTTGATAGAAACTTATTTGTTAAAGATGTAAAAATGATGTATCTACAGGTCAATTTAGATGTGACAGAAAAATGAATTCCAATCAGTGACAGAGAAATGATTAAGTTAATGTTTCACAATGTATACACAGGTTAGATGAAGGCAACCCGAGTATACCTGCAGGTTTAATGAAGGCAACCCGCGTATAGATCCATAATTACTGTATATGTAGTTGTGATGAAGAGAAGTCGCACATACACGCAGGTACGAAGAATCCAAGTCACGTATGTACTTACACACTCATTTGATTATACTAGGGGTCCTTACCATGGTTTTAGCCCACATTATTGAGCGTTGTGTCATCTATTTGATTCCATCCAAGAATACCATCGACACTTGTGTGGTTTTGGCTAATGGTATTGAGAAAGGCGCAAACTATATAAGGAGAAGAAGATCATAGTGCAAATGGTGCATGTGTATTCATTTTTATTGAATACTTCACTCTTAAGTATATCTACATGAAATGGGTTACAATTTATTAATAAATATGAAATAATGATGCACATATGAATACAATGATGGATCATGATCTCTAGACCTAAAATGACGATG
This sequence comes from Pinus albicaulis, assembly GCA_034641835.2. Taxonomy (NCBI): domain Eukaryota; kingdom Viridiplantae; phylum Streptophyta; class Pinopsida; order Pinales; family Pinaceae; genus Pinus; species Pinus albicaulis. The sequence goes on from JAXQQM020082013.1 coordinate 11,896, forward strand.
TATTTTCTTGATCTGATTATGATATTTTTAAATCTGTGATCTAGCACATGTTTGTTGATGTGAAGGGTATGATATGAGTAAGTATGTTGATATGAAACTTTACACAGTCCTAAATATTTACAGGTCTATACGTTGGTTCGTCACGGTACAAGCACGTATACACGTGGGTTCATTTAAGAAAAAGCGCATATGGAAGTTATGGTTTTTCTGAATGTTGTTGAAGATAATGTCTGATTATTTCTGCTATATGTCTGTTGTCTATCAATGAATTATTCATGTAGATTTAGATTGTTTGAATATTGTTTATGCTACTAGTTTATTATGTATAAATATGATCACTGACTGGGTGATTGAATATGATGGATGTTGCTAACTGAGAAAGGCTTCTATAAATCTAAAAAATGTTTTAATGTCTCTGATCTATTAAGAGTTTGGTCAGATTCCTAAATAGAGTATATAAATATCTCTATGCAGGTTTTTCCACAGGAAATCGTGTATATACGCAGGTTGCAGTAAGTGAAGTAGAGTATTAATTTTTTTTTATGAATGATCAGGGTTGCAGTTGATTCATTGTGTTGATGTAGTAGTCTGGGTTCAGTTTTGATATTCTTCTTAGAGTGATCTCACTATGAATTGAGTTGGTAATTGGTTAAGTGACTATTTTCTTCAATGGTTGGTTTAGTATTCGAGTGATTGGTTTATTGATGATTTAGTGAATAATTTGATATAGTCATGGGTTTCAGTTTGATTTATGTTATTTGGTCTTAAATGAGTGGAGTGGGTCTAGTCTGAAAACCTGATGAAAATAGGCCTACAAGTTGTTTTGTGTTGAATTTGTTGGATCCAGTTTGAAGCATTCAGTGAGGGGGTCGTATCTCCCTTCTAATGGTTGCTGGTAAATGAGATCAGGGGTGGTAGCTCCCTTCCAGGAGTAGCTGGTAAACGATATCAGGTGGTTGGAGCTCCCTTCTAGTAGTATCTATAGAACGAGAGAAGGTTTCATCCTTCTGAAGGTGGGTGTCTATGTGTTGGTATGAGTTTGCACTAGTACAATATTGTAAGTAGTTTTCTTTATAATAAATATTGAAGACATAGACGACAACAATAGTGGTTTTCTCCCGACCTGGGTTTCCGCCTTAAAAATTTTTGTTAATGTAAAATGCACTTGTGTGATGATTTATTATGTTATTACTGTACCGATTTACTTCCTAACTATCTAATTCATAACTAATGAAATGGGCTAATTAATGTTTCTGAATATTTATTTGAATAGTAAGATATTTTGGTATACACAAGTTTCCTTTAGGATAGCTACGTGTATATGCTAGTTGGACTAAAAAAAGTCTCATATAGAAGTTAGTAAAAGAAAAGTAAAAGATTGTGATTCTAGGAAATACTAACTCACTAGCCCCCCACCCATCTGAGTATTTTTCCCAATAGTCTCAAAGCTCCCGTCAACAATCTCTACCTCAAAAAATTCCATCCCTAGCCACAATTTTTTCCTTATGACGTAGATATGTACCATGATTTATATTTATGGTCACCGCTACATTGATGTAAATTATACTATATTATCATCCTTTTTCATATATAGATCACCCATTAGCTTACCACCACGGGTTTTATAACTATGCTTCTTGGTGATCACAAGATATAGTTGCAGCATCCTCGACCATATACTTTCTTGATAAAAATATTATCTATCAAAACATCGTATGTATTGGATAAACCACTCATAATTAATATGATTATGATGACATCATAGAAATTCTAGTCAATTCCTCTCGGTTACGTATTTGTCCTTTGTAGGTGTTCCCTGATTTCGAGCTTGTCTTTTCGCAGTTGAATAAAATCTTCAACATTCATGACAATTGCCATTTTTTGAGGTACCCGTGTGCACAATAATTAGAATGTGGTATTCATCATATAAAATATTCAATGTACCAAGAAGTGAAAATACATCATATGTATACATCCATCATTACTAAAGGAACATCATGAGAGCCATAAAATATGGTGTGTATATCTATATATATATATATATATATAAAGTCTATATACATTTATTGGCCATCACCAGAAAAAATGAATCATCTACCAAAAAGAGGGGAGCATCCTCATAAAGGGTGCTTCCCTCGGTGCATCAAAGGGGCATCTAAGGTTGGGGCTCATTTCCCCTTGCACCACCTACTAGAAGAGCTCTCCCCCCCCCCCCTTCACGAACCAAAATAGGTTGCATCATCGCTTCTACGATTGCCACTCACTAGAGAAATGCACTCCACTCCCTATTTGGTGTCATCATCCTCTGAATGTCATCCTCGCCAAGAATAGCCCATCTAACCTCAAGTAACCGAAGAAAAAGGCCTGTCAAATTTTGACTCATGTCTAGTTCCCTTTGATTTACAACCACCACATGGGCTTGTAACCCCTACATCTCTACCTGTAGCCTTGCTAACTCTCTCACGTCTTAGGGGGAACCTATCTCCAATCACACTTGTTGCATTGATAACTCCTGTGTGACCCCCTCTTGTGGTTTTTTCTACCTAGCCACAAGAACCCCCTCTCGATGTTTTCTCTAGGCACCATCAACACTAGCCAATCCATCTTGGGGCAGCCATGAGGACCCATATCTGCAAAAAACATATCAAGTGTTAGTACAAAGTATACCATAAGTTGTATATAAGTGAAAATTTTAAATTCAGATAGATACATGTACTCACATACCTATGAGTCCTTAAGTGTAGCTTGGGGGAAACCTCGTGTCAGGATAACCCCTTAATTCCATTCCCACTTACGGGGACTCCAAAATAAACTTAGGCTTGGATATAAACCAACCCTCCACAGTGTTGGTCCAATACCAGCCAACCTCTCCACCACCATCTTGGAGCTTCATTGGAGCCCACCGTCTGATTCGTGGATCCCTTGGTGGAGTAGGGTCCACTTGTATGGATGGGAACAACATAATCATCCACTCATATAAAATGCTACAAAATATTCTCCCATATTGGTAGCTATTATATATAATTGAACCACTTGTAACAGTTGGATTTTCATCCTTAAGTGCATTAAACTAGTCCAATCAAAGAATGTACAAGCGCGCACCCACTTCAAAAATTCTAGTTGCACCCTTTTCATATTGTGTGGAGAATTAGTCCCCAAATGTAGAATATTATCTCGTCATTGCTCATGCATCCAAGTCCACAATATACTCAATCATGAATTTTCCTCCCTCAAAAGGATCAACACTGTAAAACTGCGTGGCCCAATTAGCCAGTATGGGCCCTCTCCACGAAAAATTTCTATTGTGAATGGGAATTAAGTCCACCATATATCAAATACCTATTAAGCTAGTTTCCATATAACAATAACAAATCAAACGAAGTCCTCTTGTGATCTCAAAATACTTTCCTAAGGGAATTTGAGTAGCGCTTATCCAATCAATGTTGCCATCACCCAGGCATCGAAAGCAATCACATATCGAAGATCCTACCAATATCTCACTCAACACAACACCATCTAGTAGGTGGGGCTCCCATGAGGTCAGTAAGAGAAGTAAAAACCTAAAAAATTAGGCCATATCACCGAATTTCCAAAATATGGTGACCAACGCAACTTATTTTGAAACAGTCTTATAGGCCTTTGGCCTATTCCATTAACATAGCTGAGGGGACTTGAGTCTATGTTTCATACAACTGTGACCATATCATGACTATTTAATCGTATCTCATGAGACCCCCTCTAAGGGGGTATCACATATCTTTTCTGCATCATTGTTTTCTAAAATCTCATCTTAGTTGTTTCTCCCTTACTCATAAGCTCTCACATGATTTTGAACCAGTCGCTTGCAATTGTTTCGTAGTTTTTCCTAAACATGACCATTCAGGCCACCCTATATAGGTTACCTATAGTATAACTACTTAATTGACAAAGGGGGTCTTATGATGTCTCTCCTTCCTCTCCTCACTCAAAGAAATGATACTATGACTCACCATAATGGTTGAAATGATTGTTGGACTCCACAGCAATCATTGAGTCAACAAGTACAAATGAGGTGACAATGTGGGTTGACTTCTCTTATATTCACTACTTATTTCATTATTCTAGAGGCCCATATGGGAGCCCACAAGCTCATTTCAAAGAAGTTTCAGTGGTGTTAATATTAGGAAATATTCATCTACACCATGGTACACCACTTTCAATTTATCCAAATTTTAAATTTTCAATCCCATTTCATATTCAAAGTACCCACGAGGTGCGTCTTTCTACGTTTTTGGATATACATTTTTTTAGTATTTCTAGTATACATGTTTCTATATAAATATGCTTTCACTTGGGGTATTTTTTTTGAAGTTACAGGTTATTAAAAACTTCCATAGTGAACTCAATGTCCTAGTAGGCCAACAGATAGTTCAGTTAGCATTTTTCGCTAATCATGATAGGTTTCCTCAGAAACTATGCATATCCTTACATCATCGATTTTAGCTTAACCATAAGTTCCACCTTCTCATCCATGTTTTTCATCACACTCCACATGTGCACGATAAATGTTCATGTTGGTTTATGGAGCTTCACCCACATGGATTACATGTGTTTTTAGTTCACCTAAAACTATTGGTATCCATGACTATTTTATTTGGCCTAAGATCCATCTAATTTGCACACCTTGAAGAAAATCCTGACACCTATTCTTTCCCTTCCTGCTTATTGTCCCCCTCTTATGCCAACATTATTATTTGGAACATGATGAATGAACCACCACATTCCACACTTGGCCTACCATCCATCCAAATTACATTAGACCATCTGTGTTATCACCTTCGTTTCACCAACTTCACATGAAAACCAACCAATGTGCCCCCCACCCCTACATCATATTGAAGACTACCGTACTCTTAGGGAACCTATCTCGATGTTTGTACATCCAAAACAAATTTTAAATTCTTCTGGCAAGTGCAGAAGGATTTTTTGGAAAATGATTCTCACTTATATTTTTGTGTCGATTACTTGGCGATAGTCCCTAGTCACCCTTATTTGCATCTTTCATTTTACTGCCTCAGACCAACATCATTAATCACCATATGACTCACTAATAAAAAATGATAGGTAGAATATACATGGACCTCCCTTTGACTCCCTACTGGCCCTAGGGACATACATCTTATCACTCTTCTTTTTTAACTCCACCACATACAATATAGCTCCATCCTTGGGAAGTTTCACATTATAACTCATATACTTTTAACTTTCCTTATCATGCATTTTCCGAATATGTTACAACACCTTCCTCAAATTCATATGGACTTCCTAGAATCAATTTTCAAATGGTTCACACTTCTTTTATGTCGACATCAATATTAATCTTCCAGAAATAAAGTTGTACCTTGATTGCCCCTGTAACAGCCCTAGTAAAAAATCTATCTAAAAATAATAACCACAGTTGATGGGACACTTATTCCAAGAAGAATCTTGGCCAAAATATCCTAGAGGGTGTTCATTTTGGTTAATATGGCTAAGGAAATTGGCATGGAAAAGGAAAAGTATTTTGAAAGGCGCGAGGAATTAATTGGCATTTTATTGATGAATATAATGGAAATTGGGAGAAAAAGTAGATGAAATGCCACAGGTCACGTGGAAATGAAGGAAAATAATGGAAAATGAAGAAAATAGAGGCCTCATTGATAAAAAGGTTTCTGAATATTAGTTCATAGACTTTTGTCAGTTTAGTTTTCGAGCTATCTCATTATTCTCTTTCTCTCCCTCTCTCTCTCTCTCTCTCTCTCTCTCACTCACTCTTGGACACTTAGAGTTTCTTGGAGCATTTTGGTATTGGACCAAGAAATGCAAGAAAGCGAGAAGGAGGAATCAAGCAAGGATGATTAGGATTCAAGCAGCTCCAATAGGATTACTGACACATATCGATTTACATGTGTGATTTCCTTGCTATATCTAACATGAATAGTATTGCATGTGTTTCTTTTCTATCTTAGCATGGGTTTTTCTAGGCATGATAGTATTTTCATCCTAGCATTTCCATTTCCATATAGATTTGATGATATGGGTTTCTCATGCTTCAATTGGGTTGGATTTCTAGATGGATTCGAATTTGAGTGGGGCAGATCTCCGAAATGAAAAATACATGGCCTAGTGGTCCCTGGACTAAACTATGGATCATGGTATCTAATGGCCTAGTCACCCCTGAGTTAGACTGTGGTTTGTGTTAAAGCCATATTTTGTTCCTTAGTGGACCTAGGAATCCTTTCTGGTGAATGCTAGGATATGCAATAAATTTAGGAGGTGGATTACTCTCCGTTGGGCCTAGTAGTCTTGAGATGGGATGTACGATAAAGCCTGGAGAGTATGTCTCATTTTAGGGGCTAGTGATCCCTGATTCAGAATGTGGATTAAGGTAAAGGCTGAGAGACTAGAAGGAACTAAAATTACTCATGGTGTAGGTGGAGAACCCCAATATCATTCATTCTTGTTTGGTTCTTTATAGTTGGTTATGGGTCCCACATTGATGCTTGGAATATGGGATGGGGGTGACTGGTTGAAGAGATTTTTTTCTCAACCAATATATGGTCAGGTGGAACATGGAAGTCCCATCCCTGGTTGGGTTTTACACCCATTAATGAGAAGCTCATTCCTTTGGTATTTTACGTAAAATTAGACTGGTTATTATGTGGATTATATTAATTTTGTATCTGTGGTATATTTGTTGTTATTAGGTTGGTTATAAGCATGTTTTTTATCAGTGATGGTGTATGGCTCTATCCATGCTTTTACTTGTAAATTAATGCATAATGTATCTATGGTCAAATATATTTTATTGCGGCTTATGATGTAAGGGAGAAATGTTTCTTAGTGATTTTCAGATAATTCTGCAACCCCTATGTTTAAATATACTATTTACAACTGTAGATGCAATGCTTGTGACATGTTTGATGAAATGTATGTCATGGGTAAGAGCGGTCCAGATGATTTTCGGATGATGTGATTTCTTCCCTACCTTTATTTTAATGTTATTTATCATCTCCTAAAGTTTCATGAAATTCTTGGCAGTGACCTGGCCTCTCAGGCTAAAAAGGTGGCACAAATCTCAGAGTTTCAAGCACAAAGCTAACCAAATGGGGCTCTCGATGCTTGTTTTTTTTGTTGTGCTTGCGGCTATAGGCTCCCAACCTCTACCTTTCGTTTGCATTCCTCCGAATATGTTCCAAAAGGGTCAAAAATTCAGTCTCCCTCAAGGGTCAGGGGCTTGGAAGGTTGGGCTACCTTATGGGGATGTTATTGATTCTTTGTAAGGTTTATTTGTCATGGTTTCATCGATTCAACTTCCTCAAGGTAATCTAGGAGGTTTAATCTCGTATTAGTAGCCTCTTGTAACATGTTTATCCCTTTTCGATCGTTACTCGGGTAGATGTGGGAAGAGGGTGTTACTGAGTGGTATTAGAGCATGGTTCAACTCTCAGATTGGATGGGCAATGTGTTGGTCATGCATTTATGTTGGTCTCTTATGTGTTTAGTATGCCTGTGGTCTATATTTTCATGTTGCATCCGTTTTGTGTTGGCCATGGTGGTAGTGGTGTTTCCATGGAAGGGTTGATGGTGTTGTTGTTAACATGTTTTCGTGAGTGTATGACTAGTTGTGTGTTGTTCCTCCTTATGTATTGTTCGTTCATGCTTTCTTACATATTGTTACATATTGTACATGCATTTCTTGCTTGGCTATGCTAGGTTATATGTTGGTCATTCTTGTGTGTTTTTCATGCATGTTTTCTTATGTGATTCTATATGTGGGACATGCATTTGTCATTCAATATTGGTTAAACATGTCAAATGGGTGTATATGGTCAAGTCAACAATTTTTTGGTGAAGGTTGTTGTGTATAAGGTCATTGTATGCAATTAGGTCATCATGATGATATTGGTATGTTATGATTCTCGTATGCTATGATTCTAATGTGTTTGCTGAAATTTCATGGGATATGCAGATCATTAAGTTGAAGTTGCAACAATGGACTTTTGGGTAAGAGAAGATCATCAAACAAGTTTGTATTCTTGGCATGCATGTATGTGATTCGGTTTTTGTAAGCATTAGGGTTACTTATATGTTTGGAATTATATTGCTATTATGGTTACATATATGGTAAGTGTTAGTTGATCAATGTAGTCATATGCATTATGGTTATGAGTATTCCTTCATTCTATTAATGTTATGGTTACATAAATTATAGATGCTAGTTGATTAGTGTGGTTTTATGTATGTGTGAGATAGTCATGAATGATAGCAACCTATGGTTGGTATGCATTATTATTCATGTTTTATGTTAGCGAACTTATATTTTGTTGATCAGCATGTTATGGGTTAACCTGTTGTTGTTACATTCTAGTGACATTATGGTTAGGGTTATGACATTCAAGCACAAGTCGACCTAATTATGATAGTGTGTTTTATTATGTTTACATTGATTGTGCATATGTGATTGTATACATTAATAACAATTTTTTATGACTTTACTGCGTGAACATGTTAGCTAGATATTGTTATGGATATCATGACCTTATTATGATTGTGTTGATATGTTTTGAAGTTATCTATTGCTAATATAGACTGATTGTGCAGACAAGATATCCTCCCCCGAGATACAATAATGTGTGAAATTTCTTATTTCATCTACTTTTTACTTGAATGTTTGATTATGTCTTCTATTTTCTGTTTGAGTGTTGGTGTTTATTATGTTGTATATCTGTAGTTAAATGTTTTATTAACTACATGATATGATTATATGTGTTTGTAAGATTGCATGAAGGAATGATATTGTTATAAGATGGTTGTGTTAATACATATTCGATGAGATTTACACTATACACTTGAGTGTAAGTAGGTGATATTTGTAGCATTATGTATTATGATTCGTGAATTTGAGTTGATTGTTGATTGTGACATGGTTGTTAGTTTTCGTAAAAGTTGATTTAGAATTGATAGATATTTTTTCTTGATGTTTCGTACATATGGATGACATGTGTGTTCATTTAAAGGTTAGTGTTATTGGCACAACAAGGTAAGGTATATAGAGGTTTTTATGTTTATTTATGCTTTGAAATTTATGTGGTTATGGTAGTATGATGGAGGGGATTGCATGGTGGGGGACTGTTATGAAATATTGGATACGGATCTGGTTGAGATTCCATTGCGAACCATGGGCATTGAGTCATGGTGATTGTTTCCAGTCTTCTGCTTTTGGTCTTTGTGATTTGTTTATGCTTGATTTTAGTTTTTTTTATTTCTAGTGCATGATCATGCCACTTTGTTGCAGTGTTGTATTGAATTTTGGTTATAATGGTCATCTTCTTGTTTGTTCTTGTTCTTGCCTTTTATGTTTTCAGAGTCCTGGGGATTACTTGGGGAAAGAGGAAAGTTAATGGAGCTCAAGGAGAGTTGTGTGGTATCCAACTGGTAATGTAAGGCTCAGATGAAGCTTGATGCATGAGTAAATGCAACGTAACGTAAGAATATGACATTCGTTTGGAATGTTTTATTCCATTGGGTAAATGGAAAATGTCAAAGTAGGTAAATTTAATGGATCTAAGGTGTCATATGCCTTGGGTATGTTGGGAATTGTTGTTCTCAATGTTGTGCATCTTGTGCATGAATAAAGGAAATTGTCTTAACATAGACCTTATGATATATAGAAATTGTGTTGTGATCATGATTATGTCGATGTTTAGATATGTGTACATGTATTTATGTATGTCGTGTCTGACACGGTCTACATGGATCATGGTTGCTTGATGCTAACTGTTTATATGTATATATGTGTGTATGTTTGTCGTTGTCTAACAAGATCATCATTTTTTATGCTAATGAGTATATATATGTATGTATATATGTATCTACGCATCTATGTCACTATATAACATGGTTTTCAAGGATCATTATTGTAGAGGAATTACTAATAATGCATGTGAATGGCATGAAGAGGTTCTTGATCTTGTTAAGAATAAAGTGGCAGAGTAATTGTGATAGATCTATGAGGTCAATATCATGTGGATATGAATAGGTATTATATGCTTGTACTAGGGCTATGTTTATGTTATGGACAGGTAATGTTGAGGGGTAAACGAGGGAAGTGAAAATAGTGATCTGTGATATGATAGGATTAGCACGGATAGGGAAAGACACTAGAAGGATGTTTTCTTGTGGGGTCAGTGTGTGCTCTATGGATGTGCAATAATAATGTTGTGTATATGTTGTGCATGTTGTGTATTCAGCGATTGTACCTAGTGATGTGTACATGTAACATATGTGCCATTGTGCACCTATGATGTTGTATCCATGTTTTGTATATGGTGTTGTGTGTATATTTCATATGAAGTTCTAGGTATATATGGTAATATGTACATCTTGGATATGCGGTTTTGTGTGCATATGGTTCTGTGTGCATGTTGGATATGTGGTGTTATGTACGTATGGTGCTATGTACATGTTGTATATGCAGTGCTCTATACATATGGTGCTATATACATATGGTGTTGTGTGCATGATGGTACAAGTGATGTTCTATGCATATGGTGTTGTATACATGTTGTACATATGGTATCGTGTGCAGGTGCTACCATGTAGATGCCATGCAGCATTGTGTACATGTTGTCCATGTCATGTTGTGTACATGAGGTATTGTATACACATTGTACATGTGGTGTGATGAGCATTTGATATTGTGTACAGATTGTGTAGGTTGTCCCATGTACTTGTGATGTTGTGCACACATTGTGCAGGTGGTGTTGTGTATAGATGGTACTGTGTACATGTTGTGCATATGGTACTCCGATACATGTTGTATCATGTGCATGTCGTAGATGTTGTGTTGAGGGCATGTGGTATTATGTATGTGCATGGTTTTGTCGTGGTATCGTGACATGTGCATTTGTTGTGTGGTACTCTATATATGTATATCTATTGTGTTGTGTTATACACCAGATGTAGGTATATTTGTTGTGTTTTATTGTACATCAAATGTAGGTGTATGTGTTATATGCCAGTGTAGGCATATGTATTGTGTTGTATTGTACACCTGGTGTAGGTGTATGTGTCATATGCCGGTGTGAGTGTGTATATTATAGTGTGTTTTATGATGCATGTGGGTGTACATGTTGTGAAGTACATTGTGTGTATGTGTACATGATTGAAGAGAAACAAAGGAACTGGGTGCTTGCTGAGTGTAGAAACTGATCCGATATGTGTACAAAATAACAGTGGTAGAAGTAAGGACCGATGAAGGATTAGTATATGTATTTTATTTTAGTCTTGTTATACATTTGATATATGATTCTATGGTTACATGTCATTTATGATTATGGTTTATGATGAATGCATGTGATTCATTATTTTGACCTATGATGGTTGAATTTTGGGATAACCAGATGTGATATGTTTATACATGATGATTGATCAAATATTATATAGTAGGAATTGTTGTGACAAGAAGTGGAAAATATTGTAAGTGTGCCTTATCAACAAGCTACCAATGAGGTATGATGTGATTTTATTTCAAATTATTTTGACTCTAATGGAAATTACGTGCTTGGTAGAGGGAAGCATGTAATGTTCAATTTGACATGGTTGAAACCGACTGTAAGAATTAGTAGCATTAGAAAAAGGAATTGAAACAAGAAAAAATATGTTGGTAGAGCACTTTAGGAGAAAGGCCATTATGCGACATTGGTACCTAATAGTGTCCATTGATTTCCATGAGCATTTATGATCAATATGATGGTTTGAGGCAGGTATGCACTTGGTTTTTTGAACTTCCAATGTGAGGAAACCTTTCCAAGGGATGGAATCCCGGGGATGGGGGTGCCAAAAGAACTTGGAAGGTGAGTGACTACTTGGAAGCGATGACCGGATTTCCTTAGAGAATGCCTAATAGAGAAGGGAATGTTGGGGATGAAATTTTTTTGTCATTAACATTTCTAGATGAAATCATATTCACATTAGGAGTGTTCCTTGAAATAACGAGCCAGTAACTGTTCATTGAGAAGATAAGTGGCACAGGATTGTAGAAATGGACATTGGATTCAGCTTTGACTTTGGCAATGGATTCTAGACTTCTTGGGAAAGAGGTGAATCCTAGTATTAAATTTAGGGTGGAGGCATGAGCCTCTGGATCCCCTTGCTGATTGATACAAGAATCATATCCTTTTATTTTTTGGTTGATAAAATGTGCATATGTGTATTATTGTAAATACTGTATTGAGCTAGTTTATAAATCTCTGAAGGAAGTATGGTTATCTGCTGGTTGGAGAAAATGTGCATGATTATATGTGGTTGTGATTGTAAATACCATAATGAGATGTGTTGTAAATCTCTAGTAAACGATATGATTATAATGTTTTAGGAAATAATCATTTTAAATACTACAACGAGCTATGTTGTAAAGATCCATGGGAAGTAAGTTTTATTTTTAGTGGTATTATTGGTTATAGGTGTCATTTAACACCAAGGATAGTGTTCCCCCAAGGGGCAGAGTTTTGTAATAGCCCTGGTAAAAAATCCACATCAAAATAATAATCACGGTTGATGTGACACTTATTCGAAGTTCAATGTTGGGAAAACATCCTAGTGGGTGTTCATTTCAGTTAATATCGCTAAGGAAAATGGAAAAGGAAAAGGAAAATGCCTTGGAAAGGCATGAGGCCTAAATTGGCATGTTATTTATGAAAATAGTGGAAATTAGGAGAAAAGGGAGATGAAAGGTCACATGTTTCATGTGAGGAAGAAAATGAAGGGAAATAATGGAAAATGAAGAAGATATAGGCCTCATTGATAAAAAGGATTTTGAAGATAAGTTTACAGAATTTTTTTAGTTTAGTTTTGGAGCTCTCTCATTTTTATCTCTCTCTCTCACTCAATCTTGGACACTTAGATTTTCATGGAGAATTTTGGCATTGGACGAAGACAGGCAAGAAAGTGGGAAGGAGGAAGCAAGCAAGGAGAAGCAAGAATCAATCAAGTACAATAGGATTCTTGGTAGGTAACGATTTGAATGTGTGATTTCATTTCTAGATCTAACATGCATGGTATTTCATGTGATTTTTTCTGTCTTTGCATGGTATTTTCTAGGTATGACAGTATTTTCAGCCTAGCCTTGCCATTTTCATTTCATATAACTTTGATTATATGGGTTTCTCATGCTTTGGTTGGGTTGGATTTCTCAATGGATTCGAAGTTGAGTGGGGTGGATCTCCAAAATGAAAAATACATGGCCTAGTTGTCCCTGGACGAGACTATGGATCATGGTAAAGCCAATGGCCCAGAAACCCCTGAGCCAAACATGAGTTGTTGTAAAGCCAAATTATGTGCCTTGGTGGGCCTAGAAATCCATGTTGGTGAATGGTGGGATATGCAGTAAATCCAAGAGGTGGATTACTCTCCATTGGGCCTAGTAGTCCCGAGATGGGATGTACAATAAAGACTGGAGAGTATGTATTTCCTTAGGTCCTAGTGATCCCTCATTTTTACTCTGGATTATGGTAAATTCTAAGAGACTAGGATGCTCTAAAATTCCTCATAGTGTAGGCGGAGAACCCTGATATCATTTATGTTTGTTTGGTTATTTTTTGTTTCTTATGAGTCCCACCTTCATGCTTGGAATATGGCATGCTGGTGATTGCCCGAAGAGATATTTGTCTCAAAAAATCTATGATTGGGTGGAATATGGAAGTCCCTGATCTGGATATATACAGGAACACATTAAAATACATAGATACACATAAAATCATATATGCAGAAGAAATAAAACTTCATTTCATTAATAACAAATAACTGAAATATATAGACAAAATGGAAATAAATTAGCTAGGGCATTGGTAGCTTATCTTTGAGAAGAGATGTGGCAGCTATAGGCCTATGAACTATGTTACAATGAAGATCGAGGGCCTATTTATTATTGAGAAACAATGGACAACCCTAAACATCCAAAAACCTGACCCTAGAAGATGAAGTACCAAAACTATGGGCCCCATTTGGGTAAATTGGTACATCAATCTTCCCGGGGATGTGACTTTGGCATACGATCTCTGTTTGATGCACACAATATCTCATTAGAAAAATCTATCCAAGGAATACAACATTTTATGTGATAAAAATCAAAGGATCTTCCATGTTTCCCAAGGTTTTTCGAAAAAACTTCATTTAGGACCTCAAAATAGCTCTGCAAGTCAAGGATCTGAAAAACTGCTAAAAATAGTAAATTGTGCTACAATTAAGGAAACTGAAAAAACTAAAAGAAGAAACAGTGGGGCCATAAGTGGAATAAGTGGGTGGAAAAAAATATCCACCTATATCATTCCTTACCCCTTACGAATAAATGGTCCCTATTGCATTGAGTTCGCCCATTAGATGAGGAAACTTATGCTGAACTTGGTCCTTGGTGAACCATTTTCCTTGGTGTAGGAGTTGACCATCTTTGAAAACTCGATACAATTGGCTCTTTTTCTGGTGAGTGTTATTGATTTAAATGTCCACGATATGATCCGTGGTGTCCTGTTCCATGCAGTCTAGGTTTAACTCTGTTGGTGTGAATTGTTCGACAAT
>JAXQQM020057948.1:0-10444 GCA_034641835.2 Pinus albicaulis
TGATTATTTCTTGATGCTTCTATATAAAATTCTCACATCCTCATTCAAGCTCAAATCTACCTCGAGGCTGAAATGAATTTTAGGCTTCCAGGCCACATCCACCTCCTGGCTGACCTCGTAGCTAGCCCTACGAGGGCAGGAGAGGGCTCTCTCCGTCAATCTCGATAAAATGAGCAATAGGGTGCGAGATGACTTTAAAAGGGAACTGATTTTAGGCTAGTAAAGAGATAGGTATGTTTGATTTTTTATTTTTGGGTTTTCGTTGGAGAAATGGGAAAACAAATTTTGGGTCCGGGGATAAGGTCAGACCTTTGCAGATTTCGAGTTGGGGCGAGGTAGGTGATTGTCTCGATTCTTTTGATTGGATATACGGACAGATTAGACTGACGAGGAGCTGAAGAGGGAAAAGAAGAACTTGGATCCTCTCCAAACAGTCGAAAACATATAGAACTAAATGAATTCAAAGGCAGAGCACGGTAAACGATGGATTCAACCTCATCTACTCATTCAATTTAGTTCAGAAGCATATGAAAGGAATGGAATACATTAAACATGAAAAAGGTACAGTAAACAGAGAGAAAACACCATCAAGAACAAAACACCACAAGGATCCCAACAAGTGCCGCAAAACCTCTGATCTTTCCTTAGCCAAAATATGAAAAAATATGTACAATGGTGCCAAAGTCTCCCAAGAGTCCAACCTCTCCAACCTCACCGAGAAAATGATTGAGAAATTACATCATATAGAAAGTGGGTCGCATGACTTTCAGCCCGATTTTGAAGGACTTCCCGGCATCCAAATTGAGCTCATGATAGCTCGTTGGAAAGCCCTGGATGTTGACTATCCAACCCAAGTGGAATTTCCCAATTTGGAGCTCATTTGACCCTCCAAAACTTCTTTCTCCCAGAAGTACTTCCTGCTGGTGCAAAAGGTGGCAACAAGGTGGTTTTTATGGTGTTTTTTAGCTTTTTGACCATCCAGAATCTGATGAAATGCTTCGGTAATGCCTGAGGATGCATAAATTTCCATGAAAAATCCAAAAATGCAAAAATTTCCTTCAGCAAGTGTCCCAAAAAAAAGTGAGCATATGGGTGTGAGACCCACTTAACTGAAAAACCTGTTTTTAGACCAAAAAATTTCAAAATGACAAAATTTTCTCCGAATTTGCTCAAATTCGGAGCGAAGATCCTCCATCATGTATCTTTCCCAGTCAACGAAGCCTCGGCCAAAATCCGAAGTGGATTAGGCCTTTTCCGTCGTCTTAGTGCTTCGCGCAACCTCCTCTTCAGAATCTTCATTCTCGCTTTGCAGACATGCATGCGAGCCCAATAATGGCCTTTCATGTGACGAAGCATGTCTTTGTCTCGATTGGCCTTCGCCAACAATTTCTCCAGATGAATTTTCACATGTGTGAGTACAGTATCTCTGTCAATTGGTGTCATGTCACCGGGTCTCTTTCGATTCCACTGTCTGTCCTCACGAATTTGACGCAGCTCATAAAATGTGAGCTCATCCTCAAGCTGTTTGTTGCGCTGCTCCAAATAGTTAATCACCCACTGATCCTTCTGCAATTGATCTTTCAGCTTGTCATTCTCGGCCCTTTGCTCCTGGATGACTTCCCTCAGTTTCGAGCTAGGAGAGCTCGCATCAACATCAATGACTGTGAAATCTATGTCCCGGCCTCCTGATGGGCCCTCATCATGCATGGGCCTCTTGCCCCTGTCCTGTATCTGTACCTGTGCTGAAGAAGAAGGCGAGACCCCTTCCACATCATGTGGAGATAATACTTGCTCTGCTGATGAAGTCGGCAAGACCCCTTCCACCTCACGTGGAGATAATACTCGCCGTGTAGCTGCAAATAAGGCCCTGTGGCCTCGCTGATATGTCAGAACCAATGGAGCGCTGATACGCTCAACCTCAGGAATGTCCGGCTGGTGTGAAGGCTCTCCCGCATCATGAACTATCTCAGGAGGCGACTGTGTCACTGTGAAAAAGTCACGAGAGATGAAATCCTCCCAAGTGATGCCCTGCTGTGCCAACTAATGTAACACTATGATCTTGATCAAAGCGTAATGATATATACTCCTGTACTGCTGCGCTGGGCTCGTCTTCTTTTGTACAAAAATCACCATCCTCTCTATGTTGCGATATATGAAGTACGGAATGTTCATCATACGTACCCTTGTGAAGTGCATCAACAAACGAATATGGTACGCAAAGAGACGGGCATATCTGCCCTCACAACTAAAATACTGAATGATGAGTTTCATCAACGGTGCAAACTCATCCCTCAAGAATCTGAATGGAAAAACTCTGCCCAAGTACCTCATATATCCAGTCTTAATGTATGGCTCATAGTGGAATTTCTCTAAATGCTGACGTTTGTTCCATTCCTCGCCCATGTTTGGTATGCCAGTGGCTTGAGCAATAGTCAAGGGTGACAGAATGAAATCAACCCCGACAAGATTTACCCGGCCATCCCGTAAATGTAGAACAAACAGACGAGCTAGTTCACGATGAAGCCGGGTTTGTGCAATCATCTCACAAAATCGAAAACATGACAAATACCGAAAACAATCCATTGCTAGTGGACATGCCTGCAACCGAGCCAAAGAAGTAGGCTCTTCTCTACGATGATCACCACCTTTGATAACTCTGTGAGACCCCCGTGGCACATTACCTTGATTGGAAGTCCAGCGCACAGTCTTGCTCATAAAGCGACTGCGATTTCGACATGGAAACATTGAACAAGATGGTGTAATATAAATTTCTTGATAGAGGTGCGGTGAAAATCAAGTTTTAATGTATTTTCAAAACCTTGAATATCCTGCATATATCGATTTCTGTCAACAATTCTCCAAAACACGATTTCGGCCTCCAAACACTTGATTTCGACTTCTATGCTGCGGATTTTTGCAAATGAACTTGTTTTCCATTTTTATACATGAGGAAAATATCTTTCAAAATCAGATTTGATTTCAAATCTATTTGATAACCCACATTACAATGTTTCTGCATTTTTACATTTGGCCTTTTAATACAATATCTCTCTTTTGGCTTTTCTGAGTTTTGAACTGATGATTTTGTTATCTCTTGCAGGGATGTGGCTCTTTAGCTTAGGAAAAGATCAGAGGTTTGCAGTGAAACTTCTTCTTGGTGAAATGAATACAATTTATTACAAAAATAGAATTGAACAATTTCTAGTTCCAAAACAGAGTTTTGGACTAGAAATGTTTTCAAATGCTTATGATAAAAAAATATGAAATCAAAATTTGCGGAACCAACCTCATGGCCTGCGGGCTTTATGACATGTATGCAAATGACTCGAAAACCCTAGACTCTAGGACTAAAGACACTTATTGACATTTAATGACCATAAATGAAATGACGATGAATTTGAGTGATTTTTGAGGAATTTTTTAAATAGCCCTGCAGGTGTAAGCATGAGGAAACATAAGACAACAGACCCCCTCGTCAGTCAATGGCATGCTCCTAGCGAAATGCAACGAAGTGGAACAAGTGAGACACCTAAGAATGAATATGCAAAAAACGAAATGATCACTGACGGAGGGCTGTAAGGACCGACTCTAACATTGGCTCCAATGGGGATGGTGGCTCCATGGAGATGCCAAGAACGGCAAATCTCTGGGGGAGCAGACCAGTGCCTTATCCATTGGGCAATGGAATCAAAAACTCAATCTGAAATGCATGACTAAAAACTGATGACTTGACGACACAAATTGACTCTCACTCAACTAAGAACTGACTCAATACTTAAACACAACCGACAAACTCGAAATATGCTCAAAGTAGAGCTTATTCAATACAACCTACTCTAATTGTGCTTTACACCACCCGATCAAGTGTAATGGAACAGCCAATGCAACCATATAAGCATTCTGGCAGCTGTTTGATTTCTTCCCAAATGCTTGCTTGTGAACAACAAGAAAGAACTACTGAAAGGCAACTCCCATGAAAAATTTGAACCAAGTGGACTGCTGATAAACTTGCAAAGCACAAATTGACTGGATGACTGCAAGAACACTGCGAAAGGATCTTCATAAACATAGCTCTGGTCCAGATAATCTCCATACCTTGATCTTAAACTTTTCCTCACATCTGCGGTGCTTTTCTTTGGTGATTGCAGCAAGCTGTCAAAAGGATCCTGAAATTCATGAATAACCAAACTTTGTTGCTGATTCCAAATTGAACAAAATTCTCCTTCATCAATCTCCTCATATGAATGGAAATCTTGACATGTGCTATGCAATGAACAATCTGTTAAACAAGACAATGAAGGTGACCTTTGAATAAGATTATCATCAACATTCTTTTCTGGCACATGGTTAGCTAATAAAGGAAAACTTTTAGAGCAAACATCATCCAACACACGAGCAATAGGATCATCAAAAACTTGAGAAGACTGCTGCACTGTATCCCTTGAAACTGTATGACATCCTACTGGCTGTTCCTCTTTTCCTTGAGATATATTACGAAGATTCTGCCTTATAAACTGAAATGCTTCGAAACAAAAGGGTATAGAATTTTCCTGCATCATCAAATCATGTACTTCATCTTCCACAACTTCATCTGTAATCTGACCTTCAATTGCATTGGATGGCTGCAAATCTGATGCTACAAGCTGCTCATCTGAAGATTTACTATGCAATTTATCTTTCAAAAGCTGAAATGATTCAAAACAGAAAGGTATGGAGTCACCTTGAATCATTAAATCATGTGTGCCCACTTCCAAGTCCTCAGCTGCAACTTGACAATCAATGACTTTTGGGGGCTGCAAATCTGAATATGAGAAGTTTTCGTTGCCCTCAAGACGATCCAGATCAAGACTTGTTGACATTTGATTTCTGATTGCATGGAAGTTATCTCTAATGAACTGAAACGAATCAAAACAAAAAGGCAAAGATCCTTCACTTACATCAAAATTTTCTGCACTTTCCTCATCATTGCCATAGTTGATATGCATCGGTTGATCACTGTACTCGAGCTGCTGAAAGTGAACTTCCTCCTCGCACAAACTAGCTACTGATTTGTCTGCAAGATTAGCTTCTATTTGGAGAACATAATCATCATCATACTGATCAAACTGAGGCAATTCATCAGTATAAAACACATCATCAAACATACACATCATATCAACAACTCTCTCTTCTTCACAATGATCTATAAAACAATCACTATGACTACTGGGATCAGAAACAAAATGTTTTGGATCAACAACTTGTTCTTGAATGTCATTTTCATTTTTTGCAGTCATTTTCCGCACCATCTCTTCTACTGCGTTTACAAAAAGATCAAGCTTTTCCTCTGAAGGTGTCAGCTGCTCTGAAACATTCTTCTTTTCTTCTTCCTTCAACCTTGCCCTCAAGATCAGCAAATGAGCCTCTACATTCACTGCCTTGTTCTGCATCTCATGAAGTGTTGCAATATTCTTTTCTCTCAGCTGAAACTCCATTTCCGGATCAAAGGCACCCGGGTAGTGCAAGAGAGCAGATCTAGGAGAAGGTCTTATATCAACTGGCATCGAATAATAAACTTGGTTAAATCTAGCAGAAAATTGTTGTACTATCTCACCTGGCATTCTTTTCAATTGGTTATACTCCTCTATAATCAACAAAAAGTTATGTCCGATCATCCACCTGTCAAGGAAAACTCTGACCAACTGCTGGAAATCTGTGATGCTCGCATCAGGCAGGGCTTTGAACCAACTCTTCACTTGGCCTTGCAAAGAAAGAGCAAAAAGTCTGATACTAACATCTTCGTCATCAACTTCAAAAAGATCTAGAAAAGTCTCAACATTCTGCACATGTTGCTCAGCGTTGACATTGTTACATTCACCGTCAAATCTTGGTAGATATAGGTCATAATTTGCAGGAAAAGCATGAAGAACAAAAGGTAAAACAAGAGGTTTGTACCGATCTAGAATTTTACAAGGTATAGGGGCATGTACAAGAGCTGTGGGATCAGTTTTGTTTTCTGGCTCATCACTCTGAAGAAAGTCATCATAATATGTGGGAAAAGTAAGGAAACCAGGATCAAAGGGAAACTCAACATTTACACTCTTTGAATGGGTCGAGTGAAGATTTTCATCACCTTTCTCATACAACAAACTTTGAAAAACTTTCAGGATAGCTTCAAGACCAGCAAAGAAGTAATTTACGAGAAAGCAGATTAGATCCTGAATACCATTCCACTTTAGATACCTGAACTTTGTGTAGGATCCTTCCATTTTCTCAGAGAAAGAGTCAGTCCTCCAGACTTTGAATTGGAGTCACCAGGTGAATGATTTCAGCCTTCTTATGTCTGATCGTTGTCCACCATCAACCATCAGATCTGAACTTGATACATGTACTGGGGCAAGACAATCTACAAGTCGAGTGTCACATTCACAAGCTAGACCGGAGATGGACTGAAGCAGCGTTTATCTACTATGCACTCGCAGAGCAATGTGCAGTTCGAAGGCTTCCTGGCGTGACTTCAAACTCCGTCTATAGCTAATGAAACAAATGACATCAACAAGCAAACCAATTCTTCCCCAGTATGGTCGCCACTATGTTAGCGCTCAAATCTACCTCAGGCTGAAATGAGGTAAAACTCAAGGCCACATCAAACCACGCTCAGCCTCGTAGCTAGCCCTACGAGGACAGGAGAGGGCTCTCTCCGTCAATCTCGATAAAATGAACAATAGGGTGCGATATGACTTACAATGGGAACTGATTTTAGGCTAGTAAAGAGATAGGTATGTTTGATTTTGATTTTTTGGGTTTTCGCTGGAGAAATGGGAAAACAAATTTTGGGTCCGGGGATAAGGTCAGACCTTTGCAGATTTCGAGTTGGGGCGAGGTAGGTGACTGTCTTGATGCCTTTAATTGGATATACGGACGGATCAGACCGACGAGGAGCTAAAGAGGGCAAAGAAGAACTTGGATCCTCTTCAAACAGTCGAAAACATATAGAACTAAATGAATTCAAAGGCAGAGCACGGTAAACGATGGATTCAACCTCATCTACTCATCCAATTTAGTTCAGAAGCATATGAAAGGAATGGAATACATTAAACATGAAAAACTTACAGTAAACAGAGAGAAAACACCATCAAGAACAAAACACCACAAGGATCCCAACAAGTGCCGCAAAACCTCTGATCTTTCCTTAGCCAAAATATGAAAAATATGTACAATGGTGCCAAAAGTCTCCCAAGAGTCCAACCTGTAGAATGTCTCAGAAATTACAATATATAGATCACTCTAACCCCTTCCCCCACCTATAGGGGTCGAATTCCTCCTTCAGGGATCAGTTTCAACAAATTCTAATCATGGAACTACAATCTAGGCAACTAACAACTTGCCTCTAAAAGAGTGGGAACTGATCCATTTACATGATTTTTACTTTTTTGAGAGTGAATCTTCTAGAATAGATAAAAATAAGCCAAAGTTACATGCCAAACATAAATTTACGTCATGAAAACCCAAAAATTTCATCCACAAGCAAAACTGGTCCAAACTGGCCGAAAATCTGAGCTGGAAGTTGAAAATTCAGCCAAAAATTTAAGTGGGTCGCATGCCTGAGCCAAGTGGGTCGCATGCCTTTCAGCCTCATTTTGAAGTACTTCCTGGCATCCAAATTGAGCTCATGATAGCTTGTTGGAAAGAACTGGAAGTTGGCTATCCAACCCAAGTGGAATTTCCCAATTTGGAGCTCATTTTACCCTCCAAAACCTCATTCTCCCAGAAGTACTTCCTGCTGGTGCAAAAGGTGGCAGCAAGGTGGTTTTCATGGTGTTTTTGAGCTTTTTGACCATCCAGAATCTGATGAAATGCTTCGGTAATGCCTGAGGATGCATAAATTACCATGAAAAATCCAAAAATGCAAAAAATTCCTTCAGCAAGTGTCCCAAAAAAAAGTGAGCATATGGGTGCGAGACCCACTTAACTGAAAAACCTGTTTTTTGACCCAAAAATTTCAAAATGACAAAATTTTCTCCGAATTTGCTCAAATTCGGAGCGGAGGTCCTCCATCATGTATCTTGCCCATTCAACGAAGCCTCGGCCAAAATCCGAAGTGGATTAGGCCTTTCTCGCCGTCTTAGTGCTTTGCGCAACCTCCTCCTCAAAATCTTCATTCTTGCTTTGCAGACATGCATGCGAGCCCAATAATGGCCTTTCATGTGACGAAGCATGTCTTTGTCTCGATTGGCCTTCGCCAAAAATTTCTCCAGATGAATGTTCACATGTGTGAGTACAGTATCTCGGTCAGCTGGTGTCATGTCACCGGGTCTCTTTCGATTCCACTGTCGGTCCTCACGAATCCGACGCAGCTCATAATATGTGAGCTCATCCTCAAGCTGTTTGTTGCGCTGCTCCAAATAGTTAATCACCCACTGAGCCTTCTGCAATTGATCTTTCAGCTTGTCATTCTCGGCCCTTTTCTCCTGGATGACTTCCCTTAGTTTCGAGCTAGGAGAGCTCGCATCAACATCAATGACTGTGAAATCTGTGTCCCGGCCTCCTGATGGGCCCTCATCATGCATGGGCCTCTTGCCCCTGTCCTGTATCTGTACCTGCGCTGAAGAAGAAGGTGAGACCCCTTCCACATCATGTGGAGATAATACTCGCTCTGCTGATGAAGTCGGCAAGACCCCTTCCACCTCACGTGGAGATAATACTCGTCGTGTCGCTGCAAATAAGGCCATGTGGCCTCGCTGATATGTCTGAACCAAAGGAGCGCTGATATGCTCAACCTCAGGCATGTCCGGCTGGTGTGAAGGCTCTCCTGCATCATGAACTGTCTCGGGAGGCGGCTGTGGCACTCTGAAAAAGTCTCTAGAAATGAAATCCTCCCAAGTGATGCCCTGCTCTGCCAACTGATGTAACACTATGATCTTGATCAAAGCGTAATGGTATATACTCCTGTACTGCTGCGCTGGGCTCGTCTTCTTTTGTACAAAAATCACCATCCTCTCTATGTTGCGATATATGAAGTACGGAATATTCATCATACGTACCCTTGTGAAGTGCATCAACAAACGAATATGGTACGCAAAGAGACGGGCATATCTGCCCTCACAACTAAAATACTGAATGATGAGTTTCATGAGCGGTGCAAACTCATCCCTCAAGAATCTGAAAGGAAAAAATCTGCTCAAGTACTTCATATATCCAGGTTTAATGTATGGCTCATAGTGGAATTTCTCTAAATGCTGACGTTTGTTCCATTCCTCGCCCATGTTTGGTATGCCAGTGGCTTGAGCAATAGTCAAGGGTGACAGAATGAAATCAACCCCGGCAAGATTTACACGGCCATCCCGTAAATGCAGAACAAACAGATGAGCTAGTTCACGATGAAGCCGGGTTTGTGCAATCATCTCACAAAATCGAAAACATGACAAATACCGAAAACAATCCATTGCTAGTGGACATGCCTGCAACCGAGCCAAAGAAGTAGGCTCCTCTCTGCGATGATTACCACCTTTGACAACTCTATGAGACCCCCGTGGCACATTACCTTCAGTCGTGGAATCACTGCCTGACTCTTGCTCATACACTGACTCTGTCTCTGACATGGCTTTGAACAAAATATTGGCAATATAGTCGCCGATAGAGGGGCAAAGGAAAATCAAGTTTTTAATGTATTTTCAAACCCAACAAAGATATCACCATATCCGCACTCTCCACAATACTTCTCCAAAACACGATTTCGGCCTCGAAACTCCAGATTTCGACTTCTATGCTACAGATCTTTGCAAATGAACTTGTTTTCCATTTTATACATGATGAAAATATCTTTCACAATCAGATTTGATTCAAATCTATTTGATAACCCACATTACAATGTTTTTGCATTTTCACATTTGGCTTTTTAATACAATATCTCTCTTTTGGCTTTTCTGAGTTTTGAACTGATGATTTTGTTGTCTCTTGCAGGGGTATGGCTCTTTAGCTTAGGAAAAGATCAGAGGTCTGCATTGAAACTTCTTCTTGGTGAAATGAATACAATTTATTACAAAAATAAAATTGAACAATTTCTAGTTCCAAAACAGAGTTTTGGACTAGAAATGTTTTCAAATGCTTATGATAAAAAAAATGAAATCAAAATTTGCGGAACCAACCTCATGGCCTGCGGGCTTTATGACATGTATGCAAATGACTCAAAAACCCTAGACTCTAGGACTAAAGACACTTATTGACATTTAATGACCATAAATGAAATGACGATGAATTTGAGTGATTTTTGAGGAATTTTTTAAATAGCCCTGCAGGTGTAAGCATGAGGAAACATAAGACAACAGACCCCCTCGTCAGTCAATGGCATGCTCCTAGCGAAATGCAACGAAGTGGAACAAGTGAGACACCTAAGAATGAATATGCAAAAAACGAAATGATCACTGACGGAGGGCTGTAAGGACCGACTCTAACACCTCCCATG
>JAXQQM020059400.1:0-46165 GCA_034641835.2 Pinus albicaulis
TTTGACTGATTGCAGGACTAAGATTTGGAGCCGGTGAAGAAGGACTCTTGCTTCGCTGCGTAGCGCTCTCCAAGGGACTCCAAGACTATCAAAGAGGTAATTCTCTATCGTATTCCTTCAAGTTATTTCAAGCTAATATGAACATGCTCATGCCATCTTTGTGAACAGCATAGCTAATCTTACTGTTTGCCTCGGGCACCGGAAAGCCCTGAGAGGGATATTCGAAAACCAACAACCCAAGCAGTTTACCCTATAGCGGATGTTCTTGTTAAGGTTTAATTGAATGAATTGGGAACAGTGGGAGGTCTAGAATTTGGTCTCTATCTCAATAGGATCTTTTTCAGTCAATTGAATTTTTCCAAGTTCCCTTGAGCTGGTAGCCGAAGAATTGAGAGTTCAAAGTCTCTCTCTGATCTCAGGTTTTCAACTTTATGTTCCAAATCTTTAATGTTTCTTTTCTGAAGAGTTTACCTTTCAGGTTTTGGATCACAGACTATTCAATGGTATGTCCTATCCCTGGATTTGATTTCTGAAAGGTCACCTCGAAGGTTTCCTTGCCTTTCACTTTCTTTCTACCTTCCATGCCACACTATCATCTTTAAGATCCAAATGCTTTAGATGACTAGCCCAATTGAAAGCCTGCATATTGAATAGCAAGTAAACCCTTTCCTGACTCCATTTTCCCAATGGTCTTGAATGTTCCCTGAAATATCTCTCCTTTGCCTAAAATCCTCTTTGCTCAGCCTTGTCTCATTTTAAACCCTTCTTTCCTGATTCCTAACAACCAAACAAAAATCAAACAAACAAACCCTGTGCCCATAACTAGCCTAATATCTTAACTTTGAGCTTCAAAGACAAAAACCTTTGCTCATATAGAGAGATCCCTCTCTAGACCCAGGAGGGCTAGATCCTGAGGTCTGAAAGTGGTTCTGATGTTGTCTCATCTTTTGGTCTTGCCAATCTGGCCAAAACATGGGAACCCCAACATAATGGCGACTCCGCTGGGGAAATTCTGAGTATTTTCCACCTTACTACATCATAAGAACCTCAAAAACCTACAATCTATGGTTAGCTTGGCAGTTAAACACTCATATTCACAGATCAAGCTGTTGGGAAAAATGCGAGAGGGGGGGGGTGAATCAGTATTTACTGCATATTCAAAAATTTTGCTTTTTCTTGCTTCTAAAACCCATACGCTACTTTCCTGAAGTAGACTCGCGTATATACGCAGATGCCCTTAATGAAACTCGCGTATACAGAGATATCTAATTTAAGTTATTAGATCTTCACTTAAATAATTCCATCATTCATTCATCAGATATTTAATAAACAGTAAACATGAACAGTAAGAGCAGAGTAAGCCATCACACAAAGCATCACACATGAACACCGGGATTTTTAGGTGGAAACCCAAGTCGGGAGAAAACCACCGCTGTTGTTACTCAGCCTTCAATCTTTTATTATAGAGAAAACATCTTACAACATATGTGCTGGTTCAGACTCCTACCAGCACGCAGGCACCCACCTGTGCTCGTTTACCAGCCTCTCCTGGAAGGGAGCTCCAACCCCTTGACTCGTTTACCAACCTCTCCTGGAAGGGAGCTACGACCCCCTGATCTCGTTTACCAGCCTCACCTGGAAGGGAGCTACAACCCCCTGACTGAAGGCTACAACCCTCAGCACCTCCTTGGACCACGTTTCATCAATTTTCACACTGGATCCAACAACTTCAATAGAACACCACTTGCAGGCCACAATTCATCATATTTCCAGACTGAACCCTTTTCATACTTTTAAGCACAAACATACATCATCAACAGATACATACCAATTCAGACAACCCAGATCACATAGCAGTAATACAGCAGAACATATCAGATGTTTCATACCCCTTGCTTCAGCAAACCCTAGTTTGCATACGCGCTTTCCCTTCACTGATGTCGCGTATATACGCGCTTCTGTCCACACAAACCAGCGTATACCTCAGTGTATATTTCATTGCGCATACGCGCTTTCCCTTCAGCAAAGCCGCGTATATACGCGCTTCCTCCGCGGCGAAGTAGCGTATAGATCTTCAATCATTACAGAGCAGCATACTTCATCAGATCAGATATTCAGTTCAGATCTACCCTTTTGCTTCAGACATATGTTCGCTTGGATGCTCGCCTCATCACGGATCTAAGCCTTCCATAATCAGATCTAGCAAATACAAGGGAAATTCAGATCTAGATCCCCTTCTTCATCATTGGTGCATCATACATTCAGATTTATCATTCAAGTGTAACCCTTTCCATTCAGATATACTTCAGAGAGAAGTATTCATTCAAGCTCAGACATCTTGCACCCACACTCATGATTTGCACAATGAAATTCTTCTCCTTATATATGTTTATCCTTTTTCAATACCATGAGCCCCTTTTTCAATACCATGGGCCAAAACAATACCATAAGCCCAAAACAACCTGGACGGGGTCAATTAGGCGGATCATTACCCAATACCATGGGTCAATTTACCCTTGGTTTTGCACTTTTTGAGCGCTTTAGCCCATACGCGACTTGGCACGTTATTTTCCGCGTGCATATGCGACTTCCCCTAGGCCAATCCGCGTATACAAAGAGACATACTCTTTTCATCATATTTTGAGCACATTCTGAATTCCTTTCTTCATTGCCTTCTGTACACACTGTAGAAACATCATATTTTCTTCATCAGGAACATATTCTCTCAAGTACAACTTCATCAAGTAAGTTGTCATCATCTCCATCAAGTGGGTTGCTTTTCAAGGACAACACTCAGCATCATATTGTCAACAAACATCAGATTTACATTATTTACCAAGTCCATCAAGTCAAGAATAACTTCATCGGGTGGATTGCCATCAAGGACAACACATGTCAACAGTCGCATGTCTTCATCTTCATTCAGTGGGTTGCCATCAAGGACAACATCCTGCATCATATTTCCAACAATCTCCCCCTTTGGACTTGATGGCAACCATGATGGTGTTTGGTTACCACAACAGATAGGTACCATGTCACTCTCCCAAATATTTGACATCATTAACTTCTCTTCATTCAAACACCATGTCACTCTCCCCCTTTGACATCAAGGGCAAAGGGCGGATCAAAACCAACACTCTCCCCCTTTTCTCCTCATGTGGAAGAAACATTCTGCAGATCTGATATGTGCTGAAGTGGCCAAGCTCCCCCTGAGTTCATGCATCTTCAAACATATTTTTCAATGAAGTACATGACTCTATGAACTTCCTATCACCAAAAGACTCAAAATTACATCAAATATCCAACCAAGTGGATTTACATATAAGACTCAAGTACCCAACCAAGTGGGTTTACAAATTAGACAAGTCCTTACATGACTGAATATTACAATTTTACATCATGGGTCTCAACATGACCTTTTCATCAAACTACAAATATAACTTTAAGACCAACACCAGAAAGTCCTCAAGAAAGAGAACATATTTCAGAACCATAATAATGCCAACACTGCATTATACTCAACAAAGCTAATGCTCCCCCTGAATCTGTGCAACCAAGCAATCTTTCCAAATGACTAAGGCTCCCCCTTAGTTTGTGCATCCTGAAAACTTCCACCAACAAATCATCAAGGCATCTTCATCAAAACATTAGAAACGGAATTATGAGAACTGGAACACCACCAGAGATACCAAACAGTATCAGAGATACCAAACAGCACTGCAGCTGTGCTGAAGAGAGCTGAACCAACCAAAAATTTGTCAGCAATCAGACATACGCGGTTTTCTGTGCATGAACTCGCGTACATACGCTACTGTGTTTCAGGAAACCCGCGTATCCCAAGTCACCTTCTAAAATTTATGCAGATTTGTTCTTTTGACTGGCAGAGAACACTCCCAGCTTCTGTCTTAGATGCTCGAATGCTTCCCTGGGCAGAGGTTTGGTAAAGATATCAGCAGCTTGTTCTTTGGAGGTAACATACTCCAACTTCACTTTTTTCTCAAGCACTTGTTCACGTAGGAAATGATATTTGATGGGAATGTGCTTGGTTTTCGAATGCATAACAGGATTCTTTGAGATACTGATGGAACTTGTATTATCACACATAATGGAGATAGGAGTTTCACATTTGATTTGAAAATCTTGCAAGGTTTGCATCATCCATAGGAGTTGAGTGCAACAAGATGCGGCAGCTACATACTCTGCTTCAGCTGTTGATAAGGCAATAGAATTTTGCTTCTTACTGAACCAAGATACTAACCGGGGCCCCATGTAAAATGCACCACCACTAGTGCTTTTTCGATCATCAACACTTCCAGCCCAATCTGCATCAGTGTAAGCATGAAGAGTAAGATCAGCATCCTTTGGATACCATAAACCAAAGTCTTGAGTTCCTTGTAGATATTTGAATATCCTTTTGACGGCCTGAAGGTGAGACTCTTTTGGATTAGCTTGGAATCGTCCAACAATCCCAACAGCATGCATAATGTCTGGTCTGGTCCCAGTGAGATAAAGTAGACTTCCAATCATCGATCTGTATTCTGGTTGATTCACAGTGGGAGAATCATCATTAGAACTGAGACTGCATCCAGTTATCATTGGTGTACTTACAGGTTTGCATTCTTCCATGCCATACTTCTTCAGAATTTTCTTAAGATATTTTGCTTGTGATAGAAATATACCATCTGCAGATTGATGCACTTGCAAGCCAAGAAAGAATGTTAGTTCCCCAAGCAAAGACATTTCAAATTCTTGCTGCATGACAGAAGAAAATTTTTGACTCATAGATTCTTCGTTACTCCCAAAAATGATATCATCAACATATACAACTACAATCAATAGTTTATCATTTTCAACTTTTGTGTATAAGTTGCTATCGGTAGACCCCTTTGAAAATCCTTGTTGATGAAGATATTTGTCAAGACGATAATACCAAGCCCTTGGAGCTTGTTTGAGTCCATACAGAACCTTTTTAAGTCTACAAACAAGATTTTCATCATTTCCCAAAATGAATCCTTCCGGTTGTTCTATATATACTTCTTCTTCTAGATCACCATTAAGAAAAGCAGACTTAACATCCATTTGATAAACTTTGATTTGTTGATAGCTTGAGAAAGCAAGAAACATTCTTATGGCTTCAAGTCTAGCTACAGGAGCAAAATTTTCTTCAAAGTCTATACCTTCTTGTTGAGTGTACCCTTTGCAAACCAGTCTAGCTTTGTTTCTTACAACATCCCCATTCTCATTTAACTTGTTCTTGAAGATCCATTTAGTTCCAATGACATTTTTATCATGAGGTCTTGGTACCAAATCCCAAGCGTCATTCTTTTCAATTTGCTCAATTTCTTCATCCATGGCATTATTCCAACATTCATATTTGCTAGCTTCATTGACATTGTGTGGTTCAATTGTGGATAGAAGTGCCAAATTACTAGAAGATCCCGCAAGAGTTCTCCTTGTTCGTACACCTGATTCCTTGTCTCCCAAAATTTGAGATTCGGGATGATTCTTTTGAACATATCTGGATGGAGCTTTTTCAGATAGATCATTTTCAGGTTCTTCATTGGATCCACTGTCTATATCATTTCCATTTGATGTAGAAGGCCATATGTCACTATCATCTTCTTTTGTTGTTTGTTTTTCTTCTTTAGGAGCTGCAGGAGACTCATCAATAACAACATCAATACATTCAACAACCTTTTGAAGCCTCTTATTGTAACATGTGAATGCTTTGCTTGAAGATGAGTAGCCAAGAAGTATCCCTTCATCTGATCTAGGGTCAAACTTGCCAAGTTTTTCATCATTATTTTTGATAAAGCATCTACTTCCAAAAACTTTAAAATGCTTTACGGTGGGAGATTTGCCATACCAGAGTTCATATGGAGTTTTATCACTGTTTACCCGAACATGAGCCTTGTTGAGAATGTTAACTGCTGCACGAGATGCCTCACTCCAAAACATGTTAGGAACATTAGAGTCAGTAAGCATAGCTCTGGCCATTTGAACAATTGTTCTATTCATTCTTTCTGCTACACCATTTTGTTGTGGAGTGCCTACTACAGAGAACTGTCTTTTAATGCCATGTTGTTCACAAAATTCAAAGAATTCATTTGATGAATATTCTCCTCCTCGATCAGATCTAAGACACTTGATTTTTGAATCCAATTCATTTTCTACCAGAGCTTTGAACTTCTGAAAATTTTCAAAGGCTTCATCTTTGTGTTTAATAAATGCGATCTCACACATTCTGGAGTAGTCATCAATAAATAGGATATAGTATTCTTCCCCACGTAATGAATTTTTCCTCATAGGTCCACAGATGTCAGTATGAATGAGTTCAAGAGGCTTACTTGATGAACCTTCTTTGGCATTAAATCGGACTCTGGTCTGCTTACCTAATTGACAAGATTTGCATATGGTACTTTCTGGAAGATTGATCTTGGGAAGATCACGAACAGCTTGAAGTTTGCTTGCTTTCTTGATTTGAGAGAAACTCAAATGTCCCAGTCTTCGATGCCATAGCCAATTTTCTGAAGATTTGCTTAAGTAACATTGTTCTATGCCGTTGAGTACATACAGGTTGCTTGGATTTCTTTTCCCTTTTATAATGATTTTACCTGTATCAAGATCATGAACCACACATTCTTTGGAACTGAAGACCACTTCTTCTCCTTGATCACACATTTGACTAACACTCAATAGGTTATGCCTTAATCCATCCACATACATGACATCTTTAGCCTTCACCTTTTCTTTTAGAAATACTGACCCTTTTCCTTTAATAACAGCAAGAGTATCATTTCCAAAAGTAACTTTCTTTTCCTTCTCTAGAGCATTATAAGTATGCAGCTTGCTTTTGTCACCTGTCATGTGTCTTGAACACCCGCTATCAATATACCATTGATTCTCTTCACCCTCTACAAATAACGCTATCCCACAATTTTCAACCGGTAATTCTTTCTTTTTCCATACTTTAGAGCTTGAGGGAACAAGCTCTTTTGGCTGGACCTTGCTCCTGCATTCAGAATCTTCATGACCAAAGTTATTGCAATAAGTACATTCAACTTCATTTTGGAGAGGAGAAAAATTGTTATAGGTGTTCTTCTTTGGTTCATCATTCATCCTTATCTTTCTTGCTTCTCTGGTCATGATGGTTTTATATGCAACACATTGAATAGCTTTATGACCAAAGTTGTGACATGTGAAACATTGACCATTGAAGTAGAAATTTCTGTGATCATGAAATCTTCTATTAGACTTTGCCTGTTGGTTGTAGCCATTTTGAAAGATCTCCCTGTTAGTGTTTCTTGAATTGAGGTGATCTTGCTTTACCTGTAAAGATCCTTTGTTCTCTTGCTGAGTGGCTGAATGTAGAGAACCAGCAGTGGCTACTTTTAGAGAATTTGGTGCTGATGTCTGAGAAGATTCCCCAGTATATCCAAGACCTATTTTTATAAAAGGAGACCGTTGTACCTTGATAATCTCATCCAAGGTTTCTGAACTTTTAGCAAATCTGAGATTGAGAGAATTCAATTTCTCATTATCCTTCCTTAGACTTACTACTTCACATTCTAGATCCTCCATGCGTTTTTCTCTTGCTTCAAGCTGATTTTTAAAAGTCTCAATGATTATGTTCTTTTCTTCTAGGCTTACTTTGAGTTGAATGTTTTCTTCAAGAAGATTATTGTCTTCTAGAGAATCCACAAAGGTACCCTTTTCTTCTTCACATTCTTTCATGAGAGCCCATACTTTTGCACCAAAATTCAGCAAATCTTTTGTATGTATACTTCCCATTGCGACGGATCTCCTTCAAGCGATCAAGCTTCTGCAGAAGAACCTCGCTCTGATACCAATTGTTGGGAAAAATACTGAGAGGGGGGGGGGGTGAATCAGTATTTACTGCATATTCAAAACTTTCACTTTTTCTTGTTTCTAAAACGCATACGCTACTTTTCTGAACAAGACTTGCGTATATACGCGGATACCCTTTACGAAACTCACGTATACACAGATATCTATTTATGTCATTGATTCTTCACTTAAATCATTCCTTCATTTATTCATCAGATATTCAATAAGCAGTAAACATGTGCAGTAAGAACAGAATAAATCATCACACAAAGCATCACACATGAACACCGGGATTTTTAGGTGGAAACCCAAGTCGGGAGAAAACCACCGCTGCAGTTGCTCAGCCTTCAATATTTTATTATAGAGAAAACATGTTACAACATATGTGCTGGCGCAGACTTGACCAGCATGCAGGCGCCCACCTGCGCTCGTTTACCGGCCTCTCCTGGAAGGGAGCTCCAACCCCCTGACTCGTTTACCAGCCTCTCCTGGAAGGGAGCTACGACCCCCTGATCTCGTTTACCAGCCTCACCTGGAAGGGAGATACAACCCCCTGACTGAAGGCTACAACCCTCGGCACCACCTTGGACCACGTTTCATCAATTTTCACACTGGATCCAACCACTTTAATAGAACACAACTTGCAGGCCACAATTCATCATATTTCCAGACCGAACCCTTTCCATACTTTTAAGCACAACCATACATCATCAACAGATACATACCAATTCAGACAACCCAGATCAGATAGCAGTAATACAGCAGAACAGATCAGATGTTTCATACCCCTTGCTTCAGCAAACCCTAGTTTGCATACGCGCTTTCCCTTCACTGATGTTGCGTATATACGCGCTTCCGTCCACACAAACCAGCGTATACCTCAGTGTATATTTCATTGCGCATACGCGCTTTCACTTCATCGAAGCCGCGTACATACGCGCTTCCTCCGCGGCAAAGTAGCGTATAGATATTCAATCATTACAGAGCAGCATACTTCTTCAGATCAGATATTCAGTTCAGATTTACCCTTTTACTTCAGACAGATGTTCGCCTCATCACAGATCTAATCACTCCATAAGCAGATCTAGCAAATACAAGTACATTTCAGATCTAAAGATCTCGCTTCATCATTTCTTCATAAGTGCTTCATAGATTCAGATCTATCATCAAACCTTTACCCTTTCCATACAGATATACTTCACAGAGAAGTATTCATTCAAGCTCAGACATCTTGCTCTCACACTTATGATTTGCACGATGAATTTCTTCTCCTTATATAGGTTTACCCTTTTCAATACCATGAGCCCCCTTTTTTCAATACCATGTACCAAAACAATACCATAATCCCAAAACAACCTGGACAGGGTCAATTAGGCGGATCATTACCCAATATCATGGGTCAATTTACCCTTGGTTTTGCACTTTTTGAGCGCTTTATCCCATACGCGACTTGGCACGTTATTTTCCGCGTGCATACGCGACTTCCCCTAAGCCAATCCGCGTATACAAAGATACATACTCTTTTCATCATATTTTGAGCACATTCTGAATTCTTTTCTTCATTGCCTTCTGTACACACTGTAGAAACATCATATTTTCTTCATCAGGAACATATTCTCTCAAGTACAACTTCATCAAGTAATTTGTCATCATCTCCATCAAGTGGGTTGCTTTTCAAGGACAACACTCAGCATCATATTGTCAACAAACATCAGATTTACATTATTTACCAAGTCCATCAAGTCAAGCAAAACTTCATCAGGTGTATTGCCATCAAGGACAACACATGTCAACTGTCACATGTCTTCATCTTCATTTAGTGGGTTGCCATCAAGGACAACACTCTGCATCATATTTCCAACATCAACCTCTATACCTTTTTCGTGTTCTCCCAAACTCTTAGACAGAGTCTGTAAAGGGCCAGGCAGCCTTCGAATCTCATCCTCTTTCAGAGATGACATATCTAGTAAAAGCCCTCCCATTCAATCTCTGGTTTGAGTTTGCTGTGTTTTCGAGATATCTTTGAAAAGAGACATCTCATAAGCACTGTGGTGGATAGTGTACCCTCTAGAAGCATCCTAAACCCTCCACCTGGCGAGTCCATAGTTCATTAAAGATCGAAGACTCCACTGGTGATCAGTAGGCCTACTGATTATCTTAGTTGACACAAGAATCGACTTGGAGACCAACCTCCATAACGACATCAACCACAACAGAAGTAACAAGTAGGGTTAAGCTGCTTGATTTGAAAACAACATTCTAGCTTCAAGAAACATTCACACAAGAGCTTATCCTAACCCAAACCCACCTGAAATAGTGGAAAACCCGGAGAGCATCCTCAAGATATCTCCTGCACCTAAAAGACCAATTATTTCCAACCACATCCATAGAGCTAACTCTACACCATAAGAATTTATAGCTCTATTAGACCCACCTTTTGACCTAGACCTACCAAACAGACTACCAAGGACTAAGTCACTTAGTGTTCTAGACCAGCCAGACCTTCGGATTCCCGGTTCACCATCTCATAGCGGTCAGCACATTAAGGATAGAGAGACTTCCCCATCTACACCCCCTGATATTCACTTCCTGCAAAAATTCGGGCTCTGCCACCACTAAATCTGCTCAAAAGTCTTCTGTTGGTCATAACACCCCTATCATCCATATACCTGCAGCTCAAGTTAACCCTTTACCCCATCAGAACATAATTATGGTAGCTTGGTATGCACCTCTAGTCTTACCCCAGCCTCTTGTACCTTTACCCAATGATTATCAATCAAAGATCCCACACTTCACTACAAAAGAGTCCACCACAGCTCAGCACAATGTAGATAGGATGGAAGATTCTTTTAATTACATGGAAATAGATGGTGATGCAGTCAAAATGAGAATCTTTGCCCAGAGCTTAGGAGGCTATGTGAAGAAATGGTTCAAAGGCCTACCTCCTAATAGTATCCGAGACCTTCTCGCTTTATATCAGACCTTCATAGAAAAATGGGAAGTTAAGGCCAACCCTCTCCAAATCCTAGCAGAATACAAGAACTTGAAAAGCAATGTAGGGGAGAGTGTCCATGACTACTCTACAAGGTTTAACAGTGTTTATAATGCTCTTCCTCCACACATGAAACCTCCCCAAGGTTTGGCCCTATTGAAATACCCTGAAGGCTTTGATGCTGACAGGGCCTACCAGCTCAGGGAGAGAGATTACAACACTTTGGAAGACATGCAAAAAGAAGCACTGAGTGTAGAGGCTAATCTGATTGAGAAGAAAGCAAGATTCAGAGCTGAGAAAAGGGTAACATATAGAGATGACAATGTAGCTTCCACATCTTATCCTAATTATGACCG
This sequence comes from Pinus albicaulis, assembly GCA_034641835.2. NCBI lineage: Eukaryota > Viridiplantae > Streptophyta > Pinopsida > Pinales > Pinaceae > Pinus > Pinus albicaulis. Next base: position 11,197 of record JAXQQM020059400.1, read on the forward strand.
TCTATCTAAAAATGTGGAAAAGCTACAGAAAATGATGGAAAAAATGGTTGTCACAGTAAGTAATCAGAATAGGAATCAAAATCACAACCAAAACTAGAACTTTATAAGAAACAACACCACTCCCAATGGACAAAGAGAATTTGATCAGCAAGTTATTCCCCCATTCTAAGAGAACTTTCTTTATGAAGATGAGGGAATCATTAAAGAGTCTTAGGGGAACACAATAAACATGTTTGAGGTAGAAAAATCAATCCACAACTATGCCACAGAAGAATATCAGCCCTCACCCTCATATTGGGATGAGGAAAGATTAGAATCTGAGGATTATAGGCTGGGATTCAAAAATTCCATCATGCAAGTCAAAGAGCAGTATGAACTTAGGAGCAAGAAGAGCCTAGATAACCCCAAAACCAAAGCTCCTGAGATTACCATCAAAAAAAGGCCTAGGAAATCTTCTAGAGCAACTACTGAAAGTAACAAATCAGCAGCTGAGAGTTTTGGGAAGAGCAAAGAAAAAGACAACCAAAACACTGATAAACAAAGCCAACCATCTAGCAGCACTAGCACTGCAATTAGTGCTCTTGATAAAACAGTTTCTAACACTGTACGCAGTGAGAATTAGCCCATTGATTCTGCAACCAAGGTGGTGACTAGAAAAACAGAGTTGAACATCACAAAGAGTCAGCCCACTTTCAATTTGGAAAGTGAGATTTCAAAAATTAAAATCTCTGTCCCACTCTCTGAGCTAGCCACTCAGGATGTATATAAAGGCCAAATTTTGAAAGCATTAAATCTAGGTGAGAATAGTGACACTCTCAACCTAAGTGATGATCAACCAGCCCTTCTATTTGGTCCAAAGATAGAAGGGAAGTTTCAGGAAGGGGTAGTAACCCCTTTCTATATCAGTCTCAATATCCATGATAAGATCCTTCACAATGCAATGCATGATTCTAGAGCATCCCACAACTTGATGCCTAAGGTGGTTATGGAAAGGCTAGGCCTAGAGATAACCCGCCCCTATAAATATTTATATTCATTTGACTCTAGCAGAGCAAAATGTTTAGGCCTAATCAAAGACCTGTGTGTGAGCCTCACCCAAATCCCAGCTAAATGTATGGTTATGGATGTCATACTGGCAGAGTGCCACCTAAGTATGGTATGCTATTGTCAAGGTCCTGGGGAGCCAAGCTACAAGGTACAATGCAGATGGATGGGGCATATGCCACAATTCCTGTTTTTAACCAACATAGAAGACTATACACAGAGGCACAAATGAAATTCCTAGTTAGTAGCCCTGAAAATCCTGAATATTCTCCTCTTTACTCTGTACACACAGACCTGTACTCCTTTATATTCTGCAACGATGAATCCTTGGGAGAGCCAGAATCAGAAAACATAGATGCAAACAGAGGGGTTGATACTACAGATTTTAACATAATGGCCACCCTAGAATTTGAAGAAAATGAAGAAGGAAACTGTAGACAGTACACTGAAACAGAAATTCAGACCAAACAATAAATTGAATGCAATCAACCAGTTAGTCACCCCTCACAGACTCATATACCACATGAAGAACGAAAACTTCCACATCACAACGCAGAACCCGTGATGCAAAAAACCAGTGAAACCCCCGTTAGGGAAGGAAATAATGATAAAACAAAGAATGAACCCCTGTGGGAAATGAACATTGATGGGTCATGCACCAAGAGAACTGCTGGAGTAGGGGTGTGGCTACATAACACAGAGAGTGACTACATAGAGAGCCATGCCTATAACCTGCACTTCAAATGTACAAATAATATCGCGGAGTATGAAGCTCTTATCCTAGGCTTGAATCTGTTGAAAAAATTAGGAGCCTGTAGGATATCTGTGCATGGAGACTCTGAGCTGGTCATAAAACAAATGAACGGTGAATACACAGCGAAACACCCTAGGTTGAGAGCATACAGGAATGCTGCCATGGATGTATTGAAAACATTTGTAGAATATTAACTACTTAAATCCCATCGACTTTCTTCTATTTGTCCGATAGTTGATTGCTCAGCGGAACTCTCAGTTTCTTGCTTTTCTTTCATCAAAACTTCTTTGAAATTTTCTGTGATCTCTAAAATATCCTCTGCTTCAACTAGCTGACTATCTACATCATTGAAACTATCTGAATACAAAACGAAAGACTCTAAATCTGTATGTACATAATTAATCGGATGATTTACCGGTTTCTCCTTGCTGGTGATCATATACTTCATTTTTTTCTCCCGATAATATCTTCTCATCTGACCAAACACAGGAATGGTAGCATAGGAGAAATCTAGCTGTAATGTTCCCTTCAACTTCGCTCCCCAAGATCTGGAAAGAAGCATGCCAAATCTAGGAGGTATGTCCGCCACAACCACATCCATCAAAACGTTCTTCGTAGGAATCTGATCTAAGCTAACCGCCAAATCTTTGATGAGCCTGATGCATCTTACTCTGCTGGAATCGAAAGAATAAATATCATGATATTTCCTAGTGATATCCAATCCCAATTTCTCCATGATCACCCTCGGCATGAGATTATGAGAAGCTCCAGAATCAAACATGGCATTATGCAACACAAACTCATGCAATCTGAGACTGATATAAAAGGGAGGCACATCGCTATCGGGAGACTCACCATCCAATGCTGGACCAAAGATCAACTCAGGTTGATCATCTTCCACATTCACCATATCAGACATTGGATCGAAATTCAAAATTTTAGAGACTTGACCCTTGTAGCTGCTATTTCTCATTAACTCAGTCAAAGGAATGGAAAATTTTAACTTAGCAATCTCACTCTCTAAGCTAAAAGCTGAAGTTTTTTCTCCCTCTTTGACTGGAGCATCTTTCTTTTCAACCTTCTCCTTCGATACAATTGGCTAATTAGATCTTTCACTTGCTAATGGAGATTTGCTTGTAGTAGGATCAGCTACATCCTTTCCCTTCTTCTGTGAATCATTCTTTGGTGCTGAAACTTCTTTTCTTTTTTGGATAGGGTTGATAGGCACATCTCTGTTTCTAAGTGAAATTTTTCACTTCTGGGCGAATAAAGCATTCATATAACCTCTCTGATACTCATCCGACTCTTCTTCAAGAGCTGCATCATTTGCCAATATAAAATCCTCATCCTTTTGTTCAGCTGAATTTTCTGCATACTCGTCCTCTTAGGTGATAAAGGTTGGCATATCATCAGGGGTAAAAAAGTGATTTTCTTCTCTGATTACATTGTCTTCATCATCTGATTCAGGGCCAACAAAATTCTAGTGTAAAGGAGTTTTTACCTGCTGTTGTGCTGGCGGTTCTTGTGCTCGCTGCTCTCGTTGTTGCTGCTGTCCACGGAAATTTGGATTTCTAATCTGCGGTTCAGGCTTATCAAGTGTCAGTCTTTCAATCATCTTTTCCACCTTGTGAAGTACTTGATCTAACGTAGAAGCTTCTTCCTTTATTGCGACTTTCTTTTCTGCTCTCAATCTAGCTCTCTTGTCATTCAAATTAGCTTCAACACTCACTGCAATTTTCTGCATCTCCTCCAAAGTGGGCGGATCTATTTCTCGTAATGAATAGGCCATGTCTGGATCAAAACCATCCAGGAACTTAAGCAAATCTGACTTCCTAGATGGCCTTAAATCATCAGGAATTGCATTATAAACCGCATTGAATCTGATACAATAGTCTTGGATTGACTCACCTACGCTGTGCTTGATATTGGTATATTCAGAAGTGATCTGAAGAGGATCTTTCTTTACTTCCCACCTATCTAAAAATTGTCTCTGCAGCTCGGCCAATGTAGCAATACTTATAGACTACAAAGCTCTGAACCATTTTCTCACTTCGCCTCCAAAATTTTGCACAAACAATCTCATGGTCACATTTTCTTCATCGATTTCATGAAGATCAAAGAAGTTTGCCATTCTATCAATATGCTGCTGAGCAGGAACACTTTGAGGAGTGCCATCAAACAATGGGATCTTACTTTGATAATTAGCGGGCATAGCATCCAAGTTTGGAGGCAAGACAAGGGGTGCGAATCGAGCAGCCATTTCTCTTGGTGGATTTATGATCTGTCTTGGAGAAACGGGTGGATTAAGAGTAGTAGATGTATGAGGTGTATGTGGTGTGGATGGAGGCGATACTACTGCAGATTGTTGATCAGAAGTAGATGGTTGCATGGGAATGGTAGGAATGAAAGGAGGCTGGGTGTGAACTTGTGAATCAGAAGTAACTGCTGATGGCCCAAGAGTTTGAGATGCAGACTCTATAAACTCAGGAATGTTTGTTGCCACAATGGAGTTTTGAATATTCAAGATGTAACTATCAATGGATCTATTAGCCTATTCAATTTCAAGATACTTGATAAAATCAGGATTTATGACAGTAGAACCAATCACACTTTCAGACTTAGTTTCAAACAACGACAACTCAAATTGCTCGTCAAATTCAATATCTTCAAGGTATTCAAACACAGCGGGACATGAATGAGATTTGAAAAGAGGAATCACGGGACTTTCTCTACGAAGGATTCTTGAAATCAGATTGGGATTCTCATACACTGGAGGTGGATCGGGATCCAGATTTTCTCTAGTATGTCTTCTGGAAGCCATTGTGTTGGATTAATTTCAAAATCAAAGGGACAAAACCAACTTGTTCAGCCTGTCGAATTCTAGACTCATCACCCAAAATTCCAGAACGATCTGATGTATTGGGGCAATTCACAAGTCAAGTGTTACGTTCAAAAGCTAGACCAGAGATTGACTGAAGCAACATTTATCTACTTTCGCTGATGCAAAGCAAGAGCGTTTTGAAGGCTACCTGGCATAACTTTAGGCTCTGTCTGTAGCTTATAAAACAAATAACACCAACAAGAAAACCATTTTCTTCTCTAGTGGAGTCTCCACTATGTTATTTCCTAAATCTACCTCAGGCTGAAAGAATTCAGAGTTCAGGGTAACATCAAACCACGCTCAGTCTAGTAGCTAGCCCTACCAGAACAGGAGAGGGCTCTCTCCGGGTCAATCTCGGCAAAAATAATCTATAGGGCTTGATATGACTTGAATTTAAAGCTAATTTTAGGCTAGGTATATAAGTAAAGGAGTTTGATTTTGATTTTGAGGGTTTTTGTTGGATCAAAGGGAAAGGCAGTTTTGGGTGCGGGGATTAGGCCTAGTTTTTGCAGAGTTCTGATTGGGGCAAGGAAGGAAATTGTTTTGATGCTTTAGATTGAATGAATGGATGGATCAGACCGGTGAGGAGCTGAAGAGGGCAAGAGGGTCTCAAGAGTCCTCCTCAAACAGATGAAAACATGAAAAATTAAACAAAACTAAAGGCAGAGCAGAGCAATCCAATGAATTCCACCTTTAACACTGATTTGTTTAATCTAAGAAGAAAGGAGAAGGGAAATGATACACATAAACATCAATGAACTTACAATTACATAGAGAAAAACACCATCAAAACACAGAGCCACATGGATCCCAAAAAGTGCTGCAAACCCTGGTCTATTCCTTTGCCAAAAGTGCAGAGATGAAATGTACAATGAAGTGCCAAGAAATCCCAAGTGTCCAACCCTGAAAATGAATGAGAAAATACATCATATAGACAAGCCTAACCCATTCCCATGCCTCTAGGGGTCGATCTCATCATTCTAGGAGCTGTTTCAACCATATTGTTGGGAAAAATGCGAGAGGGGGGGGGGGGTGAATCAGTATGTAGGACTTACTCAAAACTTTTTACTTTTTCTTACTTCAAAACACATACACGACTTTCCTGAAGCCAACTTGCGTATACACGCGGATATACTTAATAAAACATGCGTATGTCTAACAATATTATTATGCAGATAATTCTTCACTTATATCATTCCATCATTCATTCATTAGATGTTCAATAAACAGTAAGCATGTGCAGTAATAAAAGAATAAACCATCACACATAAGCAACACACATGAACACCAGATATTAAGGTGGAAACCCAAGTCAGGAGAAAACCACCGCTGCCGTTGTCTCAGCCTTCAATATTTTATTATAGAGAAAACATCTTACAACCATGTACTGGCGCAGACTCATACCAGCACGCAGGCACCCACCTGCAGAAGGCTACAATCTTCTCTCATTTACCAACCTCTCTTGGAAGGGAGCTACAACCCCCTGCTCTCGTTTACCAGCCTCTCCTGGAAGGGAGCTACGACCCCCTGCTCTTGTTTACCACTCTCTCTTGGAAGGGAGCTACAACCCCCTGACTGAAGGCTACAACCCTCAACACCACCATGGACCACGTTTCATCAATTTTCATACTGGATCCAACCCATACAATTAAGCTCAAGGAACTTTCATCAAACCAAAAACTTGCTCTATAGCAACATAATCAATATTCGAACAACCCAGATCATCATTGACAGATAGCAGTAAAACAGCAGAACAGATCAGACATTTCATACCATATACTTCAACAAACCCTAGTTTTCATACGCGCCTTTTATTCAATGATCCTGCGTATATACGCGCTTTCACAAATATCAACCCGCGTATACATCTGCACACATTTCAGAGCTGATTTCAATTCCCATACGCGCTTTCGCATACGTATATACACGCTTCCTCTATTACAAACTAACGTATAGATCTTCAGACATTTTAGGTCAGCACAATTCTTCAGAACAGATGTATAGCTCAGATTTTACCCTTCACTTCAGAAACATGTTCGCCTCATCTCAGATCTAAACATTCCATAAACAGATCTAGAAAATACAAATACATTTCAGATCTAGATTCCCTTCTTCATCATTTTCTTCATAGGTGCATCACAGATTCAGATCTATCATCAAACTGTTACCCTTTCCATTCAGACATACTTCAAAGTGAAGTATTCATTCAAACCCAGACTCATGCACACACTTGCACTATGAATTTCTTCTCCTTATATAGGTTTAGCCTTTGTCAATACCATGAGCCAAAACCACACAACTTCTAATGGTATTCCTGGATGGGATCAATTAGATATTCAAGCGCTCAATACAATGGGTCAATACCATGGTAAGAACCCCTGGATTTATAACTTTAGAGCGCAATTAGGCATACACGACTTAGCACGTACTTTTCCGCGTACATACGCTACTTCGCCTAAAAAAACTCGCGTATGCTTTGTGTCACACACTTTTCATCATTGTTCTGGCCCTTACTGATATTTCTTTCTCTGGTACTTCTGAGCTACTTGTAGAACATTAGATTTACATCATTAATAAAATCATCAAGCATCAAGAACAACTTCATTAAGTAGGTTTCCATCATCTTCATCAAGTGGGTTGCCATCAAGGACAACACTCTGCATCATATTGCCAACAATCTCCCCCTTTGGACTTGATGGCAACCACGATGGTGTTTGATCACCACAACAGATAGATACATTAAGCATAATGATATTCTCCCCTATTCAAACACCATGTTACTCTCCCCTATTCAAACACCATGTCACTCTCCCCCTTTGACATCAAGGGCAAAGGGCGGATCAAAACCAACACAAGGTTTTTTTCTCCTCATGTAGATAGAAGAGCGTTGTAGATTTGATGTGCACTGAAGTTACCATGCTCCCCCTGAGTTCATGTTGAATCTTCAAACATATTTTTTAATGAATTACATGACTCTATGACCTTCCTATCACCAAGGACTCATACTTACATCAAATATCCAACCAAGTGGATTTACATATGAGACTCAAATACCCAACCAAGTGGGTTTACACAATTTGACTCAACTACCCAACCAAGAGGGTTTACACATTTTGACTCAAGTACCCAACCAAGTGGGTTTACATATTTGATCAAGTCCTTTCATGACTGAATATTACAATTTTACATCATAGGTCTCAACATGACCTTTTCATCAAATTAAAAATATGACTTTTTATGACCAGTACCAGAAAGACCTCAAGAGAGAGATCATATTTCAGAACCATCATAATGCCAACAATGCATTATACTCAGCAAGGCTAATGCTCCCCCTGAAAATGTGCATCCAAGCATCCTTTCCATATGACCAAGGCTCCTCCTTAGTTTGTGCAACCTGAAACTCTTTCAACAACAAGTTATCAGCAACAATCTCTGCATGATCTGTCCTTATCTCTGAATCATAAGACTTCCATCTCATCCATGTGTGAAAACAAAGAATATTCTTCAGCAAAAAGCAAACAGGGCTCATCCATAATCTCATCATAAGAAACCATGTATCATGTCATCATCATTTAGAACTGAGAAATAAGCAGATATAGTGCCAATAATACAGTCATTAGCAATTAGACTGATGCTCCCCCTGCACCTGTGCTCCTGATCTTTAGCTGTCATACTATTTTTCTTGTCATAACTGCATACACGTCTGTCTCGACTGGAACTCGCATGTATACGCGACTTTAGTTCATCAAACCCGCGTATGGAAAGTGAAACAATGAAAATTTCACATTCCTTCATCTCCCCCTGAATTTGTACCACCTGTACCTGTCTTCTTCGTATCAGATTCTCAGTCAGAAATAAACATAACCAGAATAATCAAACCAACCATGAGAATCATCATACATTGCTCCCCCTGTGATGATACATTACTAATCTCTATAATGTATCTCACATCATTCCTGCAGTCATTATGAGAAGTAAGCTTTAGAAGCGGATGACTGCAGTAGGGTCAATATTCCCTACGTTTCTGACCGGTCCTCCTTCTTTTTCTAGCTTTTCTTGAAGTTTCTTTTAGTGTGCTAAAAATTCTCCAATTTTTCAGATCTGTTCATCCTGCATTCTTTTTCTACATGTCCATACTTGTTACAAGCATAACATCTTGTGTGACCAGAAAAGTAAGCATAAGGATCATAATGTGTTGTTCTATTCTTCCTTCTATTGCAATCAGCTGCTTTATGACCATACTTGTTACATGAAAAACAATATCCCTTGAAGAAACCAGAGTACCTTTCTTTGTAGAATCTGTTTGCATGTGACTGAAACATTATGCTTCTGCAATTGGCTGCAACATGCCCATAATTATGACATTTAAAACACTCAACATTATTGATCAAAGGAGGGAATGATTCCTTTTGAGAGTTCCTGATTGTCGGTTGACCATTTGTTTCTTCCAACACTTCAGGTTTTGCATTGATATCCTTTGAATCTTTAGCACTTCCTTGTGAACTAGATTCTCCTTTAACAGTTTCATGAAAACCAAGACCAAGTTTAATAGCAGGAGATCTTTGATTACTAAGAATATTGTCCAGAATCTTAGTACTATCTTGAAACCTCAAGATTTTATCCTTTTCTTCTAATTTACCTTTGAGAATGTTTACCTCAACCTCCAATTTTTGGCATTGCTTCTTCATGCTTTCTTCGACCCTTTTTCCTTCTTCTACTTGATCATTCAATTTTAAAATTTCTTCCTTCAACCAATTTTCTTGTTCTTCACATGTTTGTAGCAGTTCTTCATTCTTCTTATTTGATTTTTCCAGATCTTCTTTGAGAGAGATGATTTATGCTTCAAGTCCTTCCTTTTCAATTGGTAGGGGTTCTTCATTCTTCTTATTTGATTTTTCCAGATCTTCTTTGAGAGAGATGATTTCTGCTTCAAGTCTTTCACTTCGATTGGTTGCATAAACATACAACTTTTGATACTTGTCTATCTGTCCATTCATTATTTCTTTCTGATCATTCATTCTAGAGATCATATCTTTGTAGATAGATTCTCTCTTATGAAATTGATTCCAATCATTGCTTACATCGTTGATCTTGAGATTTGCTTCTAGACTTATACTGTTACTTTCACTATCTTCACCATTGCATGCACAAGAAAGTGAATCACAAGAACAACAATAAATACCTGTTTCATCTTCTCCATTTTCTGCTACACATGTTTTCTGAGGTATCTCCTTTCCTTGAGTAGCCTTCTTCTTTTGCTTCTTTGCCATGAGTACTTGTAGATATTGGTCAGAATCTTCTTCTTCTGATATATAATTTGATTCCTTGACATCTTCCTTTTCTTTTCCTTTTGCACATGCCTTAAAAGCAGCTTCTTTGATTTGAGAGGGACCTCCTTGTCTCATTTCATAAGCAGTCAGAATACCATGTAGTTGAACAATAGTAAGAGTTTGCAGATCTTGCCTTTCTTCAATAGTTGACACTTTTGACTCAAATTTTGAAGTTAAATATCTTAAGAATTTTTCCACCAGAGTAGTATCGGTTATGGTTTCACCCAAACTTCTCATATGATTAACAATATCATCTAGACGTAAAAAGAAACTGGCAATATTCTCATCACTATGCATCCTTAAATTTTCATATTCAATTATGAGAGTTTGGAGTTTTGCACTTTTTACCTTTGTATCTCCTTCATAGCTCAGAATGATTTTGTTCCATATTTCTTTTGCTGAATTTAGCTGCATCACTTTAGCAAATTCTGGTTCATACATGCTTCCTAATAAGACATTGACGGCTTTGGCATTGATTTCATATTTCTTCCTTTCTGCTGCATCAGTAGGAATACTTGCCGGATACTGATAACCTCCTTCCACGATTGCCCATACTTCTGCACCAAGACTTTGCAGATATGCTTTTGTTCGTATCTTCCAGAATAATAGATTATTTCCATTGAATAGAGGTGGCCTTATAGACATTATCCCTTCATGACTTCCCATTGCGACGGATCTCCTTCAAGCGATCAAGCTTCTGCAGAAGGACCTCCTCTGATACCAATTGTTGGGAAAAATACTGAGAGGGGGGGGTGAATCAGTATTTAGGACTTACTCAAAACTTTTTACTTTTTCTTACTTCAAAACACATACGCGACTTTCCTGTAGCCAACTCGCGTATACACGCGGATATACTTAATAAAACATGCATATGTCCAGCAATCTTATTATGCAGATAATTCTTCACTTATATCATTCCATCATTCATTCATTAGATGTTCAATAAACAGTAAGCATGTGCAGTAATAACAGAATAAACCATCACACATAAGAAACACACATGAACACCATGATTTTAGGTGGAAACCCAAGTCGGGAGAAAACCACCGCTGCCGTTGTCTCAGCCTTCAATATTTTATTATAGAGAAAACATCTTACAACCATGTACTGGCGTAGACTCATACCAGCACGTAGGAACCCACCTGCAGAAGGCTACAACCTTCTCTCGTTTACCAGCCTCTCCTGGAAGGGAGCTACAACCCCATGCTCTCGTTTACCAGCCTCACCTGGAAGGGAGCTACAACCCCTTGACTGAAGGCTACAACCCTCAGCACCACCATGGACCACGTTTCATCAATTTTTTCATGTTTGGATCCAACCCATACAATTAAGCTCAAGGAACTTTCATCAAACCAACAACTTGCTCTATAGCAGCATATTCGAACAACCCAGATCATCATTGACAGATAGCAGTAAAACAACAGAACAAATCAGACATTTCATACCATATACTTCAGCAAACCCTAGTTTTCATACGCGCTTTTTATTCACTGATCCTGCGTATATACGCGCTTTCACAAATACCAACCTGCGTATACATCTGCACACATTTCAGAGATGATTTCAATTCCCATACGCGCTTTCGCTGAATACAAGCCGCGTATATACGCGCTTCCTCTGTTACAAACTAGCATATAGATCTTCAGACATTTTAGGGTAGCACAATTCTTCAGAACAGATGCATAGCTCATATTTTGCCTCATCTCAGATCTAAACATTCCATAAACAGATCTAGAAAATACAAATACATTTCAGATCTAGATACCCTTCTTCATCATTCTCTTCATAGGTGCATTATGAATTCAGATCTATCATTCAACTGTTACCCATTCCATTCAGATATACTTCAAAGAGAAGTATTCATTCAAACCCAGACATCTTGCCCCCCATTGCACAATGAATTTATTCTCCTTAAATAGATCTAACCTTTGACAATACCATGAGCCAAAACCACACAACTTCCGATGGTATTCCTGGATGGGATCACATAGACAATCCAGCGCTCAATACAATGGGTCAATACCATGGTAGTAACCCCTGGTTTTATTCTTTTAGAGCGCAATTGAGCATACGCGACTTGGCACGTACTTTTCCGCGTGCATACGCTACTTCTCCTAAACAAACTCGCGTATGCTTTGTGTCACACACTTTTCATCATTGTTCTGGCCCTTACTGATATTTCTTTCTCTGGTACTTCTGAGCTACTTGTAGAACATCAGATTTACATCATTAATAAACTCATCAAGAATCAAGAACAACTTCATTAAGTAGGTTTCCATCATTTTCATCAAGTGGGTTGCCATCAAGGACAACACTCTGCATCATATTGCCAACAATCTAAACTAGGAACTAGAAAATAGGCAATGGAAACAACTTGCCTCTATATGTTAGGAAACTGATCCATTCACTTACATTTCACCTTTTGGTGAATGAATCTTCTAGAATGAGTAAAAATGTGCCAAAATTACATCATGGACATGAAATTACATCAAGGTACATGAATAATTACAAGAAAAAGTGAAACTGGCCAAGACTAGGCGAAATTCTGAGCTGCTGAGTGAAAAATAAGCCAAAATTCTCTATGCGCCGCGCCCAAAATCTCTATGCGTAACACAAGTTTGAAGCTGATCTTTAGGCCCTTACCGAAGTCCAAATTGAGCTCATGATAGCTCGTTGGAAAGCCCTGACTGTCTACTTTCCAACCCAAGTGGAATTTATGGATTTGGTTTCCATTTTCTCCTTCAAAAGTTCAATCTCCCAACACTGCTTCCTGTGGGTGCATAAAGTGGCAGAAAGGCCATTTTTAGGGTGTTTTTGACCCTTTAGGCAACCTAGAACTTGATGAAATCCTTAGGTAATCCATGAGCATGCATAATTTTTGATAAAAAATCCAGAAATGCAAAGTTTTTTCTCTGAAGAGCTTCCAATTATAAGCGCGCGCCAAGTGGCGCAACGTGTCGGGCAGAAAAACCTGTTTTGTGACCAAAAAATTCAAAATTAACAAATTTTTTTCCAAATTCCTTGAAATTTGGGCTGAAGGTCCCTGATGAAATTATATGCTCAGCCAAAGAAGCTTCGGCTAATATTTGGAGCGTATCATTCCTTTTACGATGCTTCAGTGCCCTCCTTAGCCTTGCCTTCAGGATTTTAATCTTCGCTTTGCAAACATGTGTGCGCGCCCAATAATGGTTCTTCATGTGTCTGAGCATGTTTTTCTCCTTGTTTGCCTTCTCCAACAACTTCTCAAGATGAATGTTGACCCTCTCAAGCCAAGTCTCTCTATCAGCCTCAATCTCCCGCTCAATAGGTGTCATCTCGGATGGGATTCTTCGGGCAGCCTGCCGGTTCTCACGGATGTTTTGCAACTCCATGATCGTCTGCTGATCCTCCAACTGTTTGTTGCACTGCTCCAGATATTTTATGATCCACTAAGCTCTCTACAACTTATCATTCAATGTATCGATCTCAGCTTTCTACTCCTGAATGATCTCTCTCAGTTTTGAGCTTGGAGAGCTCAAATCCTCATCAATCAATATGAAATCAGTATCTCGGCCTTCTAAAGGGCCTTCATCTAGCATGGGCCTCTTTCCTCTGTCTTGTACCTGTACCTGTGCTGTTGATGACGGCAACGGGACCCCTTCCACCCTGGGTGGAGATAGTACTCGTCGAGCTGCTGCAAATAGTACTCTCGTGCCTCTCTGATAAGTGACATACGCTGGCACACTGATAGGCTCTGTCTCGCGACCTTCAGACTGATGTGAAGGTTCACCTGGCTCATGAAAAATCTCTGGAGGAGGCTGAGGGGCTGTGAAGAAGTCACGGGAAATGAAATCTTCCCATGCAATGCCCTGCAATCCAAGCTGATGTACAACAATGATCTTGATGAGCGCATAATGGTAAATGTTGTTGTACTGCTACTCGGGAGTCTTCTTCTGCACAAGAGTGGTAATTCTCTCGATGTTTCAGCACATGAAGTATGGAATGTTCATCATCCTCACTCTCGTGAAATGCATCAATAATCTGATGTGGTATGCATAGAGGCGTGAAAACCGGTCCTCACAACTGAAGTATCTGATAATGAGTCTCATCAAAGGCGCATAGGATTCCTTCAGAAACCGGAATGGGAATACCCTGTTGAGCTGTCTCACATAGCTAGGCCTGATGTAAGGTTCATAATGCACTCTGTCCACCTGCTGTCTCTTATTCCACTCTTCACCGACATTCGGTATTCCTGTTGCCTGAGAAATGGTTTCTGGTGTCAAGGTGAAGTTTACACCAGCAAGAGTTACCTGACCATCATTCAAATGTAAAACAAACAACCGAGCTAACTCCTGATGATGTTGAATCTGAGCAATCATCTCAGAGTACTGATAGCATGACTGCTCTCGAAAACATGCCATGGCAAGTGGGAAAGCCTGCAACTGAGTCAATGAGGTGGGCTCTTCTCTCACATGTTTTCCACCTTTACGGGGCCTTCTCGGTGCATGCAGCTCTGTGGTAGAATCACTGTCTTGTTCATATGATGAATCAGTGTCCGTCATGGTGTTACAAGTCTATGCCAAGTGTATGCTGATCTGTATGAGGTGAAAATAGGAATTTGGTGTCTTTTGTTTCAATTTCCAAATGTGTGCCAAAATAGGAAAGGACTGTGGTAAATATGGACAGTGGGTATAGTGGAGCTTTGTCAAGTGAAAATTGAAGTGTGAGGACAGTCACTTGACTATTTTGGGATTTGGGATTTAGGAATTTTTGCAAATGATATGGGAGAGGGATAATGATAGGGAAAGGTAGGGTTTAGGGATAAGGATAATAGGACTTTAGGAATAAGTGATTTTGGGAATGTGAGGGAATAAGGGATGGACTGTACGATGATGTGACAGTGATGGGAAAGGGAAACACAGGTGAGAAATGGGATTTGAACTACTTGGCAGCAAAATCAAACTTTAACACTCAAGCTCAAACCCTAAGGAGCAGTTTTTGTCAAAAGAATAGGGTTTAACTTTTGATATTACAAATTCTCCAACCAATCTTTGAATCCACACCAAACACCAGCTATGAGCAATTGCAAGGTGAGTTGAACTTACTCGGAGCAAATGGGACCAAGAGTTTTGAAATTTCGTTGAAGGCAGTGACAAAATTAGCTTGTCGGCTCTGTGCGCCGCGCACACAACCCAATGCGCCACGACCAGCATGTGCACCGCGCACGTTGAAAAATACACAGTGATGTGTGACTGTATGCGCCACGACCTCCTTGTGTGCCGCGCCTTCTCCCAATGCGCCACGCAGCAACTCCAATACACAGTCTCAGCTTCAAACACAAGCTTTCGCTCCTCCAAACTTGACTTGGCTTCTCTCTTATCTTTGGCGTGCAAATGAAATTTGAGTGTGGAAAATATCTTATATATCAATGCATTTTGATTTTTCATTTTGACCAACCCACTTTTGTTATGTTGCAGAACTTTGGCACTTTTCACTTTTTAATACAAACTCTGTTTTGCTTGTTTCCTTTTGACTTTTTGAGTTGAATGACGAAACTTTTGTAAATTTTTTGCAAGGATGCTGGCATGAAATTTGGCAAAGGCGACCAGGGCTGCGCTTGAACATCTTCACAACTAAAAAACTTTGAAAATATACATGGAATTTATTACAAAAGACGAAATTGATGATTTTTCTTCAAAACTCTGAGATCTTACATTATAACGATGAAATTTTTGAAATGAAAACTTATTTTGAACCTCCCTTTGTGCTTGCTGGCATTATTGGACACTTTGAAGATTAAATTTACGAAATCCTAAACCTAATGAGACTGAAAACCCTAAACAGACTCTTTGCCCACCAAAAGACCAAACCTTGACTATCATTGACTGTAAAATGATTTTGATGGACTTTGATGAACAGACCTCAGCCAGCAGGTACAATACATGAGAAACATAACCAAAAAGACCCTTCCGTCAAAAGATTGATGCTCCTAATGGAATGCAAATGACTGAACTGAATGAGACACCTAAAAATGAAATGCAACAAAAGAGATTTTGATCTCTGACGGAGGGATGAATGTGACTCGATGCTAACACCCGGGAGACTAAATGATGGACCCGACCACTTGTCCCGAATCCAGAATGGTGAAGAGCCAACTAAGCTAGAAGAAGGGTTTCCCGATGCACAATTTTTTTCTATTAAGGTGGTTGACGAGCACTTTGCAGATATTATTCATTTCTTAACTATAGGGATGGCACCTTTAGACTACTCGGTACAACAGAAAAAAGAATTGGTAACCCGCGCAGGTGATTTTACCATCATTGTGGACCAATTATACAAGATGGGAGTTAATGAGGTGCTGCAAATATATGTACTGGAGCATGAAAGACAAGCCATTTTAGCAGAATCCCACAAAGGAGTAGCGGGAGGTCACTATGCAGGAAAAGCAACTGTGCAGAAGGTATTAAGAGTCGGGTTGTGGTGGCCCACGCTGCATAGCAACTCCCATGCATATTGTAAATCCTGCGACACGTGACAACGAATAGGAAGACCTTCGCGTAGGGATGAGATGCCCTTGCAACCACAGAGGGCCCTGCGGGCATTTGATAAATGGGCTATAGAATTTTTCAGATCCATCAACTCGCAAAGTAAGAAGATAGGTGCCCGATACATCATCACCACAATTGATTATGTAACCAGATGGGCGGAAGCACAAGCTATGAAGGATTGCATTGCGGATACCTCTGTGCACTTATTTTTTAGCACATTTTAACCAGGTTCAGTTGTCTGAAGATCTTGATGAGCGATAGAGGTACGCTTTTCATTAATGAAACTATTCAAGCTTTGACTGAAGAATTTCGGATCCACCATGCGAAGAGTACCCCGTATCACCCCTTAGGAAAATGGAATGGTGGAATATTTTGTTAAAATTTTGGAACAAAGCTTACCAAGGTCCGCAAATGTTGGGCCTTGTATATGCCCATGTTTTCATCATGAAATATCACTATTTATACCCTAAAACCCTAGGTTTTATCCCAGCTTATTTAGCCCATTTCGTATCCTAATTCCATCACTCGCCACCAAATACTCTCTATGGTTGATTATCATCAGTTTTATTCACTTATCTATTATTAAAGATTATTATGTCATGTTTTAGTGATGAAGGTTTTGTTGAAGTATATTTATCACAGGGTTCCATCGCTGAAATCCCTCACAAGCTAGTCAAGTATGGGAATGCCTAATTTAGGGATTTGGCACTTTTGGCACGCTTCCGAGGAAAAAAAGGGAGGTTATGGTCTAAAATAATGTTTTAATACCTTCCCATGCATTTTATTTCACCTATGTCACACATGTGGGTCCCTAGGAGTTGATTAACAAATCTACTCAAAATGTGCAAAGTTTCCAAAATGCCATGTTTGACCTCGATGTGTGTGCATATGGAGGTGAATCTATAAAATATAATCAAATGGGTTTGTTAAAAATATAACCAGTTATGTATATCCAAAACGGTTTCTCCATATTCTAATTTTTCTAAAAGTTATACATGGGTCTTGGAGGCAGTGTTGTAAAAAATCATTGTTTTTTCAGAGTTCTAGAACATTGCAAAAAAATCCAAACAACCAACTTTGGGCACGATTTACGAGGATATGGATTTGAATGAGACAAATAAAAGAGAGGTTTTTTTTGGAAACATAAAAAATTAGTCTCCCTCTGAACAGTTTTCCAAAATTCCTCATGGTTAGGAAGAAATACTAATATTTTTTAGGTCAGTTTGTTAAAATTGTTCAATTTTCCATAATTGAGGAAAATGAATAATTCACCTTGTGAATATTATAAATGGCTCAGCCATGGTTTGTGTCGTAAGCTTGGGAAATTTTTGAAGGAGGAGGAAGACAAGGTGTGAACATGAGGCAAATTATTGAAGGGATGTATGTAAGTGAACTTATGATTTGAATCTTAATACAATTTGACTTTGCCATGAATTATTTGTAAATGTTATGGTTTTTTTTTTAATATTTAGACATTGATTTAGTTTACTTTCTCCAGGAGTGGCAAGGATCCACCATCACCTGGAAGCAAGTTTTGTAAACATCATAGGATAGAGGTAGCATGTTTGATTTAGATCTAGGTGCATGGATTTTATTTTGAAAGCAATTGTTAATTAGATCTCATAATTTTGATTATGTACTTAACACTGTAATTCATTTGTTTTCTTAAAATTAAATAGACATATCATTTTAAACTCGTTGCAAGCTAATGAATGACGTTGATCAATAATTTTATTTCATGAATAGCACCTTTGTTACAGGTTTACGATTGAAATATTTAAAGGTGCTTCTTAATTGGATAGACAAGAGATCGATAACTCCATTTGTTTTAAATATGAATTGAAATCTATTATGTACCTTATTGATTTTCTTGTAACATTGTGTTTTGGCAACCAAGTATTTGAAAGCAATGCAATGAGACCATTAAATCATTGTTTGAAGTTGTAGTTTAGTTTGAAATTCATTATGATTGTAGTTAGTTATTGGTAGAACCATTCGCCAATGTGCTCATGTTTGAATGATTTATTGAGTTTGATTAAAGAAGTTTAAGGATAGGATAGTTTCTTATTTTGTAGTCTCTTAGATCTGAAGCATGTCAATTAGAATCTTGGTTTACTTAGTTTCTCTGGAAGCAATTGCAGAGTGGTGACACGTTAGTTTGAATGCTTATTTCATTTGTTTTACGCATCCCGGGAATTAGATTAGTTGAAGTCTTGTTTGTTCATTGCCTTAGTTTAAGATCATTTGAATGAGAGTGAATTTTATTGGGATTAAGATTTAGCATAAGTTTGGTATCATTTTAAATTAATCTTGATTGATTTAAGATTCTTGTATTTAGATTCAATAGATCTTAGTATTTAGATTGAGATTTTCATTTAGATTAAAATCATTTCAATGGTAATTTGGATTGTTTGGTTTATGATTAATTAGAGTTAGTTTCGTTTTCACAGTGATTAGAATTTCTTATTTGTTTAAGCATGTTTTCCTCAATTGATTAGCTTCAATTAGAAATAACAATTTTGTACTTAAATAACAAGTTGATTCCTACTGTAGTCTAGGTTATATGCTTTGATCATGCGTTCCCTGCGCTTGTACCTCAAAGCTTACGAGCCCATGATTGATAATTTAATGTTGGAAATTATAGAAATATATTTCCCCAACATTTTTGGCGTCGTTGCTAGGGAGGTGCTAAAGGGATCAGAGCCTAGTTTTTTTCTTTTCTTTTCTTTTTTTAATCTTAGCTTCAGGGCAATCAGAGGGCGGAGAGTGTACGGTAAGACGTGAGTGAAGAGTCACGCATCCACTATTGTGGGGTTGCTCCAAATTTTGGTTGCCCAATCAAGCAAGTTTGGTGAGTTTTTATTGCAATTAGCAGTCTTTAATTCATTTAGATTAAAAATTCAAGTTCTTTAAAGATAAACCATTTTTGGGGTGTTGTAAGAACCTCCTCTTTTGTACTAATCCATGTTGCGAGTAGGATAAATTCAAGAATGACCAAGAGATTGAAGAATTTCCATCAAGGAGCTTTCTCAAATCCTAGTAGTAACTGGATTATCTTCTTCTTAGGAAGAGTTCATCTTGACATCCTTGAAAGTGCATTTTGTAATGTTCCAAAATTTTCATGAATAAATTGGAACATTAATTTTTGCTCATATTGTGTAGTAGGTGAATAAAAAGGAAGAGGAGGCCTCTTAACATGAATAAAACCCTTCCTAATGTGAAAAGGGAACCTTTGAGCAACTTATTTTGCACCTCCTAATGTGAAAAGGGCCAATTGTATGAGGACAAGATCAATTTGACCAAGTCAATCAGCGCAGCCTAAGGAGGAGTAGCTTGCCTAAGAAGACAACACAGTTTTGGAGGGAAGAGATTCAAATGAAGATGGAAACCCTAAGAGGTGGGACCCAAGGTGAAGGAGTTCACAACTTCATAAGGAAGAGAAGGGCAGCTTTGTGGAGTTAGCTTGTGTATTTCGATTTCTTGTCTGCTTAGACATTTTCTGCAAACTCCTGCTGCTTAGTAGAGTTTGGAGGAATTCCTGTTTAGGAATTCCTTCTCCTTCATTGAGTGATCTCTTGAAGGGGGTTGTGCTTAATTTCTCCCACATATAGATTGTAGGCCAAGAATTTCTCAAATCTGTAGCGTTATTTCTGTAGCAGAGGACGTTGTGTTGCTGGGCAGTGCAGTGGGAGGGTTACCTCATCTTCTCTTGTGCATTTCCATTTAGTGGAGGGAGTTTCTCTTGTATTGAGGGAGCTGTATAGGAGATTTAAGAGCTCATTTCAGATCTTTGCATGTGGCCAACTCATGTTCCACCCATTACAACGTAGTTCACTGGGTAAACTGCGTTATTTTGTGAGAGCAGCAGCTGCAGGGTTTGATCCCTTGCTTGAGAGCTGATTCTTTGGAGGAAGGGCCAACCCTTCTCCTGGAAAGCTCTATATTCCATTCCTTTTCTGTATTTCAATATTCTCAGCCATATTTATATTCATTGTTGCAGTGACTGCATTTTCCAGCTATATGTATTTGCATATCTGCACTTATACACTTTGTATTTTCATGAAACCCCTTGAGGGTGATCTTTATTGTGTATAAAGAGGAAAGGAATCACATTTTCTTAGCCATTGGATGCTTATTCATTTCTGATATGATATTTCATGTTATTCTCTGAATAAACCCTAGATAAAATAGCGTTTTTCTTGATTCAGTGTTTTCTGCACAAGCTAGGCTATGGGATTTAAGCTCATTTGAGGCATATAGAAATAGGGAGATCTGTTTATATGAGCTAGAGTCATTTTTTTTACCTAAAATTATACATGTGAGCTATATATCATGTCTACTAAGGGATACAAGTCCCATTTCTCACTTGTATAGCGTTATTTTTTGGAAACAGTTGTTTTGTGCTTACATGTTGTTGCAATTTTCAACTAGTTCACTGTGGGAGATCTGAATAACTTGCTTAAGTTTATTTCTTTGAAATTACATTCTGCAAGGATGTCAAATTATATATTTTATAAGGCATCACAGTAGTGGTTGACCTTATCTTCACATCTGCTTCCTTATACAGCGTCCCTAAGAAGCTTGCTGCAGTAATTCCTGAATAGGAAGAATCACATATCTATAGAAAGAGAATGTAAAAGGCCAGGTAGCCTCTAATTCTCTCCCTTCTTTGGAATGAGACATAACCAGTAAATGCCTCAGCAGTCCATCTCTGGCACATACTTGTGATATTTCTGAAAAAGGAATATTACAGTGGTATCAAAGCATGATCTAGCACGGCTCACTTAGATAAGCTACTTCGGTGAATTAAGAGCGGGCGGCCATCTTGGCTCGGCATACAGTTTCGGATCCACCTAGAGAATAAGAAGAAGAGAGGAGAACAAAGATGGAGAGGATGATTGCTCTCATCACATTTCAGATCTAGAAAAGAGCCTCTCCAAAGGGGTTCAACCAATGGGAAAGAAAGGTGCAGTGAAACTCCAAGAGGGTTTCAAGATGAAAAAAGCTGCAGTGAAACCTCTAGAGGGTTTCAAGAGGAAGGAGAAGATTAAAGCACTTCCTATTCTCATGGAGGAAGTGAAGAGTATGGAGGGCCACAAGAGGAAGTGGATAAATGGCTAGAGGAGGAGGAGCATTCTTCTCCACTTGAGGAGGCTTCTACCAACGTTGTCCAGTTCATAGAGGATCAGTCCACCATATCAGCAGTTGGATCAGCCAACAAATCAGAGAGGGGGACTCTTGCAGCCATACAAGATGTCTCAAAGACCCACAAAGGTATGCAAAAATTTCCATGCTATAACACTTCAGAAGATTTCATGAAAGGATTTGGAAATTTGTCTTCACATGGCCCAGTATCGAAATGCCTTGCTGATGAGGAGAGGCAAGCTTATACATCGTTGTGCAATATGGGTTTGATCCAAGAAGGGATCAGCACTCATTCCTTTGCACCCTTATTGAGTTGCATGCAGCATGAGAAGTTATGGTGCGAGGATTTGGGGAGCATCATGCATGATGTGCCATCTCCTAAGGATGTCTTATCCTTAGCACACTTGGATTCTTGTGGATTCAAGGGTTTGATTGGTGAGAGGCCTTTCTTGGAAATTCTTCATGGGGTTACATCTCAACATCCCATGAGGTGTAAGGAGGGATACTTTCTTTGGGATAATGGCAGTCTTCATTGGGAATATGCCAAAGGAGAAAAGGATTGGGGACAACCATATCTTGATAGAGGAGAGTGGATGGAGAGAAAGAGGCTTGTGAGCCACTTGCATATCTATGACACAGGGCAGCAAGAGGCAAAGCTGCGCTGGCTACTAAGGAGAGAGTTTGGCCATCATGAGACATGTCCTTTTCTCAAGGGTATGTGGATGGAAGGAGCTTGGCAGGATACTCTCATCATGGGAAAACAAGGAGTGTGGATGCATTATGATGGTAGGGTCATTTTTTTTCCACCACATATGATGAGTGATGAAGGAATGAAGGGGCAGCAAGGATATTTGTTGCTTTGGAGGATTGGGAGAGAGCAAGGGAAAAATTGCTCTCCCACTTGGCATAGTGTTTCAAGGGTGAAGTACGGCACTATCATGGTGCAAAAGGTGTTTTCATCATGGAGGAGACCCCTCATATATGGCAGCATTATGGAGAATACCTTTGACAAACTACATGTCAAAGGATGGAGCTATATTTTGGTTGGGGCTTGCTTGCATGAGTCAACGGCGCTGTCTCTTTGGAGCAGTGACCTATGGATGAAATGTGCCCAGCGGAAGTGTGGTGGATCCATAACCCACAGGTCCCAGGATCATTTCATATTTGTTGCACTTGATGGACAAAGAGGAGGTGAGATGGATAAGGTAGTCATATATTACTATGCTACATTCTTCTTGACTTGGATACCCAAGCATGAGAAGAAGGATCTTCTTGCAGCACCTAGTTCATTCCTCTTCATGGGAGCATGCCAAAAAACTATGGAGGGTTCATTCATGGATCCATACATCATCTTACTCCCAGTATATGGTAAGAAATCTATTTTCACATTGGTTGAATTGTATAATCTTACCATTATTTTGCAGTGCATGGCTCTACAAGAGGGCAGCCTATTCATTAAGCTCCATGAGCATTATTGGGCCCAAATATGTGATGGAGACAACCATCTCTCATATGGCCATGGGAAAGTGTTTATTTCCATGCATGTTCAACTTATATATTCAGCCACCTCCTATACATTATCAGATGTGAGAGCATGCATTATTTCCCATGTACTAGAAGACAGCTTGCCCTATCACTTCTTCAAGCAGCAGTTTGGCAAACTGCGATGTGACCACTTGGGAGACTATTGGTACAATTTTGAACACCATGAGACCTTCAGTAATTTCCCCATATTATTGTTGATTATGTTCTCTTTTTCTGATGTTTCTGTTATCCTTATGGGGAGCATGATTAGGGGAGTGACACATAAGGAGGATGCGTCCTTGTTGGGAGAGAACTCCCATATTTTCTAAAATGCATGTTCTAAGGGGAGCATGGAAGGAGACATGGCCTCTATAGAAACACATTTGTTATTTAATGAGGAGTACCATGATATGGATAGGTTGTCAAATGGCAGTGATTTCTTATCCATTATGTGTGTGATGGATTGGGCCAGCTTGATTCACAGCACTAGGAGAGAGACCTTTGGAGGTCTAACTTCTTTCTTGCCATGGGAGGGCACACATGTTGCAGCCCAAGATCAGTATACCCTCATCACTTATCTTGATTGGGGAGGAGGACAGCATCGGATAGGCCTTCTTACCTATCATTTTCAGTCATTCAACCCACCTACACTTCAGGAGCCAAAGGTGGAGGAAATTCTTCATGAGTTACCATGCTAGAGGGTGACTCATTTTATATGGATGATAACTTGGGGGTGGAGGTTTCACTTTGGGGGAATAATATTTCCCATGCATCTTGCACTCCATTCCTTGAGAAGACCTCTAGACCACACATGGTTGTCTCCTTGAGCACTTTCCTTCTCATGATCTTAGTCATTTGGGGTGTTTCACCAAATTCTAGTCTATATGCTTGGGAGAGGCACTATGGAGTTTCATGGATGAGATGGCATCATATTATTTGGAGGATTCCATCATATTTTGATGCTACCAGAGGAGGTAAGGAGATTCACTCAATTCTATCCTTGCAGTTTCTTGAGGACAAGCAACATTTGGGAGGGGAGGACTGTAATGTTCCAAAATTTTCATGAATAAATTGGAACATTAATTTTTGCTCATATTGTGTAGTAGGTGAATAAAAAGGAAGAGGAGGCCTCTTAACATGAATAAAACCCTTCCTAATGTAAAAAGGGAACCTTTGAGCAGCTTATTTTTCACCTCTTAGTGTGAAAAGGGCCAATTGTATGAGGACAAGGTCATGTTGACCAAGTCAACCAGCGCAGCCTAAGGAGGAGTAGCTTGCCTAAGAAGAGAGCGCAGTTTTGGAGGGAAGAGATTCAAATGAAGATGGAAACCCTAAGAGGTGGGACCCAAGGTGAAGGATTTCACAACTTCATAAGGAGGAGAAGGGAAGATTTGTGGAGTTAGCTTGTGTATTTCGATTTCTTGTCTGCTTAGACATTTTCTGCAAAATTCTGCTGCTTAGCAGAGTTTAGAGGAATTCCTGTTTAGGAATTCCTTCTCCTTCATTGAGTGATCTCTTGAAGGGGGTTGTGCTTCATTTCTCTCACATCTTGATTGTAGGCCAATAATTTCTCACACCTGCAACGTTATTTCTATAGTAGAGGACGTTGTGTTGCTAGGCAGTGCAGTGGGAGGGTTACCTCATATTCTCTTGTGCATTTCCATTCAGTGGAGGGAGTTTCTCTTGTATTGAGGGAGATGTATAGGAGATTTCAGAGCTCATTTCAAAATCTTGGCATGTGGCCAACTCATGTTCCACCCATTAGAGCACAGTTTACTGGGTAAACTGCGTTATTTTGTGAGAGCAGCAACTGCAGGGTTTGATCCCTTGCTTGAGAGATGATTCTTTGGAGGAAGGGCCAACCCTTCTCCCGGAAAGCTCTATATTCCATTCCTTTTCTATATTTAAATATTCTCAGCCATATTTATATTCAGTGTTGTAGTGACTGTGTTTTCCAGCTATATGTATTTGCAGATCTGCACTTATACACTTTGTATTTTCATGAAACCCCTTTAGGGTGATCTTTATTATGTATAAAGAGGAAAGGAATCACATTTTCTTAGCCATTGGATGCTTGTTCATTTCTGATCTGATATGTCATGTTATTCTCTGCATAAACCCTAGATAAAATAACACTGTTCTTGATTCATTTCTTTATGCACAAGCTAGGCTATGGGATTTAAGCTCATTTGAGGCATATAGAAATAGGGAGATCTATTTATATGAGCTAGAGTCATTTTTTTTCCCTCAAATTCTATATGTGAGCTATATATCATGTCTACTAAGGGATACAAGTCCCATTTCTCACTTGTATAGCGTTTTTTTTTGGAGACAGTTTTTTTGTGCTTGCATGTTGCTGCCCGATTTTCGGCTAGTTCATTGTGGGAGGTACGAATAACATGCTTGGGTTATTCCTTTGAGCTTAAATTCTGCAAGGAGGTATAATTATATATTTTCTAAGGCATTACAGTAGTGGTTGGCCTTATCTTCACATCTGCTTCCTTATACAGTGTCCCTAAGGAGCTTGCTGCAGCAATTCCTGAATAGGGAAAATCACATATCTGTAGACAGAGACTGCAAAGGGGAAGTAACTCTTGGTTACCTCACTTATTTGGAAGGAGAAATACTTGGAAGAATGCGGAAATATTCACCTCAAGTAATAGACTGTGGATATTTTTGAAAATGAATATTACTCATTTAGAAATTATCTGCCTCTCCACAACCAAAACCATGATTTGGAAATCTCCCTGAGTCCTCTTGCCTATCTACCAAGTACATGTGGATGAGCCATATACCAAATCTTATGGGGAGAATCCAGCGATGGGGAGTATCCAGCTGAACTTGAGATCGAGAAAACTTCACCATGCCCAACAACAAGCGTTGTGTGCATTTCAGAGACCAATTATCTAAGTTTGTCTGGCATGACCAAGGAGGGCATTCAGAGCAGTCCAAAAGAAGAAATGAGCCAATACCACCAGGATTACATCGAGGATTGGTTCCATATCATAATCCAACCAAAGTACCACTCTCATCTTCAAATACTCTTGGTATCATATCAATCGAAGCAATTGGTTTCTCATACTCTGGTATGTGTTCAAGTTTATTCTTTCAAACTGAGAGTGAGTATATTTATCATATTGTTACGAACATGGCTACATTGGAAGTACTTATACACTTGAAGGAGACCTTCCTCTCTTTAGATTAGGGTAGGGTAGAAATGAATAAAATTTTTGTTATAACATCATTCTTGAAATTTCAATTCCTAAGGCATAACCATTGAAATTTTTGTCATTATGCACTCTTGTGGTAACACTTGTCGGAAGCAACTCACTCTTAATGCCTCATATTTTATAAAGTGACTCTGATTATTGGCCGAGATTATTCATTGGGTCAATTAGGGAAATTTTTATTGTTATATTTTCTATTCATAAGTTTAACATACTATCATCCAAGAAACCTTTTCAAGTTTCTCTTTGAAGGTATTGATGAAAAGCCTCCTATGGTGGACCACTCCTATAAAACCATCATGAGCTCTCGTAAGAACCCTATCATGACCTATCAAAGGAATATTTCGGTCATTATCTGAGTTATTTTCTTTTATTGAGTGTTTAGGGTAGAAGGATCAACTAATAAAGATTAGTAATTAAAAACTTTTCACGCCATCCTGCGCCCTTAAGGAGTAGATCTGTCTCCCCACTTATTAAGTAACATCGAAGGTTAATTATAATCAAAGTCTAAAAAAATATTTAGGGGAGGATAGGAGGTCTCGTAATGTGCCAACCTACCACAATCATGAGACCTAACATGCATGACATTACTGCTCCTGGTCACCAAGCCAGAGTAATGGCTTTCAGCCCTAAAAGCTGGAAGACAGGAGGTCTCATCACGAGCCAGCCTATTCATCCATGTTGCTTCTTATGAGTGGCACTGCCATCATCTGGTTACCAAGCCAGGACAGTGGCCTTTATCTAAAATTAAAATAAGCTAACTCTGAATCTATATCTAGTAAGTGGGACACAGACATTTCGTTAGGTTAAAAGGCATCCCTGTCGAGGCTATAAACACCTGCTGGCAGTAGGGCCATGCCTGTGGTATCAAAGTTAATTTTACACTATGATTTACTTGGTTGTTTTTTCCTTTTCCTGAACTCATTATCATATCTCTCTAAGAATGGCTATAATATCCTTCAGTAGTGTGCTTTGGAGTTCTATCTTTTAGAAATAATTTGGTTTTTATGGATGTGAGACCCTTAGTGCAGGTGATTCACTTTGCTTGAATAAGAGAAGCTTTAACTATATGCTTGGGTAACGGTAAGACAATCATCCTCGGAAGGTATCATTTTGTAATATTTATTTTTCCCTACTTTCAATCCATTTTAAGGCCTTGATTTTTAAATAAAGTCACTTTTACTAGTACTAATGAGGCTATTGAAAGTGAAGACCTGCTGCTTTGGATTACTATTGAGATGTTTTGTGGAAACTTTTATGGTTAATCATTTTAGGATGACATTATCTCTGCAGTAAAAACATTGTTAAGCATTCCTTTAGTAGCCCTAGCATTAGTTGCTCTTTTGGAATAATAAAACTCAGTCTTAACGTCACTGGATCCCTGGTCGCTACTTTTCTTATCTTATTGATGCAAAGGAAGATGACATCCGATGAAACTTACTTGCATGCTCTCACAATTCGCCCTATGGTTTAAGTCAATGAAACATGAATTTAATATAGAAACCCTAGCCCTTCAATCTTTGGTCTCTATTAGAGGTTTTGCTTGCATGAGGACTTGCAAGATGATAGGCATGGGGGGGGGAGAGATGTTAGGAAAAAATGATGAGAATTATCAAGTTTGATTCATATTTTCACCCTATGCTTACTCATGGTTTTCATTATCATTGTTGGGCTAGTATCTTAAACTTGGAGCATGATCAGGTAATTGTTCATTATTTAACCTATTTCATTTATTTTGATAAGATTTGCATGAAAATAAGATTATTGATGGTGGTGCTTGTGTTATTTCAGGAAGCCGTATGAAAAATACACATGCATCTACATTTTCGGGATAATGTGGATATTGAGACCTTTTACCTTCTTCAGCAGATTATATCAGCAGTCACATCATCTCGAGCCATTCCATGATTTACTTCATCTTTTAGCACTAAGGACATCAACAACAAGGGTAAAACTTGAGGTAGAGGTGGCTTAAGATTATTTAATTGATTAGATATTTAAGAAAGCTTTGATGATTAACCACCACATATTTTGTATATCTGGTTTTCCATATACCCTCCATTTGCATGCTACTCTAGGTCATAATCATATTGATTCATGTAAACAAAGAAGTAACTATAGTGCCTTCCCCTCTTACATTCACACATATTGTCAATCTAATAGAGGGTGAATTCATGGTTGCCTTTCATGAAGGAACCATTCATAAGCATTGGCCTCACAAAAATAGAGCATGCAAGCACATGTCTTCCCATCTCCATCACCACCTCATCTCATCTACCATTTCCATTGTCACCTATCATCCTATTCATCATTTTCCTCCTACCATACCTATTGTTTTTCCTCAATTTGTATCACTCTTAAAATGAAATATATGGCAATAAAATCTTCATGTATTGTTGCTTCACAAGGCCTAACCCTACATAAAAGTCATGATGCCATAATAACCTAGATATGAATAAAGTATTTGTTTGCATGAGGACATGCAAAACCTCAGGCATGGGGGGATGCTGGGCCTCATATATGCCCATGTTTTCATCATGAAATATCACTGTTTATACCCTAAAACCCTAGGTTTTTAGCCCATTCTGTACCCTAATTCCATCACTCGCCGCCAAATACTCTCTATGGTTGATTATCATCAATTTTCTTTAATTATCTATGATTAAAGATGATTATGTCATGTTTTACTGATGACAGTTTTGTTGAAGTACATTTATCACAAGGTTCCATCGATGAAATCACTCACAAGCCAGTTAAGGATGAGATGTCTAATTTAGGGCTTTAGCACTTTTGGCACGCTTCCTAGGAAAACCAAAGGAAGTTATGGTCCAAAATAAAGTTTCAATACCTTCCCATGCATTTTGTTGCACCCAGGTCGCACATGTGGGTTACTAGGAGTTGATTAACAAATCTGCTCAAAATGTGCAAAGTTTTCAAACTATTATGTTTGACCTCGATGTGTGTGCAGCCAGAGGTGAATATATAAAATCTAATCGAATGGGTTTGTTAAATATACCCAATTATGTATATCCAAAACGGTTTCTCCAAATTCAAAATTTTCTAAAAGTTATACGTGGGTCTTGGAGGCAGTTTTGTAAAAAATCACTGTTTTTTCAGAGTTCTATAACATTGCAAAAAAAGCCAAACAACCAACTTTGGGCACGATTTACGAGGAATTGGATACGAATGAGACAAATCCAAGAGAGGTTTTTGTTGGAAACATAACAATTTAGTCTCCCTCCTAACAATTTTCCAAAATTCCTCATGGTTAGGAAGATATACTAATGTCTTTTAGGTCAGTTTGTTAAAATTGTTCAATTTTCCAGAATTGAGGAAAATGAATAATTCGCCTTGTGAATCTTATAAATGGCTCAGCCATGGTTTGTGTTGGAAGCTGGGGAAGTTTTTGAAGGAGGAGGATGAAAAAGTGTGAATGAGACAAAATATTGAAGGAATGTATGTAAGTGAACTTATGATTTGAATCTTAATACAATTTGACTTTGCCATGAATTCTTTGTAAATGTTATGGTTTTTTTTTTAAATATTTAGACATTGATTTAGTTTAGACTTGCTCCAGGAGTGGCAAGGATCCACCATCATCTGGAAGAAAATTTTGTAAACATCATAGGATAGAGGTAGCGTGTTTTATTTTGATTTAGGTGCATGGATTTTATTTTGAAAGAAATTGTTAATTAGATCTCATAATTTTGATTATGTACTTAAAATTGTAATTCATTTGTTTTCTTAAAATTAAATAGACAGATAATTTTCAACTCGTTGCAAGTTAATGAATGGCGTTGATCAATGATTTTATTGCATGAATATCCCCTTTGTTACAGGTTTACGATTGAAATATTTATGGTGCTTCTTAATTGGATAAACAAGAGATCGATAACTCCATTTGTTTTAAATATGAATTGAAATCTATTATGTACCTTATTGATTTTCTTGTAGCATTGTGTTTTGGCAACCAAGTATTTGAAATAAATGCAATGAGACCGTTAAATCATTGTTTGAAGTTGTAGTTTAGTTTTGAAATTCATTATGATTGTAGTTAGTTATTGGTAGAACCATTAGCCAGTGTGGTTATGTTTGAATGATTTCTTGAGTTTGATTAAAGAAGTTTAAGGATATGATAGTTTCTTATTTTGTAGTCTCTTAGATCTGAAGCATGTCAATTAGAATATTGGTTTACTTAGTTTCTTTTGAAGCAATTGCAAAGTGGTGACAAAGGTTAGTTTGAATGCTTATTTGATTTGTTTTATGCATCCCAGGAATTAGATTAATTGAAGTCTTGTTTGTTCATTGCCTTAGTTTAAGATTGTTATAGGTCAATTTTGGCACCATTCCCAATGACCTGGTTAACTAGACATCGTCTCCAGGACCAATGAATAGGTTCTATCATCCTCTATCATTTCAGTTGTTATATGCCCTAAGACAAAGAACAAGACAAATCATTCAATAATTTCATCTGCAAAGGTTTCAAAGATTTGAATTTTATAATATATCATATGAGAGCTCATCAAAGCTACCTCTAAAGGGACTAAGTGCATTGCATATGCAGGTAGCCCCATCCAAGGCTTCTCTGCAAAGCACTTCCCGACACTCATAGGTGTGTTGGTCACATTGGGAGCGAAATTCTCATTGTTCTGAAATCTCCACTTGGTCAATGCCTTCTAGAAGAGTTCACATGTGTCAAAATTCGAATCCATGTGTCCATTTGACATCTACAATATTGGTAACATGTCTTGCCTATTATTAGAAATTCATTGATTGTAAAACTACCTTCAACTCCTCTATAAAGTAAGCACAAATCTTAGTGTTTGAGAAGGAATAATTTGTGTAGAGAAATGCTAGTGGAATTTCAAATGAGGAGTTGATTTGAGTGACATATTTTTGGAGATATTTGCATTGTGATGAGGTTTGGATGCTGGTGGAGATGGTGACACTAAATCAATCACTGGGTTGTAGCCTCCCGTTCTATCATTAATAAATATTACTGCTTATTTTTCCCTATATGCATTTGTAGAAGCTTTGATTTTCCATATCATGATTTCTTATTTGATGTATATGGTTTATGCTTTATTGGTTTAGCTAAATAACTTGAATAGGCATCTATATTATTTCTATCTCTTGTTGTTTAGTGTACATTATTGCAGGAAATATTTTTCATAGCCAGCTGGAATTTGAAGCTACAGCAAAAGCGACAGAAGGAGACTTTGGAAGCGCTTGGATTCCAAGTAAGCTTATTAATTCATTATGTGCGTCTGTTTATAGTTAGGAAATATAGTCGTAAAGTCTTTGACCTATTGTTATAGATTAGCACCTGTCTAGGGAAGAATGATTTATCCGTAATTCATAATTCTGTATAACAAATTAGCGACTCCACTGGGGAAATTACTCTTTATCCTAGATGTTTTAGCCTCTTATTTTCTCTGTTTATTCACCTAGTAGTTGTTACTCACAAAGATTAGGCTTTTTTAAATCCATATTTGCATTAGAAGTGTGTTAGACAGTTGTTTTTTTCATTGTACACTGTGCCCAACGCACTCTTGGACAGGACATAATGCTTCGCATAGCACTGTCTCCCTTTCAGCCTGCGTTGCAAAGCACTGTCTCTCTTTAGAGTCTTTGTTACCTCTTGAAACCATCCAAATTCCTTTGAATTTGTCATTGCAATTTGCTTCAGTTTGTTTTATGCTGTGTTTTGAAAAGCCTAAGCCTCATATTGACCAGTGAACTTATCTACCTCTTCCTCCTTTGAAAGAAAAATTTGTTCAATGTTTGTTTAAAGCTTTTTTCTTTATCATTGACGAATTTATTTCAAAGTATTTTCATTGTCGAATTAGATCCATTTTCTTTTTAAAAAGGAAATTGTCGTAAAATCTTCATTTCCTGATAGGAGAAATTGTTGTTTAATTCCTCATTTTTCCTTCAAAAGAGAAATTGTTGTTTATATTCCTCATTTCTCAAAAGTAAATGACATTT
Organism: Pinus albicaulis; assembly: GCA_034641835.2. Taxonomy (NCBI): domain Eukaryota; kingdom Viridiplantae; phylum Streptophyta; class Pinopsida; order Pinales; family Pinaceae; genus Pinus; species Pinus albicaulis. The sequence continues at coordinate 43,617 of JAXQQM020059400.1, forward strand.
GTTTTCGTTGATTTAGTGCACTTAGTTTCTTTTTTGCATTCATAACATTAAAGGAACTGAAAAGAAAAACCTGAATTTGCATGTTTTGTGTGTTTTGCAAAAGGAACAATTAGGAAATCTACATTTAGTTTGTGCTCATTGATTTTTTTTCTCACAAATTGATTGCTCTTTCCCTCTATTATCTAGGATTTTCATTGAAAAACTAAAAGTGAAAGATTGCTTATAATTCTTAGTTTGCATTTTAGGAATTTCCAATACATCATCGTAGTGAACCTTTGAAAGGAAAATTGTTAAACAAGATCAACATAAAAGTTATCTCAATTTACCTAACAAAGAATTGGAACCATAACGATAACATTTATAAGGTCTAGGCTAGAGACGTGTTCCGGTGTCGTAAAACATAGCAGTTGTTGTTAACTTGTCTGCGATACATTCCAAGTGTGATACCTCACTCCACATATGTAAGTATATTGTAGCTCGTCCATGTAATTTCGGGTGTATCAAGCGGTGTTACAGTACGAAAAGTATAAAGGGGTGCTCTCACTGTGCGGTTTCGCATCAGACAGCGCTTATACAAACTTGGGCCTCCATGTACTTTTGGGTATATTTGGGAGGAAAAATTTTAGGTGATATCCATCCATAGTGAACCGAGTTGGTTGCCTTGTAAATTGTGATACATCGAACACAGCATTTGGGGAGATTGCATGCTCGTACTTCTTGGTTCACCAGGAGGTATTCTACAATTCACAATTTCTTGGTAAACCCTTTTGCCTAGCATTACGCTTTTATTTTGTTTATTTATTTTTGGTTAAAATAAATTAGTTATCGTGGAAGAACAAAATCCTTTCCCTCGCCTTTCGCATAGACTAGCATTAAAACCACCTTTACCACTAGTAGTTACTTCTGGTAGGCGAAGGCAATCACAATCTGCCGAATCAAGTACAATTTGTACCTTTGGTGAAACATCATCTTCCCATAAACCAGAGTTAGCTTAAGTTGTTTTTACACAACCCGGTTCATCTACTGTTATCAAAACAGAGTCTTCACAGCTACCCGTGGTCACGATCCATCCAATCAGTGAGACCATACCTCCTAGACCTGATGTTGTTCAACCAAAAATTGATCCAGATCCTATCTCTTATTTTCCAGAATATCTGAATCCTGAAGTCAAATAATCAGAAGCTATTCCTACCTTGGTCATTCCACAAATATCTGTAGCCATTGAGTCTCCCATATCATACAGTCAACCACCTAAAATATACTTTGGGCCTGACGGTGAAATACTTCCACCTGGTTTAATTGCGATTGAATAAATCCCACAATATGAGAAACATTTAACTCCAACCCATTTGGGATATTTCTTACTCTACGAGTCTTTTCATCATTCAACACCATCTTCTTTTGTTGATCATGTTCCTATTCAAACCCTCCCGTCGATTCAAAAGAGTATACATTTGGTCAAGTAACCAAGCTTGAACCAACATATTTAGTTGGGCCATCTATTCCTATTACGCATCTCGCCTCGCGCACCCCGTCAATGTTTACAACTTCACCGTAGTCATATTTTCATGGTGCTCCCATGGTCCCATCAAAGCTACAAATCATTATCTAGAATTTTCTCTGGGCAAGTGCCTTCAACCCATGGACTTTACCAATGTTATCATCTCTGTCTCTAACCGGTAATCCTATATTAAGTATTGATGGATTTGATTCTTATATACATCATCGTGTAACAATATCAAGCCCACCCTTCGGGATCATTCCTTCTATACCATATCAATCGACTCCAAAATGTTTGAGAAATATTTTCCATCTTATTATCCTCCACATGCTGGGGGGCAACCTTTGGTCACCCAATATGACAGTACTCTGTCAATTTTTGGTCAACCTAATGTCGAAATGAATATTTTTTAATGGCAGCCCACTTTGACTATCCAAACACAAACGGTTGTACACTTGTATCAACCAGTTCAACCTATTACACCCACATCATTTCCACTTGTCAATACATCTTTACCCCTATTACAGAATCAAAATGTTGTACAACCTTATCAAATAGGTCCGTCAACTCAATATCATCAAATTTTGGGTCCACAGACTCTAAATCCTTTAGTTAATTTACAACAGTCTGTATCTGGAATCATTTATTCACAAGTTGGTTTACCATTTTATGGGATGTCACAACCGCAACCTGGTTATACTTATCAACCGAATCCAAGTTGTCCTGATTTGGGTTATAACATTGGTGGATAGACCCCTTGGCAGCCTCAGGCGCAAATGCCTCAACTTCATTTCAACAAGTATCATATCCAGGTTTTGGTCAACAGAATCCTCAAGCATTTGCTTTACAAAACAACCCCTATCTGTGTTGCCAGCAGCAGATTCCTTATGCTGGTGCTCAAAGGCCTGTTGCTCAAGAAATTCCATCTTACCCTGGCTATGCTCAACCTAACCTTAATAGACAGTTTCCCTTTGTTGCAACTTTAGAGTTACCAAAACCAAATCTATAATCAATGATCCATCTAATTATGCTCCCGTCGTTTCCAGAA
>JAXQQM020092350.1:0-21408 GCA_034641835.2 Pinus albicaulis
TAAGAGCATTCTCTGCTCCAGTTTTCGTTTGAGTGTTTCAATTCTTTTCAGTGCCTATAAAGGATAAAAGTAAAATTCAAATCAAATACTTTGCCTTTTCTTTCTCTACAAAGGCTCTAAACTACGAGGGTCTTTTATGTCACCCAAAACAGGAATTTCTAGGACACCTTGGAGCGTTTTCTTCACTTTACGCCAGGTTTTGATCTGTTTTGCTTGCCCTTCTTTATTTCTTACTTCAATTTCAAATACATTGGTTACTCGGACAATATTTTACACTCCCCTGCCCTGCCCCCTAACAGTTCTATAGAATCTTGCATGGATTCCTACAGTTGGAAGGTGCGCAGTTTTACCGTTGAAAATATCCTTTTCTTTCGAATATTATGATCCTGGCAAACAAACTAAAGGACGTTTTTGCATTAACAGAGTCTCACGCGTGCTAATTCTTCTAGACTGATTGTTCTATACTTCTAAACCCCTCCGAAGAGCATTGGAATTTAGGATTATGTGAATATTCTATAATAGTATGAAACCCTAGTGTGCATATTATGTTTTCTGATAGTTGCCACAATGTGCCCATGTATACCATAAACACCATAACTTGGTTTTCCAGTACTACTGATATTGAAACTACAAGAAAAATAACAAGATAAAAAGGATTGAACCAGGTACAACAAAACCAGTTACAAGATATGGAGGAAAGAACTTTTAAAATAACTAGTCTATTGGACTACTAAAATTACTCGTAATATTACAGAAAGAAACATACCTTATTCACAGTGGCAATTCTCCAAAGTCCCTGTATCCTGATAACTCCTCGTGCCAACAATTCCTCCTCTTAGCTCCTCACGCTTTTCACTATACCGCAATTGAAATTTTTGGCCATACCAGTTGCAGGAAACTACGTAAACTAATCCATATCAAAAATTAAATACACCACCAAAATTATTAAGCATTGAAACACCGAAATCTGCTATTAAATATAAATGTACGAACCCAATCCATATAAAACATGCTTTTAAATTCAACCGAGAATGTTTTAAAGTGGTTTTATATCACTGGTCAAGTAAATCGTTAAGAAAACTGTTATAATGTTTAGACATTGCAATGTAGTTTGTGGGAAAGATAGCATATTATATGGACTATAACATTTGTATATTATTTTTACCTTCATCATATAACTAATCCACATATGAAAATCGTAAGATTTTGCCTCCACATCAACTCATGGGCGAATACCGCCTAGGATAAGTGTAGGTGTCATTTAAGTCAAATCTTAAGAATATAAGCTAGCGTAGGCTACTTTATTATAGGGGCAATGTTGATTTATATTCGGAAGTGTGTTATACTTACACTTCTTATGCTGTATAATGTATTGTTTTTATTATTCATGATATAAAACAACGTTTTTTTCTTTCTTAAAAAAAAAGGCTACTTTATTATATATTAGGTGCTAGCGTATGTTTTAATCGCACTTGGGAAATGATTGGAAGTTAGCATAGACTACTTAATTATATATCTGGATGTACCTAGTATCCAGGTTTGAGTTTATCTAGATACATGAAAACCAATCTACATATCTAAATAAGTCTAAGTGTTAGATAACTCAAGTTAACACTTAATTTGGATAAGCTTTAATTGTTCGTCGATAAGCTTTAATTTTTAGTGGGACGCTCGGGGCATTGTCAAGTTTAAATTAAATAGGAATAGTCTATACTCCGATTTTTTAAACGTGGTTTTTATTTTTTTATTTTTTTCAGTTTATTTTTTTTTTAATCTGGTAAAAATTTATTGAAAACAAAAGTTTGATAGCTAACTTGCATAATCAAAATGCACTAAGGTTTTTTATAATGCTAAATATATATATACAATTAAAAAAAACCAATTCAAGTAACAGAAATTAAGATTTTACTTTAAATTTTTTCACCAAATTTCAATACCTAAAACTCCAAAAAATAATACTAAAAACAACTCAAATTAAATATTTAATTGTACCTAATATCCAGGTTTTAGATTATCAATATCCAGGTTTTACATTATCTACATACACGACAACCAATCTACATATCTAAATAACTCAAGTTAGCATTTAATTTGGATAAGATTTAATTGTTTCTTGGACATAGGGGTCACTGTCAAGTTTAAATTAAACTCCATCGAATTCACCGCCTTAAGTCGCATATGCATTTAGTTAAACTCCATGGAATTCACCACTTTAAATTTCAAGTAATACGCATTGAATTTCTTGAGCGATGACAGGGCAGATGCATTTAATAATTACGAATATGCAAGAACGACAATTTACAAATCAGATATACATTATGTCACTTCTTCTATGGGAAGCATATGATGGCGGTGTAGATCAATGATCGAGCTATAAGACTCCACCCATGCACCAATCAAAACAACAACAAAATAAAAATTTTAAAAATATAATTAAAAAAAAAATCTTCTCAATTTCTACATTAAATTATTTTTAAGTCATTTAAAAAAATTCAGAAGTGAGTGCACAATCAAACGGGAGAAAACAATAATGCCCCACGGATAATAATACCTCTCAATAGCCTAGTTTAATCAGACTTTTTTTTGTTGTTGTAGAAGTTATAGAATTTTTTATAAGATTTAATAAAATTCAGTAACAATTTTGTAAATGTAGATTATAGTTATCAAAAGATTTTGTGTTTTTTTAAACTAAATCCAAAAATATGATTTAAACAATATTATTGGAAAATTTCTGAATTCTTTTTACAGAGATTCTAATCACTTTTGGCCATCCCAACAGTCAGTCAACATCAGTAAACAACTCCACCTTAATATTCTTGAATTTAGAAAAAAAAAAAAATCAAAAACAAACAAAACAAAACATTTCCAAGTTCAAAATAATTTTCCCCAATTGACTATGTAATACCTTGCTCGGCCTCCGTAGACAACTCCCCCTCAATATTGTTACCTTTAAATGAATTTTCAAAAAAATAAAAAAAAATAAAGCATCTTCAAGTTCAAAATAATTTTCCCTAGTTGACTTTTAATTTAATACCTTTAAATGAATTTTCCTTCAAAAATCATTTTTCCGGGTTGATTTTTAATGTAATAGTTGTCAAAACCAAAACCAATAGCGATGATCACGATGTTCGCGAAATTTATTAGAGATGACCAGAGTGTCTTTAGTTCTCATATCACGTAAGTTTTATTCCCATGGTCTACGTTGAAGAATGAGGTTAGCGTTAAGTTATGGGTGAAACACAATATATACTGTGAAATTTCATATTGTTTTAGCTGTGTATCCGTTTTAGGGCACATTTTTGGAAAGATGTTTGTGTATATATATTTGTGGAAATAATATAATTTGGTAAGAAAGTCTATGAGCGGAAGGAAATATAACTTTGTGGAAATGAATACTGAAAGTTCAATAGGATAGTGAATTTGTTTGGATGAGAAAGGTAGGGATAAGTTGGGATTCATAAGAGTGAATAATTACGAATTATTGAAGAATATTAGGCAGAGGATTAAATATAGGTTTGTCATATATGTGTTTCTCTTATTTTTAGAATAATATTATAATTTATGTTTTTAACTAAAATTATAATTCATGTTTTAAACTTTTATATTTTAGAAATTAGATTTGATTTGTAAGTCATGTAATGGATGTAGATATGGAGAAAATTTAAACAATATTATAATGATGAATAGGTTATGTTCTATATTAGTAGAAATAAGTATTACTATTTAAAAGAGCTACAAAACATAAGATAAACTCGCATAGCTTGAGTTATAATTAGACACCTTATGTCTTGGTTGATATAATGTGGTTGACAATGACATATAATGATTTGAAATGTTACTTTACACATTAAGATGAGTTGATAAGATAGGCATATGTTACCTTTAGTAGAAAATTTAAGGTCACTATGGAGCAACTCTAGTGACCTTCCCTATAAACATCTAGTGATAAGTTGATATCCTATATTGATATGTTCTACATTGAATGGTATAATAAAGTTGGTCATTGAATCTCCTCAAGTGTAAAGGCCAGTGGAACTAATGCAAAATCTCTTAGCATTGAGTTCAATTAGATAGCAGCGACAATAAGCTCCATGGGACACTCTTTCTCTAGAATAACATCAAAATATTTTATCTATGTTATACTCATAAAATAATGTACCATATCAGTCTACCCTTTCAGATATAATGGTTGAGTCAACAAATGTCATTAGATGAATACACTTTAACTTCTACTAGTAGTTCCCTACCTCCTTCCTATCTCCATGATCTCATGAGTAGTTTTAATAGTACTTACATTAGTATTCAAATGAGATTTAGTCACTCTAGCAAATATTTTTTAATTTAGCTAGATGCCATTATATTTATAGATCTTATCTCTAGTTTCCTTTAGTCACCTGAAAAATGTCTCATATTATCCATGATTCTTGAATTCGTGTAAGAAATTTTTAGCCTTTTACTCACATGCTTCTCTTCTTCCACAATTCCCTCCCACTGAAAGCTTGATTTTGAATAACACACCATGATTAGTTGTGATAAATTAATGTTAAAGCTAATAAATAGGTAGCCCTCATTTCCACGTTATTCTTCTAGCTTGGTGAGTTTAAACATATTATATTATATGAAATTGGTGTTCACTTTCATCTAATAAAAATAAATAGAATATCATTATCCCAGTATGTTTCTTACTAGACCTTCATGGTATGGCATTATTAACTAGATAGTAAATATTCACCTTCATTTCTAAATTGTGACTTGAACATAGGAAAAATTTAGTCATTTATTCCAAGCAATATTCTTCCCAATTTTATCAAACGCTCATATTTTATTACATCCTATATTAGTTTAGTCATTTGTCGCTTCACTATTATAGCAAGCCTTCCTATTTTATTAAATCCTATATTATTTTAGTCATTTTTTTCCTTGTTTATTTGGTTTAATCTTAGTATTATTATTATCATCTAATTTTAAGGTCACGACCAAGCCAGAAACCAAATTGGTGTATGACGCCCTCTTGATTGTAGCACAAGGGACCCAGCTTCACACATCAATTTCACTGCTAAGTCTACAAAGGCATACATACTCTTCCCCCCTCTAGTTTTCAACCTGCGGCCTCTTAGGAGGAAACACATGGTCTTAACAATAAGGCCCACTCAAGCTTTATATAGGTTATCAATGTCAAAGTAGGCATAGGCATAAAAGAGAAGAGACTAGAGGCAGCATTACCTATTCAAAACACACAAAATAATAAGCTAATAATGAAATATGTCTAACTAATTTACAAAGTAACATTAACTGGGAGAATAATAGTACTAACATGAATTTATAATATATACATCCAAAATAATTTTGTGTGAGGTATCCCAGTTAGAAAAGTTGTCACAACTAATACGTCGATGCTAGAAATTGGAACTCATACATCTTGACGTGACATAGGTGTACTATCAAATAATGGCAACCATAGAAAGAAAATAATTAGATATTTACAAAAGAAAAATAATAAATTATGTATAAAAAAATTCATTTCTAATATGTGTGTGGTTGTGTGTGAGAGATAGATGAAGTCTAGAAAGATGATGGTGTAATAAAATAATCCATGAAATGTCTTGTATAGGAGTTTTCATCAACCCATAACATTTTGTTCCACAACTCAAGCATTAGTGAAGATCAGATGAATTACAATTAGATTGCATAGTTTGTCCATGTGACGTCACATAACTATGCATCATGGCATGGTCTAAATAATTGAAACATCCCACACCATTAAAAATTTTCACACTATATAAATGTCAATCCTATGGGATAAATAAGTGAACTTTTTGTGTTATGAGTGTAAATACAATTTTTTATCTAAGGAAAGTTATCTAAAATTTATGGTATTGGGTAGAAGGGTTATTATTCTTCATAAGAGGGATAGACCCTCTAAAATGGCCATGTACAGTAAACTATTAAATTTCATATATATGCAAAACCTACCATATACATGTCATCAATGTCAAAGTAGTTAATATGGTAACCTAAAACTAATTCAGCACATAATTTTCTCATTAAAAAGAGTGGTTCCTCACTATTATTGTGTTGGTTTTAATCCAAACAGAGAAGCCACTTATCCAACTATTAATATCTCAATAGATAGTATGTACACTAGCCAATGTAAATAGACTTATTTGTTAGAGGATGGTTTAAACAAGTGGCAGAGTAAATAGTTAATGCCATGAGCTCTTCTTTTGAAATTTGTAAATCTCTCACTCGCTTTCTATCTAACCCATCTTACCCATCTTATAGTATTCAAACATTCTATCCTTATATTTCTAAATATGACGTAAATTCCATTATTTATTGGAAATGGAAGAAGCAACTCTCCCAATTGATGTAGAAGGTGAAATGCATTAGGATTGTTTGGTTTTTGTAAAACGGAGAATTAAGTTGACTAGTGAGTTAAGGACATTCACAATTTTTGTGTTTATAAGAATACCAATTAGTTTGATGTTAGATTTGGGTTTTCCTTTATTAGGTGACAGTGTATTAGGGTTTATGGTCCGTTTTTTATTTATTAGATGATGGTGGGTTAGTGTTTAGGATTGGTTTTTTATTTATTAAGTAATGGTGGGTTAGGGTTTTTTCATGTATATAATCCATGAAAATATAATTATATGTTTCTTTCAAATAATAATAACAATTGTTTTTCATTATATTTTATTTATATGGTAAGAACAAAATTGAGTGCTATATTGAAGGTCCACATTTTCGAATAATATATCTCTATGTTTTGAATAAAAATAGATTCACCATCTAGATAATTTTCCTTTTCCAAAGTAATGAAAATATGAAATATTTACAAACAGAATGAATTTTTTTTTGTAAATTCAGTTTAAACAAATGTTGGAAACACTAAATATTCGAAATGGAAATATTGCTCATATATGGGATAATGAAATACACAAACTCTCCCGAATCCGACCTCCTAGAAACTTATTTTGTAGTTTCATAAAGAAAAATATACAGATATTTTTTCAATTAACACGCAAAAGAACACGTGCATATTCACAAAAGTGTGCATGCTCTCTTTATGGTATGCGTTGGCAAGATTGTTGGCTACGTTGATGCTATAGGGAAAGGAAATCATGCGTTTTCACATGTTCTTGTGGGAATATTATTGACAATCTATTTGATACTTTTTTGGCCATCAAATTCTTATGAGCACCTATAAAATAAATGTAATTAAATTTTATCTTTCTTGTTACATTTTATTAATAGACAACATTTATCATGTTTATTTTATTTTGAATACTATTGACAATCTATTTGATACTTTTTTGCCCATCAAATTCTTATAAGCACCCATAAAATAAATGTAATTAAATTTTATCTTTCTTGTTACATTTTATTAACAGACAACATTTACCATGTTTATTTTATTTTGAAAAAATTATTAGAAAGTAAAAATATTGTCACATTTTTCAATACTCTAGTAATGCATAAACAATTGAGTAGATAGTTGAAAATAACACTGGTAACATAAGAATTAGCAACTTCCTTTAATTTTTTATTTACAGAAATTAGTTATTATTGTTGATGCCATTAACCATATTTCCAAACTTGTACTAGCAATGGTAAATGCTATTATATTTTCTTCAATCCTTTGGTAACACAAGGAGGATTGAAATTTATCCATAAACAAATTATGGACAATAATATTAATAATATAAAGGTTGTCTTTTTTTGTTTATGGACAATAATATTAATAATATAAAGGTTGTCTTTTTTTAATGTTGTTTTATTTGAAATAATAAACTCATTAATATTTACCATTCCAATTTTACTTTTATCATGTTATGACACGCATAAATGTTGTAAATTTTTTTTAATCTTTGCTAATATATGTGGGATTAAGAATTATGTATTTTAAGAGAAAAAATAAAATTATAAACATTATTAATATTAAAAAAATAAATAGTAATTAAACTATAGGGTAAAGGTGTATTTATCTATTTTGTCTTATTTGTATGATGTATAAATCTCTAAGCACTTGCATAATATATTTCTTTTTTCTATGATCCATTGATGTCTATATATTTTGATCTAATGCTTCAAGATAACCCATGGCCTTACCTCTTTCAACTCATGAGAGGACTAATGTATACATTTTTTTTTTTTTAATTATATATGAGAAATTACTATAAAGTTTTACTTTGATTGGGATCTAGCGTCTATCATCAAGGCATACCGAGTGAGAGTAATAAAGTTAGTGCAATTCCTCCTTACACTATATATGCATTATCGCCCGAGTGAGAGGAATAAAGTTAGTGCAATTCCTCCTTACACTATATATGCATTATCGAATAGTGAGGGATTGTGGGATGTGTGCATTTTGTGGAAATTCTTTTTTATTCATGGATAAGTTTATTTCTTAATGTTTGACTCACAAGAATATATATATATAAGTTTTTGTTGGGAAAATTATATTATATGCATTCTTTAATGGTCATTTTTAAAAAACGCTAACAATTACATCGGGATATTTCAATGATTTAGTTTTAGATTTATTTGTTGATTACTAATGGTTGTTAGAAGCATTGATTAGCTATTGACAAAATATCAAAGGGTTTGACTATAGATTTTTTTATGAATACTATTTTTTTGTTTTGTAGGTCATCAACCCACAATCTACATTTGTCATCATCTTAATCTCTGCAACAATGGATTCACGAAATTAACACTTGCAGAATAAAACCCATATGCAGGATCTATGCATGCCAAAAAACCGGGGGTCGGGTTAGCTGACTAGAACGGGGTGTGACTTAACCCAAGTCCAAATGGAGCAATCGGTTCGGGGTCAACCATCCAACTGGGTCCCACCCAAGTCAGTTTCGGGTCTTGTCAGACTCTTCTCTCAGACAACTTCTCCAATTGTGGTTTGACAACCCAGCGTTCAAAGCTGTGCTCGGCCTTGGGGAGATCTCGTTCGGTAGAGACTGCAACAACCTAAAAACACAACAATTCTTGCGGCTTCCATAAAAAAAAATAGAGATGATAAATATGCAAAAAAAATTAAATGGACAAACAGGCTATAGAAAAAATAAAATGATTACATTTTTGGCTTCTTATCCTTACAGCATAGCCCCGACTCAAAATCACCCTAGGCCTCTCTCTCAGCATTATTCTTACACTGGAATCGATTTCTCTTAAAAATTACAGGCCAAATACATATAAAAATATATAACAATACGGAAAGAACCCTAACATATCATGAGGATTTGCATCCGCTCCCACATAATTTACATTTAGAGGCTTACAATAATTAAAAAAAATTATGTGGTATTAAAATATTAAAAAAAATTGTGGGCTTACAATATTTAAAATATATATATATCGTTTAGAGGAAATGAGGTCCTCACTCTTTGGCTACCATGACACCCTTTTGGAAATGTTTGAAATTAAATTTCGTTTTGGAGTGGGTCTATGCTTCTGCATCAAATTTCTGGACATGGAAATATTTATGACACTAGTACAAAATGGCTAATTATTTAGTAAAAGAACGACAAAAATTTACACATAAACGACCATTTTTGGGTCAATGACCAATAGTAGCTAATTTACAATATCTTATAACGCGACCAAATTTTAGTCATTTTTAGATTAGTCATTAATTCATTGTATCAATTTAATTGTCTAGTAGTATATTTAGTCATAAATTTGGTGATTAATTTAGTCATTGATTATTAATGCCACAATTAATGACCAAATATACAAAAAACTATATTACTATATGATCACCCGAGAAAACCAATTAATGACCAAAATGTTGGTTGTGTTATAAGATACTATAAATTAGCTACTAATAGTCATATATATGCAAATTTTAGTCAATGTTTGAAACTAGTTAATGACCACAGAAAAATGACTAAATTTTAGTCATGTTGTAAGATACTGTAAGTTAGCTACTAATAGTGATATAAAATATTGTCACCATTTGTAGTCCAAATTTATCATTTGCAGTAGTAATTTATATTTCTTGGTAGTTTCATATTCATTATATAAATGACTAATTTAGTAGTTTATATTCATTTCATTTACTTTCATTAATAGTCATTATAAATGACTAATTCAACCGTATATTCATTTTATTTGTGCTCATCATTAATCAATATAAACTACTAATTTAGTAGTTTTAGATCGATTTTATGCATTCATTATGATTTTGCGACTAAATTAAAAAAAAATGTCATACAATGTGCATGTCCATCTAATATGAAAAATCAACATTACATATGTTAATTACAATACTAAATAGTATCAGGTGAAACTATAAATATTTTCAACCACATAAATTCTATTATATAAAATGTCAAGTATCAGAATATGAGTTTGCAACATAATATTGGTTGGACTACAATTAACACATGAAATATTGTTTCATCACTTCAAAACATTATCATTGTGTTGCCAAGGCATTGCAGGTGAATTCACCAACTTTGACGACTTGACCATCAGTCTCTATATGTGCGTCTTATGGGGGATATTAGCTCTATGGGCATACGAGTTCTTTTCTCTCTCTCTCTTTTAAATTTTTTTCTCTATTGTTATTGTTATTAGCTTTCTTCAATTCTTGCTTCTTACCATCAGTTCAGAGCTCATTTTCTGAAAATGAAAGAAGATACAATGTGAAGTATAAGACATGAATGATGATGAACACTAGAACATAAACTAAAGTATATTATAAAGGATTTATGCAACATATACCTCAACATCAAGAATGATAATGCCATTTTTCTCGATAAAATCATGAAACTCGAACAATTTTTCTTCATTTGGGCGATAATGATTACTATGTGACCATATGGCCATATAAACAAAGAAAATAAAACGTCACCATAGAAAATAACACCTTATTAAACTTATTATTCAACCTTTAAGGAAAGCTTAGACACAATCATCCCAACTAAGTTACATGCTAAAACGTTCAAGTTGTATATCACTTATACAATGTGGGAGTGCAAACAAAACTCCTAGAAAATGCCAAACCTAAGTCTAGAATAAAATGAAATGAAGTAGAAAGGATACAATGATATGATATCCTTGTATACATGTATATAACCGGATAGTGTGGAAGTATAAGTGAATAAGTCCATGTTTGGAGGTCGTTGATGTCAAGAATGCCCAAATATGATGAGAATTTCTTCAAATAAGAATCATTATTTGGGTCCATTATCACATATAAATAAGCCAAGTAATATATGTCAAATTATTAATGTTTTTCTTATATTTATGGATCACTACAGTATAAGTGGATAAATTGCAAATAAAATTTACTTCCCATTATATTCCTAACCTATGGTATAATATATTAGTTGTGATTTGGAGAAATTTTCAAACATAAAAAATATATACAACATATACCTCAACATCAGCAATGTTAATATCATTTTTCTCCATAAAAGCAAGAAAACCGATCAATGTTTTTTTATTTGGGCGATAGTGGTCACTATGTGCCCAGATGACCTATATAAACAAAGAAAATAAAACATCACCATAGAAAATAACACCTTATTAAACATAGTTTTCAACCTTCTGAGAAATATTAGACACAATCATGCCAAATAAGTTACATGCAAAAAATCTCAAGTTTTATATTACTTATATAATGTGGGAGTGCAAACAAAACTCCTAGAAAATGTCAAACCTAAGTCTATAAAAAAATGAAATGAAGTAAAAACGATATAATAATATGATAGCCTTATATACATGTATATAACCAGATAATGCAGAAGGCTAAGTAAAAAGGTCCAGGGTTGGAGGTTGATGATGTCAAGAATTCCCAAGTCTAATAAACATTTATTAAGATAAGAACTACTATTTGGTTCCATTATCACATATGAATAAGTCAACTATTCTATATCAAATTGTTAATGTTTTTCTCATATTTATGGATCACTATAGTATAAGTGGATAAATTGGAAAGACAATTCCTTTCCCATTTTGTTCGTAACCTGTGGTAAAATATATTAGCTATGATTTGGAGAAAATTTCCAACATCAAAAATATGTAGCAATCACGACTAGTAATCTCACAAATAGGAATCGAAAATATGTAACAACCACTACTAGTAGTTTTCCGAATATGATCATTTTGGAATGTAACTTTCGGATTCCAGTTGCTATATGATTCTTGAATGGAAAATCTACACTGAATTTAAAAACCAAACTTCTAGTTTGAGTGAACAAATGTGGCCATCCTAGTGTGTTTTGGAGGCTAGATAATTCTCTCCCTCGAGCCAAGACCTCTATATTGATTTATAAATTCAATCACTTAGCTCAAAACATCTGTCATCATTATAATGAAGAGATAAAATAAGATTAATTTTGATCTATTTTTCATATTTACATGCAAAGCACCAATATTTTTCCCATATTTACCATACTTGTAATTTCCAAGATATAAGACATATTTATCTTTTACAACAAATACTTGATTCAATACAAACATGGATTTAACATATTACAACAATACCACCAATGTTTGATCCTCAATTAGTTCAAAATTTCTAGCACAAAAACTTCAATAAATAGCAACAAGTAGAAAGAATGAATCCATCAATTAATAATCTCCAAAAAAGGACAATATTTTTGTTGAAGCTTCATAAACAACTATAAATATTGACAATCCACTACGACTAGTGGTCTAGTTTAAAGAGAAATACTACCGGGATAACTAAGCTTCCAAACTCTTTTCTCTATCATGAAACTTTCTTCGATCCTGAAAACAAAATTCACATTCAATCTTTTATGTTTCTGAAGCTGCCCAAAGGCCCTACCAAATGAAGTAGTGAATTCCATTGATTTTCGTAAAATGCTTGTGGTACTAAGAAAATATAGTTCGATCATCTGATAGACAATTTAAGCAAGAAAGTAAAAAAATGTGTACAATATTTCTTAGAAGACTTCATGTTAAAAGGAAAACTTTCATATTTTTGATAGACAAAGAAACTTAACAAAGATGGTAGATATTACAAAATAATAGACTAGATATAGAACTACAGGTAAAACTAAAAAAATACTAATTGTAATACAATTGATTAATTATTCTAAGCGAATCCAACCAGAAACATACAAGTTTTAATTTCTCATCTTTCGTTCCAATATATTTATTGGAGGTGGAAGCTAACTTGCATGCATACCGCAATGTTGTTTTAGCAAGAGTATATGTTGCATTCTCATATTCCAAAAAAAAATTTTCATCAACAATTGCAATAGTTATTGAAGGGATTAGTTGCTACATCAGCTGAGTTGTCAACTTTAACCTTGTCTTTACTTCAGGGTTTGACCCTTCGCCTTATTATTTCTTTTTAGTCTTATCTTTCTCCTATAGACAACATATTAATAATTTGGGTTCAAGAAGAATTAATATACTCATATGATATCTTCTAACTTGAAATGATGCATTTTTATTATTTAAATATAGTAAATAAGTTATAAGAAGGCCTTCAAAATAACCAAACGTTTTTTTGTGAACTAGTTTCTTATAGATGCCCATGCAAGCACAATATCACTGGAAAAAAATGGTCAACAATAATTAAAACTTGTTTTCGAAGCATGAAAATTGGCTTAGTCTCCATAAAGAAACATAAACCATTTCAAACTACAAGGAATAAAAGTAAAAATAAAATCATTCATACAAATTCAGAGAATATTGACAACAAAAAAATAAGTAAATTTGCTTGGGAGAAGGTCAAAACCTTTTAGTGGGAATCTTCCCTCAAGCTTGAGTAATATCTACATGTCAGGGAATGAGTTGTGACACTTCTCTCTTACATTTACTAGGTAGTTTTAGCGTCAGTTTTTGCATCCTACCACCAGTGATCAAAATATATTTTTTCACATCATCTTAGGGTCCCATTCTGAAATTTTTTTCATTCCATTAGGTCATCATGCAAAAATTTGTTCACTGGAGGTAGTCCTAGGTCAGACCTCACTCTTTTAAAAATTTCATCACTTGCTGGCTCATTTCACCACTTTGCTGAGTGTACCATCACAAAGAGTTCTCATTATTATTTTAGTCATTTTCATCATGGTTTCATTTAGTCACAATCTCCATTCGGTATTAGGGTTTTCAAGGTCATAAAAAGAAATTTTTCACCAGCCTGCACCACCAATTAGAGGAAATGTGGGTTCCAAGCCAATTCATGAAATTTAATCAAGTATGAGGCCATTTAAACTCATAAACATCATGTCTCCATTTTTCAAGAATTGATTCCAAGGGACAAATCATTTGCCACAGATAGGGCCAATTTTACATCAAAGTATGTTAATCATAGAAAACTGAAAGAATTTTTTGCTAATCACAGAACAAGGAAGAAAAAACTCCTTAATTTTTTACATGGGTGTTCTGGTTTGGGAGAAATGTCAAAAATATAGAGTCTACAAGAGGGTAGTTGCACTTCTGGAGTGAGCTTAGGAAACTCAACGTTTCTCCTTGATGGAGTGTCCAAATGACTTGCCTGATACATAAATGATAAATCTCCAGATAGAGATTTCCAATGAGCTATCATTAACTCAATTTTGAGTTTGGGAAGTCCTCCAAAAGTGGCCTGCAATATCACACTATGATTTTTGCACTCCTATTCTACACTTTTTGAGCAGTCTTCAGAGAATTGATTTTTGAGGGGTTATTCTTGGTCATTTTCAATGCTTGATATTTTCATTATGTAGTAGACATAAATATCTTTCCCATGATCTATCATGCACCCAATTTTTACTTCGGTAAGTCATCCAAGAGTTGGTTTTGAAGTGGCATTGCGCTCGTGGCATTCTGGTGCGGTGCTCGTGGGCTTGGCACCACGCTCCTACCAAATTTCACCCACAGCTCTTCAAACCTCTTGCAAGTGGTTTCTTCATCAAATAAAATAATCTTAATTTATTTCCATGTAATTTTTACCTCCTCCAACCTATTTTTAGTTTTATAATTAAGAATTCATTGTGTTAAATATCACTCACATGCCACTCTAGAATTGGGTAAAGAAACCCTAATCTTCCCCCAACCAAGTTCATTTAAATTCCCTTGCACCCTATATCCCTTCCTCACACTCCCTAGACACTTTCCTTGTCCTTACACTACACCAATCCATTTTCTTTAGCTCTATCCCGAAAACCCTAAATCTACGTGGCATTTCCTAGCTACCTAAACAAAATCCCCGTAATTGAATTCCTAGTCTATCTCCCTAAGCCTTTTTCCATCCCATCACTTCCAAAACCTCCCTAAATCCCTTCCCTACTTCCATAAATTTTCCTTTAGCCATCCCAACTCCCTAGACCCACTCTCCTACTCCCTTTCCCTTCCCCTTCTTCCCAAAGGTTTATACCAAAACACAACAGAAACATGGAAGAAGAGGAATACCTTCATCATGAGAAAGAGAGATAGTTTGAATTGGTGGACTTCTATGACCTAGATGACCATGACAACTAAATATTGATCATATAAGAGAAATAATGGAGTGAATACTTCAAAAGCTGGATATAAGCAAAATTTAGAGTTCAAACCCTCTTTATAATATTAAATATAGATTTTCATAGTCTTTAAAGAAAGCATAATATATTTAAACTGAGAGCTGAACACAAAAAAAATACTTGCATATAATAACAATAAGAAATTACATATTCAAACCCTTCTTTGGCCGAATATTACATTTGTTGGCCCTCTCGCTCTTGCCTTTACAACTCGTCACACTGTCACACCATTCCTACTCTATGCTCTCTTTTTCTTTTCTGTCCTATTCCATCCCTCTACATTCATCTCCATCATCATACAAAGATCATATTTATACATAATTGTGGATTAGTTGTAATCCATGATTTCCTCCATAAATAACTCAACCAAATCGTAAAATCTATTTATCCCTCCTTTGACTCAACTAAGTTATATTTAAGGAGTTCATAATACCTAAGATATCTATACAACCCAAATCCACTCATATTCTCATTTATGAGAGAATATTTACAATAAACCTCACACTCAGATTTTCCTCTTAATTTATTTAAAATGTATATAATTTTATAAAATAATTTTAAAAAAAATCACCCTCTAAATAACCCAAATAAATAGTAACAATTGAGTAGGATTCTCCTGCATTAGACTCCCCATGTATAAAAGTTTCCATAGACTCCTGTCTATGAGGTCTATCATTTTTTTTTAATAATGCGACAACCACAAGTCTCAATGACTTGCTACCTCCAGGATTCCAACACCATATTTATTTTTCTTTCAATGTGCCATTTTAACCACTGTAAAAAAATACAAAATGTACAGTGCAATTCTACAGCATACGCAACAAACAACCTCCTCCTCACAATGTCGACATGAGTTGGAAGTTATTACACGTTCAAGTTTGCAACAATTGATTTACACTTTCCAAATTTGTATTCGCGTTACACCGGTTCCAGTAATTTGGTTCACCTACTATTTATCAGTTCAAGCGGTTTCCAAATCCCGCCTTTTCATTCAGATATTCACCATCCTCTTATGCTCTCAACTTTGCATTCAAAATTCCACAAAATCTGTGCTTGTATTGGCATTCAGACTTGCACTCGTATTCAACATTCCACGTTGGTTTGATACTAGCTTCTAGCATTTGCAATCACTGCACTTGCTTCCAAAACATCACTCACTTTCCATTTCACAGTATCCTCACCCACCTCACATCCAAGTTTGTCAATTTTCTTGGCATTTCTCGTGACCATCCAGGATTAAAAAAAAAATTATCCGTGGGTTACTGCTTAGATCGTTGGGCTCTGATACCAAAATGATGCAGTGAATACATCAAAATCTGGATATATCCAAAATTTAGAGTTCACACCTGCTTTATAATATTAAATATCGATTTGCATAGTCTTCAACGAAACCATAATATATTTAAATAGAGAGACGAACACAAACAAAATACTTGCATATAATAACAACAAGAAATTACAGATTCAAACCCTTATTTGGTTGAACATTACATTTGTTGGCCCCCTCGCTCTTGCCTTCAGAACTCGTCACACTGTCACACCATTCCTACTCTCTGCTCTATTTTTCTTTTCTGTCATATTGCATCCCTCTACATTCATCTCCAACCTCATACAACGCTCATATTTATACATAATTGTGGATTAATGTGAATCGATGATTTCCTCCACAAATAACTCAACCAAATCCTAAAATAGTTTTATCCCTCCTTTGACTCAACTAAGTTCTATTTAAGGAGTTCATAATCCATAAGATATCTATACAACCTAACTCCACTCATATTCTCATTTATGAGAGAATATTTACAATAAAACTCACACTCAGATTTTCCTCTTAATTTATTTAAAATTTACATAATTTTATAAAATAATATTAAAAAAAATCACCCCCTAAATCACCCAAATAAATAGTAACCTGTTAAGCCCCTATATTAATAGTGTAGCCCCTTATTATGTTAGTGTAGCCCCCCTTATTGTTATTATTGTACCCCTGTAACCCCCATATTGTTATTATTGTGCCCTTACATTATTATTGTTAGGTCGGCTAGGATTACATTGTGGCCCCACTATGATTATATTGTGGCCCCATGGACTCCTATATATAGAAGGAGGGTTTGTTCATTTGTATCATCCAAGAATTGTGCATTTATGTAATGTATTGGAGGTTGCCCCCTCGAAGTGGCTTATTTCTAAGGCGTTTATATCTCTTTTCTTCTATTTTTGAAGCTGGTTACACAACATTTGGTATCAGAGCTTTGGGATTCTAGGGTTTCGCTGCTCCAAACAGGTCATCGTGGAATTGTCGCTATAACTTTTTTTCTACGAAGCTTTAGAAGCTTAAATTTCTAGGGTGCGAAGCTGAAATCTTGAGGAAGGTTGTCTAAAAATTTCAGATCTTGGTTCGCAATATTTGAGGAGATATCATCTGTGGAAGTTAGGTATCTTTTCAGGCTCATAAACAGGTCATCGTGGCATTTTCGCTATAAAGTTTTTTTTACGAAGGTTCAGAGTCTGAAATTCATATGGTGCGAAGCTGCAATCCTGAGGAAATTTGTCAAAAAATTTCAGAGCTTGGTTCGCAATATTTTTGGAGATATGATCTGTGGAAGGTAGTGCTTTTTCAGGCTCCTGAATTTCATCTCAAAGAGGTGATCGTGGGAAAACTTTAATAACTCTCTCTCTGGGCATTGGATTGAATTTCCGTAAAAATTGGTCGCAAGTACACAGACTGAAGTTTTTTGGATATCAATTTCAGAGACAAAGGACAAAACAGTGACACGTGGCAAGTCGTACAAGTTCGCTCTACTAAACCAGTCCAGAATTAGGTCATTGTGGGAGATTGGACACAACTTTGTCTTGGAGAATCCAAATCAGGTCAGACCTGTGGCATTTGAAAGAAGCTTCAGAGATCTACTACAGGGCTGAATTTCAGATATTGAATATTTTCAACTATAGAGATAATTCAATTTCAATATCGAGCTCCTAAAAGCTAGTAAAAGGTGTGTATTTTTTTTTCCGAATTGCATAAGTCTTGTTTGAAGAATCAAGTTGAATTGATTCCAAGGGCATCTTGTAGAATAGATATCAATATTGGATTCTAAAATGGCCCCTAAAAAGAATTCAACACCCATCAAGTCTTCAGAAGGCTCTACCATGACTCATGAAGATGAAGAATTGCAACATGATCTATCAAAATTACAAGAACAAGTGCAACAAATTTCACTCTCGCAAAGAGCAGCAAAAAATGAAATGGAAGTTTTGAAGAAAGGTGTGGAAGTGTAGATGGATGGTTTGAAGAAAGGCATGGAAGCTAAGATGGATGGCGTGGAAGTAAAGATGGAAGGTTTGAAGAAAGGCGTGGAAGCTAAAATGGATGGTGTGCAAGCTAAGATGGAGGGCATGGAAGTGGGCATGGAAGCTAAGATGGATGACATAAAAGACAACATAGAAAACATGAAGAATGATCTAAAAGCATGCATGGAAGGCTTGATGACAAGCTTAAAACCAAAAATGATTCCTAATGGCGGAAATATAGGAGAAGAACCTCATGATGAGAACAAAATAAATGTTAATCATGATTTCATAAACTCGAATTTTGGTGGGAAGAACCACCATATTCCAAAAATGGATATGAGGAAGTTTGATGGAAAGGATCCTATAACATGGATACTACAGATGGAGCAATATTTTGATCTCCATAACGTGCAAAATACACAAAAGGTACGCATTGCAACTTTACATTTAGAACAAAATACATTTGTATGGTATCGATGGCTTTGCTCCCGTAAAAAAATTGTCACTTTGTCAATTTTTACGGAGGAAATGATAGCACATTATGAGGATACAAAGAGCAACACCTTCTTTAGCCAATTGATAAATCTCAAACAAAAGGGTTTAGTGGGCAGCACATTGAGGACTTCCAAAAATTGAATATAAGGGTAACTGATATTCCAGAGGAACACAGGATTGATCTCTTCATAGGTACTTTAAAGGATAACATCCAACATGAAGTTCGCGTTTTGGAACCTGATTCATTAGAGAAGGCATTCAAGTTGGCAAGAAAAATTGAATGTAAAATTATGGCGACAAGGAAGCCTACCACTCACTTCTATAAAGAGGGAAGTGTTGCTACTCCTAGATTTCCACAACTTACAAGGTTGACACCACAACAATTGGAAGAAAAAAGAGCAAAAGGGCTTTGCTACAGTTGTGATAGCAAATACACTAAAGGTCATAAGTGTGCTGAGAAGAAATTATTTTACATAGATTGTGAAGAGGAAGAAGAAAATGAACAAGAAGAGGATATACACCGGGAACTAGCCCCGTAAGAGGAAGAAATGAATCCGACCATATCGTGTAATGCACTGGCAGGAATTACCACTCCTCAAACTCTCAAGATAAAAGGACAAATCAAGAAGAAAACGGTAATAGTGTTGATTGATTCAGGTAGCACCCATAATTTTATTCATTTGTAAGGTAGCCAAGGAATTAAATTGTTTCCTATACCCAGCACCAAAATGTCAAGTGATGGTTGCAAATGGAGGAACTATAAATTTCTCTGGAAAATGCCATAATATCAAGCTAACCATGGGGGAATATGTGTTGACTAGTCCAATGCTTTCCATTCCTATGGGAGGTGCCGATGTTGTACTAGGAGTACAATGGTTACAATCTTTGGGGACGGTAGCTTTTAATTTTCAAGAACTTTTCTTGAATTTTTTTTCAGAAGGAAAGGAAGTCGAATTACGGGGTATTGAAGGGAAGCTGGGAAGGATAATAAGCTCTAATGTCATGACAAAGCTTCTAAAGAAAGAACAACGAGGCGTAATTGTACAATTATGCTCACTAGAAGTTCCGACATCAAAATCATCTATTTCTGCAGATCTCCAACAAGTCTTGGACAATCATTCCAAGGTGTTTGAAACTCCCAAAGGACTCCTACCTATTCGTGATCATGATCATGCTATTCATTTGATTCCAGGAAGTGTTCCTCCAAACATCAGGCCTTATAGATATCCTTACTTCCAAAAGAGCTAAATTGAACGTATGATTGCAGAAATGTTAGAGGCGGGTATAATTCAACCTAGTCAAAGTTCTTTCTCTGCTCCTGTAGTATTGGTACACAAGAAGGATGGATCATGGCGAATGTGTCCGATTATAGGGAGTTCAATAAGCTCACCATTAAAGACAAATTTCCCATTCCTGTGATTGATGAATTATTGGATGAATTACATGGAGCAATTTATTTTACCAAGTTGGATCTTCGTTCAGGATATCATCAAATCAGAATGAAGACTAAAGATATTCCAAAAACAACATTTCGAACTCATGAGGGTCATTATGAATTTTTGGTCATGCCTTTTGGCCTTACCAATGCACCTTCTACATTTCAAGGGTTGATGAATTCCATTTTCAAACCCTTCCTTAGAAAATTTGTGCTAGTATTTTATGATGATATACTAATCTATAGCAGGTCTTGGAAGGATCATGTTGAACATGTTGACAGGGTGCTCAAACTATTGTAGGAGAAACAATTATATGCAAAAACATCCAAATGTTTCTTTGGAGTACAAGAGGTGGAATATCCGGGTCATATTGTATCTCACGAGGGTGTTAAGGTAGACCCTAACAAAATTAAAGCCATTAAGGAATGGAAAGTCCCCACAACCATAAAGCAGTTGCGAGGATTTCTCAAGTTAATAGGGTATTATCGCAAGTTTGTTAATAATTATGGGAGAATAGCAGCACCTCTAACAACATTATTGAAGAAAGATGCATTTTCATGGACTCCTGAAGCAACTAAGGCCTTTGAACATCTTAAAGAGGCAATGTGCCTAGCACCGGTCTTAGCTACGCCAGACTTCACAAAAACCTTTATTGTGGAATGTGATGCCTCAGGAAATGGTTACAC
>JAXQQM020092355.1:0-101568 GCA_034641835.2 Pinus albicaulis
ACCACCACATTTGCCTGATAAAAAACCTCCTCCATACATGAGTAGAGGGCCAAAACTACTACAGGTGCTGAAAGTGATTGATACAAGAAAGAGCAGTAGAAGGATATCGAAGACTGAAACAAGGTCACTACACCAATGAATGACAGCTCTGATAATGTAAAGATACTGATACTCCTGTTTCAGAAAAAGGCTGTGTCTGACATAGTGGTAAAAGGGGTCTTCTGATACTTTACCTGATTAAGAGCTTCCTCCATACATAAGCAGAGAGCCAAAATCATTGCATACTGTTGAAAAATGGTAAGTCCAAAAGTGCAGAGAAAGGACTCAAAGAAGTTGAAATAAAGAAGGTATTACTGTCTATGATACTAATGTATTGATCTCCCTCTTCAAAGAAGCTACCTGTCAACAGCTCATCCAGCAGAAAGGAGAAAAAGTTGAACATACTTTATGCCTTGAGTGCCAAAGGAGCAGTGGACTTAAAAAGGGTTAAAGACATTTCATGAGCACCTATCCAGAAATCAAGGAAAATCCCTCTGAGCAAACAAACAAGGCTAAGGCGAAAAGATGCAACTAGAGAAGTAAACAGTGACTAAGGTTGAGTCATAAAAGGCAAAATGACAGGTATGCAATGCTAGGAATAGATAAAAGAGACAATTTTGAGCATATGTGTGCCACTGATGCCTAAAAGAAGATTCTCTCCTTGTGGAGAGGGTCAAACAGTAAAATAATCTCATATATCAAAAGTTCAAAGGATGCGCCTTTCGAGAAGAGGTGTTTTACAACTTTTCCAACATTTTTAGTGCATTATGAAATAGACATTCTTTACTAGCAAATCACCAAGTGAAAGAGGCAGTGAACATAAGTCCAGTCATGAAATGTTGCTACTGACAAAAGGGGTTTAATATGCTGAGCAAATAGAATAAAGACTGTGTGCCAAAAAACCTGTTTTCATATTTTACAAGTTTGGCTTTTCAAATAAGGACGCAAACTGGTATATGATCCTATGATTAGGCAGAAAGGAATTTGTTTTTGATAAACTATCATTGTTTATATTCCCTAAAGAAGACACCAATGGTTTCCTGTAAAGTGGTAAAACAGCTTTCAAATGCCTTTGACAGTTTTTTTTAAATGACCTTGCTTTTGTTTATCTTGTCACCTAAAAGCGCTCAAAGAGGGAAAAAGTCGAAATTTTTGAGATATCTCTCTCATG
The DNA here is from genome assembly GCA_034641835.2 of Pinus albicaulis. Classification (NCBI taxonomy): domain Eukaryota; kingdom Viridiplantae; phylum Streptophyta; class Pinopsida; order Pinales; family Pinaceae; genus Pinus; species Pinus albicaulis. The sequence continues at coordinate 1,211 of JAXQQM020092355.1, forward strand.
AGAACAGGTATGTAATTCCGTGAGGAGGCAAAACAGATCTGGAAGATTGTCATTTTTAAAAAGGCAACTCGATACAAACACTGTTTTGCATCATTTGAAAAGGGGCAGATATATGTATTCAAAGTGACCGTTTGATATTTTGAAAATGTCATGAAAATGAAATAGGGGAATATTAAATCATTTGTGAAATCAAAACAACGAATTGCTACAGCTCCCAAGCATCACAACAAGCTTTTCCAACAATTTGAGGTCTTCTGCACAGTTTTAGGGCGGCGCGACGAGCCTGGCAAGTGGCGCGACGAGCCTGGGCTCCAAAATACACAGGGTGTCAACACGGGCGCGACGAGCCTGTAGGCGGGCGCGACGAGCCTGTAGGTGCCCGCCCGACAGCACGACAACTCCACCCGGCGTTTTCTCCGGCGCGACGGGTTCTGCTCCAAGGGTTGTCGCGCCTGTTTTGAAAGGTTCCGGTGCACTTCAAATTCCATCCAAAGGATTTCGCCTTAAAATTCACGAGGTACTTTGCCCCTTTGCTCGAAAAATCTAAAATTTCAAGTTTAAAAACCCTGTGTTCCGTGGTGTGAAGCTGTAGAAGTTGGAGGCATAGGTATAAAGGTGTAGTTAATATCAAAGTTGTAAAAAACAGAGGTGCAGATATTTTGTTTGTTATCTCTCAAACTCACAAACCAAGGGTACATTTTCTTAAACCCTGTCTGCGTTGATTTCTACCATAAACTAAGTCTGTTTTCTCCCTGCACTATACTATATCAATCTGAAGCTTTGTTGACAGAGGAATTCTGAAGGAGGAAACAGGTCCTTTTTTCTGAAAAATAGAATGGTTAGTGTTTGAGGTTAATACTGAAAACAGAGGTACAGGTATTTGGTGAACCTTTTAAACTCATAAAACAGAGAGTTTGTTTCCTGAAACCACTTTTGCATTTACTTTTTCACCTAAACTAAGTCTGCCTGGTCACTACACTACCTTGTCATTCTGAGAGTTGTTGGGCAGAGTTTTCCAAAGGTGAAACAGGGTTTTTGGTTGATGATTGACCATTTGTAGATGATTGGGCATTTACTGATGATCAAGTAAACAGTAAGGGCAGAGTTATAAAGGCAGTGATTGACTTCTCAAAGGGTCACAAGCGAAAAGTTCTCCTCTTGACACAGTGGGCTATTTTCACCTAACCACAGAGTCTCTTCTTTTCCCACTGTGTGGTCTCCATAGAAGTTTGTTAACAGGGGCAAAATTCAAGGTAAAAACTTTGAAAAGCAGGGTTATAATTTCGAAGTTTGGTTTCAAAAAACAAAAATATAAGAGCAAGCAGGCCTCTAATCAAAGGTCACAAAGGGGATTTGTTCAAGACTGTGCCCAAAGAAGTCTACAAAGCAGTTCTTACACATAGTGCCATTGTTAAGAAGGATTCAAAGTCAAAGTGTAACCAAGTTTGAAAGATTGTGGTTAATAAGTGCAGGAGAGATTATTCAAGGAAAGCCTTGTTGAAACACAAGGTCCATAACTGTCAAAGCAGTTTAGTGGCCTGTCTCAATCCAGGAAAACATTCTTCATATATTGAAGGCAGTGTGACTCTTTCAAGCCTGTTTTTTAATCAGAATGCCTCCAAGGCGAGATCACAAAGGCGGACAACATAAGAGATATGAGCCTATCTCCATAGAAGACATCAATGCTCATCCCTCAGTACTTTTAAATTTCCATGAGGTAGGTTGTCTTGATTTCTTTCAAAGGATAGAGGAAGTCAAGAGTTTCTCACCACTTACACATTTGTGTGCTTTAAGGTTCAAGGACAAACACTTCCAGCTTGCAGATCTTGATTTCAAAATCTCTCCAAGGTATATATCCAAAGCTACCAAGATCCCGTATCATGGTGAAAAATGGTTTAAACAAGCACATCTTGATTTGGAGCACTATAAGCCTTTCATCAAGCCGGAACATAGGGAGACCATCACTGCTACTTTTCCTTTCTCCTATCTTTCTGACAAGCAGGCGCCCATCGATGAAGGCCATAATGAATAGATACTTCACTCTGTGAAGGAGGCGTAGCCAAATTCGTTTATCATGTTCGCTTGTTGATGCATTTTCCCTCAGAGTAATTAAACCTTATTCCCATACTTTTTTGTCCAAGAGCATGTGAGAAGATGGCAAACATTGTCCAAAAGAAAGCTCCACCTCGGCAAATCTCTTCTCTCTTTCATCATTCCTTGATCAAAATCATCTTCTTGCACCAGCTGGAGAAGAAAGGGGGTTTCATGGGAGTCCTTCATTAGCCATGCCGATTTCGCCACTGTTCCTCCTGCTCATGTGTCCCCGACTCAGCCCATCCATCGCCCAGTGCCTTTATCTAGTAGGCCTACCCCTAAAAAACTCAAGATGATCACTGGGCAGCCAAGTACACAAGGAGGAGGAGAGGGCAGTGAGCCACAGGGAGAAAAGGAGGTTGATGAGCAGCATCCAGATTTTGAGGGACAGCAGCGGTTGGATATCATTGGACAGCAGCAGCTGGAGGTTGATGAACAGATGACAGATCACTGTGAAGAAGAGCAAGAAATGAGGTTGGATGAACAAAGATCAATTTCAGAAGAAAGGCAAAGAGACAGAGGTTGATGAACAAAAGATCAATTAATTTCGTGTGAAGAAAGGCAGTTGCATGTAGGTTGAGGTACAAACAGTTGGGGCACAGAAAAGGAACAACAGTGGACAGAGTTTGAAGAGCAGCAGGTTGAGCAAGCAATTGAGACATCTTTTGAGCCACAAGCTGGACAGGATGTTGAGGAAGGACAGCAAGCTGAAGCTGCCGCCTCAATGGTGACCAAAACTGTCCCTAAGAAGGGGAAATTGCCCAAAAAGACAACTCCTAGCTTACCAAGCAGAAAGAGCGCTAGATTGGCCTTCAAAGGCAAAAGTACAGTTGGAGAAAGCGCCAAGCATGGAGGTAAATCAGCTGTCATCCCTATCCCAAGCGATGACAGCGACAATGAGGCACGTATCCTTGAAAACCTCCTCATTCACAAAGAAGGGAAAATTGAGGTTTTACAAGAAGATCTCCAAAGGGCAAGGAATTTCAATCAATTTTTGGAGGTTGAGAACAAACAAATGAAATTTCATGCAGCCATTCATGAGGCAAGGGCCATCAAGTACAAAAAGGAGGCGGAAAGGGCGCAAGTGAGAATTGAAGAGCTTATTGGCGAATTTGATGATGAGGAAGAGGAGGACCAGCCTAGGCGAAAGAGGCCTAGAACCATCGGGCTTAGGAGAGCTTTGGAGAAGCAGAAGGCTGAAGAACAAGCTCAATTCAAAGCTTTTCCTCTCACTACCCTCTTTGAGCGGGAAATTGAGGAAAACAAGGAAGCTTGGCTTGAGAGGGCTAACCAGCATTTGGAGACCAAGCTTGAGAAGGCAAACAGGGATCTCGAGCTACAGAGAAAGAGAACACTTCACTTTCGGAAGCTAAACCAATTCGCCCGGCGCAAATTGAAGGTAGCACAAGAAAAATTGAAGAAATTGAAGGAGAGGCGCCTAGCACGGAAGGAAGCAAAACGCAGATCAGCCCTCGATATTTTAGCTTCAGCTTCGGAACATGTCTCCATGGACCCTTGAGGGTCATCCATGCCAATTTTGGGCCTGTTTCGAAAACTTTTTGTTTTTTTGGCATTTTTGGGGTTTTTGCCAAAAACTCATAAATGCGCCATTTCAGTTTGAAGAGTCGTCAAGGGAGGAGGGTGATACCAATGGATTCCATAATTTCATGAGCAGCTCTCCAGCGATTTTTAGGGCATTTGAAAATCATTCGCCCCCTCAAATTGGCAAAAAACAGCCTCATTTTGCACATTCTGCCCGCCCTATCAGCAGCCTGCTATTTTCTGGGTTTTTGCACACAGGTACAGTTTTGAGGGACTTTCAGAGATCAGATTGAGATGATTCCACTTGCATTGGAAAGCAGACACAGAGAGCTTTCCAACGAGCCATCATGAGCCTCATTTAGACATCAGGAAGCCTTCCATTTGCATCCAGCAAGTCAGAGGACCTTTTTCAGGCATAAATATGAAGTATTTTTGCAATTTTTGAACTCCAAAAATCTGCTTTTCCCAAATGTGCGTTAGGCTATTTTTATCATGGGAAAATCATGTAAAGTCAATATAATTTCTGTTTTTAGCAATTTTTTAGATATTTTATTAGATATTTTGTGCCTTGGGCTTTGCAAAGCCACAAGGGCAAATTTAGATATTTTGACTTGGCCAATGGGATAGCTAGTTGCTCCATGAGGTTTTCCTCCTTCTAGACTATTTATCCCATACTTCTCATTGTAAATCAGAGGCTGAACTTGAGAGAAGAATTAATGCATTGGTCATATGAGCTTTGAAGAATACACTTGAGTTATGATGTTTGGATTGCCTCTTGGATGCTTTTGAGGAATGTTGAAGGCTTGTTGATGGATTCCTCGACATGGTAGAATGGTATAGTGCTTCTTAATGTGTTTTGTCTTCTAGTTTTCACTCATATTTCATTTTTCTTGCTGCTATAGATCAGTAAAGATTGATTTTGAGACATGCCCATGGAGGCACCTCAAAATCCCTGAATCTTCATAGCTTGATGTTTTCTTCTCCCTTAGTTATGCTAAAGAATTCTTAGTTGCTCTTTAGTAACCTAAGGTTTTGTTGCTAAGTTTTATTCATCAGTTCCATGTATGTTGAGTAGGATGTATGGTTTGCCCTACCTACCTATCAGCTGCCCATAGTTATGTCCATAAAACTTTCTCTTTGACTGATTTGTTGATCATTTTGTTGAACCAAGGAGGCCTAGTTTCGATCTAGCCCTTTGCCTAAAACTATGAAAACTTATTTGTCCAAGTGCCCAATAACTTAGAGACTATGTTTAGGCGTTCCGGCATAGTTTATGAGTTGTTAGTTTTTCTCATGTGTTTTCCCCAAAGTCTGATAGCCTTTTCCCGAAGTTAGAGGGTCATATACCTCTATGTATGGCTTGAATGTTTGATTTCTATGTATTGATTATCTTATAGTTATTCCTAGCATGATTAATGGCTTGCTATTACATGTTTATGTCTGCTATTAACTAGTTTGCACTTGAAATCCCTTGCCTTTCACCAACTTATTGTTCATTTACTCCATTTTGCCCAGAGATCCCTTCTATTGTGAATCAAATCGGCCCTACAGCAGCTTTACATCATCGCCTCATTAGCTTCCTTGACCTGATTGACCCCATAGCCCAATTTATCTACATCTTGTTATCCAGTTTATGTATTTGATCAGTTTCATCCCTCACAAACTTAAAAAACCAAAAAAACCAAAAACATACTTCATAACTAGCCTAATATCAGAACACTGCAAGTAAACACACTGACATCTTTTACATATATAGAGAGAGCCCTCTCTGAGTCCAGGAAGGCTAGGTCCTTGGGCTCCAAAGCTTGGTTTGATGTTACATCGTCATTTGGCTAGCCAATCGGCCAAATCACGGGACTCTAACATAATGGCGATCACGGTGGGACTTTGAGTTTTAAACAAACTTAGATTCCCTATACATTTAGAGACTTTGAGAAAATTAGCTTGCTGACTTATCCCACCGCTCTCTAACATAATGGCGATCACGGTGGGACTTTGAGTTTTTGACAATCTAAGGACACCTTAGAACTCTATAAGTCCCTTATTTTCAAGAATACCTACCAGTGAGCCACCTCATCGCCACTCTAACATAATGGCGATCACGGTGGGACTCTGAGTGATTAAAAGCTTAGTTTCCCTCATCTTTAGAAACATTTGAGAATACTATCTGATTGACTTATCCCACTGCTCACTAACATAGTGACACTCACAGTAGGACCTTCCGAGTTAGTGACAATCTAAGTACAACTTAGTAACTCCTGAAGTCTCAATCAAGCTTAGTAAACTTAGAGATTGTTTGAAAGGTAGAAAATAGATCCTTCACCATCTTAGCAAAATGATGAGTCAGTTATAGAAAACCTTTCCAAACCTTATAGGCGCATAAAACTCAAAAAACCCCAAAAACTCCCTTAGATTGGTTTTTGATAGTATTGGTGGTGGACCATACAAATATACCTCAAAACAACTAAAAATCCACCTGGCGACTCCACTAACTTCTAGTAAGCCTTACCACCTTGCTAAATTTAGAATTCCATCCGATAGACCTTTCCCATCACTCACTAACATAGCAGGAGATGGTAAGACATTGAGTACATAATAGTCCAGCAAACTCTTATAGACTCTTTGGTCCGTTAGGTACCATAAACAAGCAAGCAGTCCATAGATTCATTGTTTAGAGTAAACTCTTTTTGTTCCCATCACCCTAGCAAAGTGTTGAAACAAACCTAGAAAAACTTTAAATAACCATAGGCTGCACAGAAAACTCAGAAAATCCAAAAACATTCTCAGATTAGTTACTGGTGGTGGACCATAGCTATCTTCACAAAAACAATCCATTTCCACCTGGCGACTCCACTAATCCATCCCTTCTATTTCTGACCATCCTTCGCCTTAGTATAACTGTAGAAGAATCACTCATCCAAAACATTCACCAATACCATTCTCTCTGAACCCTGGATCTAAAATATGGCTTCACGAAGAATCAATACCAGATCCCATCCAGACCCAAATCCCCCTATCATTGTAGATGACCCAGAGAAGATTCTGTGGCAAGCTTCTGAAACTGATCATCTAGCTTCTGGTAGATTCATCCGTAGAACAAGATCTGTACCTAAACATCGCACTACCCTACTAGATTCACCTTTGGAACCAGAGCCATCACAAACTCTTCCCAGAAGAAAATCATATAGTAGGATAGACTTTGACGATCTTGAACCCCTAAGCCCACCACAGAGTCTTAGTAGAGAAGCTTCACCCACCACTCCTCCTGATTTCCAGCTTCTTTATCAATTTGGCTCCTATCATCCCAGATCTGCTCAAAACCAGATCACTAGTCCAAGTTCATCCGCTACACCTGGTCAAACCACCACTGTTCAAACCACTTCATTTCATCCTACCAGTCCTCCTCTTGCGCATCATCCATTAGCTCCAGTCATGGCAGCCTGGTACGCGCCTTTGGTGTTACCACCACCTTTAGCTCCTCTCCCAAACAAATATCAAGACAAGATCCCACACTTTACTGGAGAAGATACCACCACACCTCAACAGCATATAAGTAGAATGACTGACGCTTATGAATACCTAGAGGTACAAGACGAGACTGTCCGAATGAGAATATTTGCCCAAAGTCTTGGTGGTGAACCCAAAGCATGGTTCAAAAGCTTAGCTCCAAACAGTATCCATGATATCCCAGAACTACATCAAATCTTCAGAAATAGGTGGGAAATTCGAAGAAACCCCATTCAAATCCCGTCAGAATATAACAATCTAAAACGGGAGAATGGGGAAAGTGTCCAAGCTTACTGTACTAGGTTCAACAGTGTATATAACTCCCTTCCACCTCATTTCAAACCTCCACTTGGTTTAGCTTTGGCAAAATTTCCTAAGGGTTTTGATCCGGACATGACATATCATTTGAGGGATAAAGATCCCCCTACCTTGGAAGAAATGCAACAAATAGCTATAAAAGAAGATGCCAACTTAGCTGAAAAGAGAGCCAGAACTAGGTCAGAAAGAAAGGTCACATATAGAGATGAGGTTTCTACTTCATCACCTTCCCTAGATCCCAGAATAGATGACTTAGTCAAATCCATGGCTAAAATGTGGGAAAAGATCAATGAAAAAGCTCCTATTAGGGACAACCAGCCAAACCCTCCAATCAGAAACCGAAACCAAAACTTTAGGAGGGAACAGCCCCAAAACAGACCAAGGGATAATGACCAACAGATCAGGCCACCATTCAATGAAAACTATGTAGAAGAAGATGATAGGGACTCAGAACCTATTGATGAACATCATTTAAACCTCATAGGGTTTGACAATGAAGGTGAGGTGTACCTCACCGAAGAAGAACAAGCCTTCTTTTCGCCTGATCAAGATGAGACCAATTATGAGGATCTTGATGACCCCGCCATAGAATTTCAAAATGCTATTGAAGAAGCCCACAGGCAATATGACCTTAGGAGCAAGAGAAACCAAGATAATGTCAAGAGAGGTAACTCTGATACTGCTAAAGCTCCAGATACCATCCTCAAAAAAGCATCAAGCAGTGACAAAATCAAGGTTGAAAAGATTGATCAAAGCCAAGCTAAAGTCACCCAAACTGGTCCTATCTCATATACTCCTGATACTTCTACCAAGGTCACCAAAACAACTATGGCAAACAAAATCCCTAAACAAGGTCAACAAACTCAGAGCATAGACAAGGTCTTAGCTGAAAAAGCTGAAACAAACATATCTAAACTTCAAATGCCTTTTAGCTTTGAAGGTGAAATCGCTAAGATCAAAATCACCATGCCTCTTACTGAACTCATTGCCCAAAGCTCTTATAAATCCCAAGTACTAAAAGTCTTAAATCTAGGAAATGATGCAAACACTGTTAATCTCACCGATGACATTCCTGAAGTATTGTTTGGTCCAAAGGTAGAGGGAAAGTTCCAAGAGGGAGCTACCCTTCCATTCTACATTAGCCTAAACATCCACGACCAAATCCTCCACAATGCCATGCTAGACTCTGGCGCCTCGCATAATCTTATGCCAAAGGTAGTAATGGAAAGATTAGGTTTGGAAATCACAAGACCATACAAAGACTTGTACTCATTTGACTCAAGCAGAGTCCAATGCCCGGGTTTGATCAAAGACCTTTGTTTTAGTCTGGCCCAAATACCCACGAAACATTTAATCATGGATATAGTAGTGGCAGATATTCCTCCCAAGTACGGGATGCTTCTCTCCAGATCTTGGGGAGCCAAACTCCAAGGGAATATCCAACTAGACATGTCATATGCCACCATTCCTGTGTTTGGTCAAACCAGGATACTCTACCGCGAATCACACATGAAATACATGATTAGCAGTCAAGATAGGCCCGATAACATTCCAATGTGTTCTTTGCGCTCCGACTTAAACTCTTTCATTATGCATATTGATGTAAACTTGGAGGAAGAGTCAGAAGAAGCTGATATAGACTTAGATCCACCACATCTGTTGTCCTTGATACCTTATGATGAGTTGGACACTCAAAACTATCATGATCATGAACAACTGTACCTTGAAGAAAGTAAGTTCCCTCTCTCCCAAGTAGAGTTAGAACAAGAAGCACAAACTCTCATGTACTATCAAGCAAATTGCTCTAGCTTTAATCAAATGCCAGCAGTAACTTGTGGAAATTTCTTCCGGGTAAAAGCTTTAGAAGACCTTCACATCATAAACCTATTTGGAACCCGGGAGAAAGGGATTTTAATGTTTCTACCATACCTCAAAGATTTACCATCATGTGACCCTCCTACTGCAAATAAAACTTTGACTATAACCTCAGTAGCTCAACATCTTGAGAAAATGCCAAATAAAATTTTTATGAGCAAGGATGACAGTTATAATCCCGGCATACCTGAACTACTGAAATTGGCTCATATTTTGTCTTTTCATGAAGAACTTAGAAAGGCTAAAATCAGGAATCTCATGCAAAATACTAGTTTCTACAGGAAAAGCAAGGGAAAACATTGTATCACTGCCTTTTCCCCAAAGAACAACTTTAACAGGAACAAACACAGCAAACTGAAACAAACTAAGATGATCAAGGAGAAAAATAATGGTCATAGAATCTACTTTGATTTTAGAAATAATACTGCATCTCCATATAACAAAAATCATGTTTGTTCTACTCAAGATCATTATTCACCAATTGAAAATGTTTCTAATGATGTATTCTTGCAAGATCATTTTTCGGATCATAATCATCAAATTCCTTTACAAAGTAGACAACTTAAAGACTTTTTCCAGTTTGCGGGAGGTAAATCTGATTTCAAGTTCAAAATTGCTAAACCACCCAATATCAGAAATCTGTTCATGAAAGCCATGTTCCCAGTGTTAAACTTCTGTGTTGTTGCATACCTTGATGATATCACTATCTATTTCAAGAATTATCAAGAATACATACATTACCTGAAAAAAGCATACAGTAAGGAAAGGAGTGGGAATCAGATATTCAGAGAGGTACAGAGGGAGGATACTGGGCTGTTTAGAGATTCCTGCATGAATCCCTATGTCATGTTAGAGAGAGAAAATTTCCCAAACTTTTCTTTTCAAGAGTTAAGTGGGCCAAGGGTGAGAGGAGATCCTTACGAGGATAAGATGCTGAAATTCCGTCATTTCCAAGATTTTTGAGTTTGAAACACTTTCAGTCATTGTACATACCATTGTTTGAAATATTGAAAAAATAGAAAAATCAAAAACAGTAAAATATAGGAAAGTCAAAAACAGTAAAAAGCAGAAAAGAGGGCAAGTGAAGATAGAACAAAGGCCCCATGTTCCAAAAATAGTCTTTCGGAAAGCGAGCAAGTCTAAATGCCGCTACTAGTACTTCAATGTCTTGTTCAGCTATCTAGCCTAATCATAGCTGAGCATGTTTAAATTTATTTGCTGATAAGTTAGTGAGTGCAAAGATAGTCAAAATTGTGTAAGATTGACTTATCACAGAGCTTAGATTAGGGAGAGATTCTGGTTCCACATGCCTAAAACAGAACCAAAGAGAGAAGCGAGGGATGAAAAACACATTGTACATCTTAGCCCCGCTTGTCTATTTTCCTTTTTTTGCAGAATAACATTTGTGTGCAGCTTGTCTTTTATGCCGCAAATGCATGACAAATCAAACTGCCTAATCCTGATTTGATCATTTTTTCAATTTCATGTTGTAGATTAGAAAATGAAATCCTGTCAAAATGCTTAATCTTGACAGTCGATCTAGTTTTAGGTAGAGAAATGAAGGAGTTCATCAACTTAATCTGAACTCCCGGCAGATATAAGAGTAGAAGTAGATAGTTTCATTTTGCAAAAAGAAAAATATGCATTGTCAAAAGGCTGCTAGTTCAAATGCGCCAAACAGAAGAAAAAATGTTAGGAAAGATAGTGGGGTAGGTAGAAGTATCATTGATGTTAAACATGCTGACACTTTTCAGAAATAACATCAAGAGAAGGGTAAATTTTGCTCCAATGGATAAGGCACCGGTCTTCATAATCCAAAAATCTGAATTCTGGACACCTCCTGACGAGGAGCTGCCCTCCCCAAATGGAGCCACTGTTAGCCATCAGTATTTTTTACATGTTAGTGATGACTATATCTTCAGCTGAGTTTTCTAGAAACTGATTTCCTTATGTCAATATGTCATCCGGAAAACCCTCCCAAAACTTTTTTCGCCTTCCTACCTATTCATTCCACCCCTGGCAACATCAAAAAACCTCATATCACAATCCTATCTAGCTTCAGCCTTATTGACCTGCCCATCAGCCTTAAAGGGCAAATCCACATCTGTTTCAGAAGTCTACCCTATGTTAGGAAGTGGCGTTTAGGACATTTCACCTTTGGAAATCATCAAAAAGCCAAAAAAGTCCCCCATCTGCAGCAGACCTACCATGACTGATCCCTTAATTTGCAAATGAAGTTGACAAACAGCCTTAAGTCGCGCCACTCACACCCCCTAGATCTCAGCACTGCATAAAGCCCATTCTCAAGCCGACTAGTAGGTTTTTCACTGTGTTCTATGGTTCTTCAAAAACAAGAAATATGTTTCATCTCATGGAGTAAATGTTTGAGTTTACAGTTAGAGGAACAGCTGCTTCTAAGTGTATTATGAGCCTGAGATGAAGCTGCAAAACAAAGGGCTCTCAATCAGGACCTTACAGCTCTTTTCAGTATGAAAATCACAGGAAAAAGGATTGCCACTGTCTCAGCAAATGGTAAATTTGTCAAGGCTCGGGACCTCCTTCATTACAAGCAGAGGGTTAGGGCGCCTCCTTCATCCATAAGCAGAGGGCGCAGGTCAGAGTTGACTCAGAAGGTTGCAAAAGTCCAGGTTTGCCCTGTCTGAAACAATGAAACAATATCTTCAGGTTTCATGAATGTAATTGCTGACCATAACAGGATTGTAGTGAAAGTATGATAAGCTCAAAGGAAAAGAAGTTTAGCCTAATAAAAGAGATCATCTGAAATTTTCAAGTCAGGTAAATGGTTGAAACTTTAGAAGGCCATTTCATCGGTGAACATCCAAATCATAAGAGGCCTGTTTTGGTGCAGCATCAAATAGAACAGATGTTAATCAATGCCATTACACAGGCAGGAGAAGGTTCTTGGTTCTTCAAGAAAACACTGACCTTTATGATCACAAAGAGTTCTGGTCAATATACGAGGTCACGAGATGAACAAGCCAAGTGACAAATATCTCAGCAACCTTAGAACAGTATCACTATGGCTAGGTTTCCTTCAAAAACACAGTGAGGTTTGCAAATGAAGATGCTAAGATTGGTGTTGTTCAGATGGTTTACTTACCACCACATTTGCCTGATAAAAAACCTCCTCCATACATGAGTAGAGGGCCAAAACTACTACAGGTGCTGAAAGTGATTGATACAATAAAGAGCAGTAGAAGGATATCGAAGACTGAAACAAGGTCACTACACCAATGAATGACAGCTCTGATAATGTAAAGATACTGATACTCCTGTTTCAGAGAAAGGCTGTGTCTGACATAGTGGTAAAAGGGGTCTTCTGATACTTTACCTGATTAAGAGCTTCCTCCATACATAAGCAGAGAGCCAAAATCATTGAAGACTGTTGAAAAATGGTAAGTCCAAAAGTGCAGAGAAAGGACTCAAAGAAGTTGAAATAAAGAAGGTATTACTGTCTATGATACTAATGTATTGATCTCCCTCTTCAAAGAAGCTACCTGTCAACAGCTCATCCAGCAGAAAGGAGAAAAGGTTGAACATACTTTATGCCTTGAGTGCCAAAGGAGCAGTGGACTTAAACAGGGTTAAAGACATTTCATGAGCACCTATCCAGAAATCAAGGAAAATCCCTCTGAGCAAACAAACAAGGCTAAGGTGAAAAGATGCAACTAGAGAAGTAAAACAGTGACTAAGGTTGAGTCATAAAAGGCAAAATGACAGGTATGCAATGCTAGGAATAGATAAAAGAGACAATTTTGAGCATATGTGTGCCACTGATGCCTAAAAGAAGATTCTCTCCTTGTGGAAAGGGTCAAACAGTAAAATAATCTCATATATCAAAAGTTCAAAGGATGCGCCTTTCGAGAAGAGGTGTTTTACAACTTTTCCAACATTTTTAGTGCATTATGAAATAGCCATTCTTTACTAGCAAATCACCAAGTGAAAGAGGCAGTGAACATAAGTCCAGTCATGAAATGTTGCTACTGAAAAAAGGGGTTTAATATGCTGAGCAAATAGAATAAAGACTGTGTGCCAAAAAACCTGTTTTCATATTTTACAAGTTTGGCTTTTCAAATAAGGAGGCAAACTGGTATATGATCCTATGATTAGGCAGAAAGGAATTTGTTTTTGATAAACTATCATTGTTTATATTCCCTAAAGAAGACACCAATGGTTTCCCGTAAAGTGGTAAAACAGCTTTCAAATGCCTTTGACAGTTTTTTTTAAATGACCTTGCTTTTGTTTACCTTGTCACCTAAAAGCGCTCAAAGAGGGAAAAAGTCGAAATTTTGAGATATCTCTCTCATGGGAACAGGTATGTAATTCCGTGAGGAGGCAAAACAGATCTGGAAGATTGTCATTTTAAAAAAAAAAGGCAACTTGATACAAACACTGTTTTGCATCATTTGAAAAGGGGCAGATATATGTATTCAAAGTGACCGTTTGATATTTTGAAAATGTCATGAAAATGAAATAGGGGAATATTAAATCATTTGTGAAATCAAAACAACGAATTGCTACAGCTCCCAAGCATCACAACGAGCTTTTCCAACAATTTGAGGTCTTCTGCACAGTTTTAGGGTGGCGCGACGAGCCTGGCAAGTGGCGCGACGAGCCCGGGCTCCAAAATACACAGTGGTGTCAAGACGGCGCGACGAGTCAGAAGTGCGCGACGCAGCCCTGTAGTGCCCGCCGACGCGCACGACAACCCACCCGCCAAGCCCGCGCGACGGTTCTCCGTCTCCAAGGGTTGCCGCGCCGGTTTTTGAAAGGTTCCGCACTTGGCCCATCCAAAGGATTTCGCCTTAAAATTCACGAGGTACTTTGCCCCTTGTCGAAAAATCTAAAATTTAAGTTTAAAAACCCCTGTGGTTCGTGGTGTGAAGTCAGAGAAGTTGGAGGCATAGGTATAAAGGTGTTAGTTGATATCAAAGTTGTCAAAAACAGAGGTGCAGATATTTTGTTGGTTATCTCTCAAACTCACAAGCAAAGGGTGCATTGTCTAAAACACTGTCTGCGTTGATTTCCACCTGAACTAAGTCTGTTTTCTCCCTGCACTATACTATATCACTCTGAAGCTTTGTTGACAGAGGAATTCTGAGGGAGGAACAGGGCCTTTTTTCTGAAAAACAGAATGGTTAGTGTTTGAAGTTAATACTAAAAACAGAGGTACAGGTATTTGGATAGATTTTTTAAACTCGCAGAACAGAGAGTTTGTTTCCTGAAACCACTGTTGCATTTACTTTTTCACCTAAACTAAGTCTGCTTGTTCATTACACTACCTTGTCATTCTGAAGATTGTTGGACAGAATTTTCTGAAGGTGAAACAGGGTATTTTGTTGATAATTGGGCATTTGATTGATGATTGGGCATTTATTGATGATCAAATAAACAAGAAGTGCGTAGTTATAAAGGCAAGATCGACTTTCAAAGGGTCTAAGCGAAAAGTTCTCCTCTCTTGACACAAGCAATATTTTCACTCCAACTACGTAGTCTCTTCTTTTCCCACTGTGTGGTCTCCATAGAAGTTTGTTAACAGGGGCAAAATTCAAGGTAAAAACTTTGAAAAGCAGGGTTATAATTTCTAAGTTTGGTTTCAAAAAACAAAAATATAAGTGCAAGCAGGCCTCTAATCAAAGGTCACAAAGGGGATTTGTTCAAGACTGTGCCCAAAGAAGTCTACAAAGCAGTTCTTACACATAGTGCCATTGTTAAGAAGGATTCAGAGTCAAAGTGTAACCAAGTTTGAAAGATTGTGGTTAATAAGTGCGGGAGAGATTATTCAAGGAAAGCCTTGTTGAATCACAAGGTCCATAACTGTCAAAGCAGTTTAGTGGCCTGTCTCAATCCAGGAAAACATTCTTCATATATTGAAGGCAGTGTGACTCTTTCAAGCCTGTTTTTTAATCAGAATGCCTTCAAGGCGAGATCACAAAGGCGGACAACATAAGAGATATGAGCCTATCTCCATAGAAGACATCAATGCTCATCCCTCAGTACTTTTCAATTTCCATGAGGTAGGCTGTCTTGATTTCTGTCAAAGGATAGAGGAAGTCAAGAGTTTCTCACCGCTTACACATTTGTGTGCTTTGAGATTCAAGGACAAACACTTCCAGCTTGCAGATCTTGACTTCAAAATCTCTCCAAGGTATGTATCCAAAGCTACCAAGATCCCGTATCATGGTGAAAAGTGGTTTAAACAAGCACATCTTGATTTGGAGGACTATAAGCCTTTCATCAAGCCGGAACATAGGGAGACCATCACTGCTATTTTTCCTTTCTCCTATCTTCTTGACAGTTATGCGCCACTGATGAAGGCCATAATGAGATACTTCACTTGTGAAGGGAGGTTTAGCCAAATCTTTGCTTATCATGGTCGCTTGTTGATGCATTTTACCAGGAGCAAGCAATTAAACCTTCCATACTTTTTGTCCAAGAGCATAGAGAAGATGGCAGCTGCTGTCCAAAAGAAAGCTCCACCTCGGCAAATCTCTTCTCTCTTTCATCATTCCTGGATCAAAATCATCTTCTTGCACCAGCTGGAGAAGAAAGGGGTTTCATGGGAGTCCTTCATTAGCCATGCCGATTTCGCCACTGTTCCTCCTGCTCATGTGTCCCCGACTCAGCCTATCCGTCGCCCAGTGCCTTTATCTAGTAGGCCTACCCCTAAAAAACTCAAGATGATCACTGGGCAGCCAAGTACACAAGGAGAAGGAGAGGGTAGTGAGCCACAGGGAGAAAAGGAGGATGATGAGCAGCAGCAACCAGATTTAGAAGGACAGCAGCAGTTGGTTATCATTGGACAGCAGCTAGAGGTTGATGAACAACATCAATTTCAAGAAGAAGGGCAGCAACTAGAGGTTGATGAACAGCATCAATTTCAGGAAGAAGGGCAGCAACTAGAGGTTGATGAACAGCATGAATTTCAGGAAGAAGGGCAGCAGACAGAGGTTGAGGTACAGCAGCAAGTACAGGAAAAGGAACAGCAGCGGACAGAGTTTGAAGAGCAGCAGGTTGAGCAAGCAATTGAAACATCTTTTGAGCCACAAGCTGGACAGGATGTTGAGGAAGGACAGCAAGCTGAAGCTGCCGCCTCAATGGTGACCAAAACTGTCCCTAAGAAGGGGAAATTGCCCAAAAGAACAACTCCTAGCTTACCAAGGAGAAAGAGCGCTAGATTGGCCTTCAAAGGCAAAGGTACAGTTGGAGAAAGCGCCAAGCATGGAGGTAAATCAGCTGTCATCCCTATCCCAAGCGATGACAGCGACAATGAGGCACGCATCCTTGAAAACCTCCTCATTCACAAAGAAGGGAAAATTGAGGTTTTACAAGAAGATCTCCAAAGGGCAAGGAATTTCAATCAATTCTTGGAGGTTGAGAACAAACAAATGAAATTTCATGCAGCCATTCATGAGGCAAGGGCCATCAAGTACAAAAAGGAGGCGGAAAGGGCGCAAGTGAGAATTGAAGAGCTTATTGGCGAATTTGATGATGAGGAAGAGGAGGACCAGCCTAGGCGAAAGAGGCCTAGAACCCTCGGGCTTAGGAGAGCTTTGGAGAAGCAGAAGGCTGAAGAACAAGCTCAATTCGAAGCTTTTCCTCTCACTACCCTCTTTGAGCGGGAAATTGAGGAAAACAAGGAAGCTTGGCTTGAGAGGGCTAACCAGCATTTGGAGACCAAGCTTGAGAAGGCAAACAGGGATCTCGAGCTACAGAGAAAGAGAACACTTCACTTGCAGAAGCTAAACCAATTCGCCCGGCGCAAATTGAAGGTAGCACAAGAAAAATTGAAGAAATTGAAGGAGAGGCGCCTAGCACGGAAGGAAGCAAAACGCACATCAGCCCTCGATATTTTAGCTTCAGCTTCGGAACATGTCTCCATGGACCCTTGAGGGTCATCCATGCCAATTTTGGGCCCGTTTCGAAAACTTTTTGTTTTTTGGCATTTTTGGGGTTTTTGCCAAAAACTCATAAATGCGCCATTTCAGTTTGAAGAGTCGTCAAGGGAGGAGGGTGATACCCATGGATTCCATAATTTCATGAGCAGCTCTCCAGCGATTTTCAGGGCATTTGAAAATCATTCGCCCCCTCAAATTGGCAAAAAACAGCCTCATTTTGCACATTCTGCCCGCCCTATCAGCAGCCTGCTATTTTCTGGGTTTTTGCACACAGGTACAGTTTTGAGGGACTTTCATAGATCAGATTGAGATGATTCCACTTGCATTGGAAAGCAGACACAGAGAGCTTTCCAACGAGCCATCATGAGCCTCATTTCGACATCGGGAAGCCTTCCATTTGCATCCAGCAAGTCAGGGGACCTTTTTCAGGCATAAATATGAAGTATTTTTGCAATTTTTAAACTCCAAAAATCTGCTTTTCCCAAATGTGCGTTAGGCTATTTTTATCATGGGAAAATCATGTAAAGTCAATATAATTTCCGTTTTTAGCAGTTTTTTAGATATTTTATTAGATATTTTGTGCCTTGGGCTTTGCAAAGCCTCAAGGGCAAATTTAGATATTTTGACTTGGCCAATGGGATAGCTAGTTGCTCCATGAGGTTTTCCTCCTTCTAGCCTATTTATCCCATACTTCTCATTGTAAATCGGAGGCTGAACTTGAGAGAAGAATTAATGCATTGTTCATATGAGCTTTGAAGAATACACTTGAGTTATGATGTTTGGATTGCCTCTTGGATGCTTTTGAGGAATGTTGAAGGCTTGTTGATGGATTCCTTGACATGGTAGAATGGTATAGTGCTTCTTAATGTGTTTTGTCTTCCAGTTTTCACTCATATTTCATTTTTCTTGCTGCTATAGATCAGTAAAGATTTATTTTGAGACATGCCCATGGAGGCACCTCAAAATCCCTGAATCTTCATAGCTTGATGTTTTCTTCTCCCTTAGTTATGCTAAAGAATTCTTAGCTGCTCTTTAGTAACCTAAGGTTTTGTTGCTAAGTTTTATTCATTAGTTCCATGTATGTTGAGTAGGATGTATGGTTTTCCCTACCTACCTATCAGCTGCCCATAGTTCTGTCCATAAAACTTTCTCTTTGACTGATTTTTTGATCATTTTGTTGAACCAAGGAGGCCTAGTTCCGATCTAGCCCTTTGCCTAAAACTATGAAAACTTATTTGTCCAAGTGCCCAATGACTTAGAGACTATGTTTAGGCGTTCCGGCATAGTTTATGAGTTGTTAGTTTGTCTCATGTGTTTTCCCCAAAGTCTGATAGCCTTTTCCCGAAGTTAGAGGGTCATATACCTTTATGTATGGCTTGAATGTTTGATTTCTATGTATTGATTAGCTTATAGTTATTCCTAGCATGATTAATGGCTTGCTATTACATGTTTATGTCTGCTATTAACTAGTTTGCACTTGAAATCCCTTGTCTTTCACCAACTTATTGTTCATTTACTCCATTTTGCCTAGAGATCCCTTCTATTGTGAATCAAATCGGCCCTACAGCAGCTTTACATCATCACTTCATTAGCTTCCTTGACCTGATTGACCCCATAGCCCAATTTATCTACATCTTGTTATCCAGTTTATGTATTTGATCAGTTTCATCCCTCACAAACTTAAAAAACCAAAAAAACCAAAAACATAAATATGGAATTGAATATATCATAAGGGCACATAAAACTAAAAATTGCTTGGAATTAATCAATGTTAATCAGATGAAGTGCTTAATTAGTTCAAGTAAAAGATCCATTCTCATGGTTGTTAAGGAACAACATAAAGATTTGCAATATGAATTTACAGGCTGTGATGTTCAGTTTAAAGACAGTTTGGTTAAAGTGGTAGAATCATTTCAGAATCTATTCAAAGAACCAAAACATCTTCCTCCAAAAAGAGAAATACAACATGAGATTCAGTTAATGTTTGATGCCCCTCTTCCTAATGTTGGTATGTATCGAATGTCAATAATAGAGAATGAAGAAATTAAAATGAAAATCCAGGAATTGGTAGAAAAAGGTTTAATTCTACCAATTACATCTCCATGTGGTTCACCTATCATTCTAGTTCCTAAGAAAGATGGAACATGGAGAATGTGTGTTGATTTTAGAGCCTTAAATAAAATCACAATAAAAAACAGGTACCCTCTCCCTGGGATTGATTATTTTCTCGATCAATTGAAGGATGCTATTTACTTTACTAAGTTGGACTTACGTAGTGGATATCATCAAATAAGGATAGCAGAAAATGATATATGGAAAACAACATTTAAAACTACGCAAGGACTATTTGAGTGATTAGTAATGCCTTTTGGTTTATGCAATGCGCCAACAAATTTTATGAGAGTCATGAATGATGCTTTTCAACCATATATCGACAAGTTTTTCATTATTTATTTATATGATATCTTAATCTTCAGTTCAAGTAAGGAGGAACATGTTAAGCAGGTTTTTGAAATATTGCACAAAGAAAAACTATACATTAAACTGTCGAAATGTGAATTTGGGAAAACTTCATTAGTTTATCTGGGATACATCGCTGGAGGTGGTCATTTAAAGATAGATCCAGCTAAGATATATGTTATCCTTAAGTGGCCAAGACCACAAAATGTGAATGAAGTCAGAAATTTTTCTAGGGGCAGTTCAGTATTGGAGAAAATTTATTGCTCAGTTTTCTTTGATTGCATCACCATCACATGCTCTAACAGGATCTAAAGTCATTTTTCAATGGGGAAGTAAACAAAAAAAATCATTCGATACACTTCAGAAGAAATTAGTTACAGCACCAGTCTTAGCATTACCTGATCTTCAACGGCCATTTGAAATAGAAATAGATGCAAGTGGATATGCAATGGGAGCAGTCCTACTCCAAAATGGAAAGCCAATTTGTTTTCATTCTGAAACTTTTTCTAAGGCAGTAATTAATTATCCAACATATGATAAGGAACTATTTGCTTTAGTAGAAATTGTAAAGAAATGGAAACATTACATTATGGGTAAGGAAACAGTGATTCATACAAACCATCAGCCACTTCAATACCTTCAATCACAAACTAAGGTGCAACAATCTCGCCACTACATATGGATGGGATTTCTTCAGCAGTTTCACTTAGTAATAAAATATAAGAAAGGAACAGTTAACAAAGTAGCTGATATAATGTCTAGACCATCTTTGAATGTTTCAGTAATACAGCAAAATAGCTCATTGAAACATTAAAGTTATGTAGAAAATTAGAGTACTGATGAAGATTTCAAAGAAATATATGAATCACTAACTCATGGTACTTAGATAGAATAAATCAATTATCATATTCATGACAATTTATTATATCATCTGGGTAAGTTATGTGTTCCACAGACAGAAAGGGCACAAGTCATTCGGGAAGCTCATTCTTCTCGAATAGCAGGGCATTTTGGCATAAGTAAAACCATGGCACAAATTCAAAGGTATTGTTATTGGCCTCGTATGTATGAAACAATATCAAAGTACATTAAAGGATGTGTAATGTGTTCAAAAAGCAAGCCAAGTAATCGAAATATCGGTTTGTACATGCCACTTCCAATTCCTTTGCGACCATGGGAAAGCATTTCCATGGATTTTGTTGGAGGACTGCCTATGTCTAGAAAATGACATGATTATATGTATGTTGTGGTTGATAGATTCAGAAAAATGTGCATTCTTGTTCCATGCAAAAAGCAAGTAACTGCAAAACAAACACCACAAATGTTCTTCCAACAGGTATGGATTCACTTTGAGTTACCTACTTTTATTATTTTTGACCGAGATACTCGTTTTGTAGGAGAATTTTGGTCTAGTTTATGGGGACTCATGGATACCAAGATGAAGAAGAGCACAACCTTTCATTTGTAGACCGACGGGAAAACTGAAGTGGTGAACAGGATCGTAATACATATTCTTCAGGGTTATTGCAGTAAACATCCTAAGTTGTGGGATGAATCACTACCTTATGTGTATCATGCTTACAACCAAGCTCTACATTCTTCAACTCAAAGATCACCTTTCGAAACATGTTTTGGGTATCTACCAAAGTCACCAATGGACTTTGTTTTTGGTGAAGAAGATAAAGTGGATGGACGAGATGATTCAAGCAAGGCAGTCAAGTTCATTCAACGGATACAACAGATACATGAGGCTATACGAGATCAGTTGGAGAATAGTCAGGGAAAATATAAATTGCGCCATGACAAGCATCGAGTCAATCATCATTTTCAGGTCGGCGATCAGGTATGGTTGTATATCAACAAAGACAGGTTAAAAGGGGAAGGTAAGAAACTAAATTCTATCAGGTATGGTCCCTTTAAAATTATTGAGAAGATTGGAAATAATGCATTCTGATTAGATTTACCGCCTTACATGCATATTTACTTAGTTGTGAATGTTGAAAATCTAAAATTGTGTGAACCTCCGATGATTGTTGATCCCGAGGATGATACACAGATTCCTTCGGTTGATGACTTCTCACCTGAGTACATGACAGAGTTGCAGGAAGATACCATCTTGGATAGAATATTTTGTACTTCCAGGCGAGGAGATGTGGAATATCTTCGAGTGGGACTCAAGGGCATGAATCCGAGTAAGTAGAAATGGATGGAGATCGAAAAATTGAGGGAGTTGTATCCTCACTTAATGTCTGCTTAAAATCAAGATTTTCTGGTCCAAAAGCTTTCAAGTGGAGAGGATTGATCTAGGAGGATCTTGTTCAAATACAGTTAAGCAGAAAGGTCTAGTCAACTTCAGCAGTTCAATGTCCAGATCAGTCTTCATATACGTAGTTCCATCAGTATCATCCATGGTCCAATATCAGGTTCATGGCATGGTCGTCATGTGTATGATGAAAAGGTGAAATTGGGTTAAAATTGGTCAAAGGGTGAAATACCTTACAATATAAAGTTCTATGGTTTTAAAAGCTAAGACCTAATCATAAAAACCTAAGGTCTAATCCTAGCATTAAGATACAACCTAGATCTAAAACCCTAATACCTAATCCTAAAACCCTATCCTATGATCTAAGTCTTAAACATTCAAACTATGAAAAAATTCCTAAAACCTATGCTAAAAACGTTATAGCGCAAAACTCACACCATATATATAAAACATTACAAAAAACCTTTAATCTAAGGTTCGGACTTCAAGATATATATATAATAGTTTTGTTTTAAAAACATTATATTAAAACTATACCCACAGTGCTAACCGCAGCTGTTCAAACTGTGTCAGAGGTGTGTAAACACATGTGACAATGTGTATTAACCATGGTGGATAATGTTAAAGGTTCAGGTTGTAGTTGACAGTTGTGAACCACGTTATCAAACCGCATCGGAGGTTGTGTTATAACTATGCATATGACAGGGCAGACCGCAGCGGCTATGGGTTACAGTTAGCAGCTGTCAGATAACGTTGACCGCCACCAAAGAAGTTATCACATGCATTTGTCACAATAAATGTTGCTGGAACCGCCGGTGAAATGGACCATGACCACCAGATCCATAAACTGTCCGTCGCCTGATCACATGCTGAAAGATAAAAAATCCGCCCGGTTAGCCTAACCATCGGGTTAAATAATTTATTATATAGTTCAATTTTGGTTTTTTTGAAATAAATTCAGCGCTAAGGTTTGGGGGTTTTATCCCTAGGACTATGAAGAAGATAGGGATTCGATCCCTTATCACTTAAAATACTCAACCAATTGCTATCCAAGGTATGAATGCAGACTTATAAAGCCATGGCATTTTCTCATGAAGTTCATCTTGGATTTTTGTGAAGACATTGTGCATTTTGAGTTTAGTTTCAGAAGGATATAGGCGATTTTGTTTGCAGCATTGCTCAACCGTCGATGGTCAGAATTGAGCATGGAGACAGGCATCGAAAAGGCGAGGAAGAGTACTTTCTGTTTAAAAGTTTCAAAAGTTCCTGCGAGCACATTCATTTTGTTCCATTTCAGTGTAAATATTCTTCAATATCAATCCTAATAAAAATGGACGCCCACTTAAAAGCGAACCCAGAGATGTAGTCCAGGAGGGACGAACTCCGTCATCAAACTGTTTGCCTCTTATTCTCTCTGATTATTGCTGTTATTTAATCATTTATTGTTGTTGGTTTATGTCATCTTTCATTAAAGCATACTTCAGTTAACAATCAATCTAAAGGACAAACTAATCAAACTACTTAAGCACTTTATTTGATCACATACAGATCAGGAGGTGATAGTAGAATACATGGGAGAGCCTATAGGAAAGGAAAAGATGGTCTTTGACAGTATTTTGAAATCCATAAATGATTTGGAAAAGGGGCAGAAATAAATATTAAATGAGATCAAGACACAGAGCTAGGAGCAGGGCACTCACTGGGATTTTCTATTTGGAGATACTTTCAGAGCCTCTCTGTAGTATGATCAACCTTTACCTACTATGCAACCACCATCCTCTAGTGGATAAACTAGAACTACGGTACATTCATTCCTACCCTTAGCGCCGAAGGAAAAATTGGGAGCTGATGAAGGAGATTATTTCATAATATGGCAGTCCATTGGAGAAGAATTCAAATTAACACTATCTATTAGATATTATTACCATCTCAAGCAGAATGAGAGGGGAAGGAGCTATGGAGGTCAAGGCACACAAAGCTCTGAGTTGCAACGTACCATTGGGAGGATGTTCTTCCCCACTTATGATGGAAATTCCAAGTGAAAAACTCGTGCTAGGGTGGAGAATTTGGATACATATTACCAAATCAACAGGATGACAGAGATGGAGGCCATTAAAATGGCCACTTTTCATTTAGAGGGGGAGGCACACAACTGGTGGTTTCATGGATTTTATACTTTGGGTCATGCCAACATGAAAGCATATGATGAATTCAGACAGAGAGTAGTGTATCATTTTTATCGGGGGATCCAAAGGCTTACTTTAGGGAGTTGACCCAGCTCATGCAGACATGACATATTGAGCATTAAATTTTGGATTTCCTGCGAGTTTCAGCCATGGTGCCTGATTTTTCCGATGCTAGGAGGGTGTACATATTTGTATAGGGATTTATGGAGCCATTGCATGGAATGGTGAAGTCACGTAGGCCCTCCACTTTATTGGAGGCTCTGAATTGCACGAGGGATTTGTAGGGGGGCATCCTCAAGACCTGGGCACCTTTTCCATTACACACTCCCTACCCTCAGAAAGGGGGTGACACTAGACACCCACCAGCATAGAGAGCAACTCCAGGGAGAGCGTAGTTGGATGATGAGATTAGGAGAGACCTTAGGAGGAGGAAGCTCTACTTGAATGGTTCATGAGGCATAATACTTGCTACGGTTTTGCAAATGGGGTAGCAAGCCAAGTGGGCTTGATTGTGGGGAAAACTCCATAGTTAAGCGCATTTGAGCCATATGCGATCTGGGATGGGTGAACTCCTGGGAATTCCTAGTTACCGAGTGCAAGCCCTGGAAGTGATGATTGGTGTTATGTGATTCATTTCACTAGCTTCAATCCCACTTCATCACCCCTATGAGCATCACCCGATGCAATGAGTGCTAAGTGGACTATTCAAAAATCATGATAAATTAGTCAGTTACAACTACCTCTCTTGGAAATGGTCATAGATAAATGGCTTACTTCAAATAGTTGAATCCAAAAAAATGATATCTAATATAATACACTGCAAAAACCCCTCAATAATTAAAAAAGAAGTTTTGTTTTACATGTCGGGAGTTGTGGGCACTAGGTCATCGGTTTACAACAGGAAAATGCCACTATATCGAGGTATTCTCAGAAAGTGATAAGCAGGATGAGTTAGAGTTGGAGTTCGATGGAGGAGATTGCGAGGGGCCATCCGAGAGAGCATAACCACCACCTCCTCCACCAAGAGGAGCATATTTTACACCATCTGGGGGAGTCCTTACATCTTTGTCCGGGGTACCAAAATTTCTGACCATGAGGATTAGAGGCATAGTGCAGGGTCAATGTGTCTTAGTCTTAGTTGACAGTGGGGCCACCCACAATTTTATTGATGCTCAGTTGGTCCAGAGGAGAGGCATTACCGTTGTAGATTTTGTGGTATTTTTAGTGATATTTCTGGGGTACAGGACTATGCAGTGCAATTGATATGTTCTCGCTTTAATAATGGCCATGGGGAACTATTCGATGACAAATTATTTCTTTGTGGTGGATGTGATAGACACCAATTTGTTGTTGGGTGTCCAATGGTTGTTTTCCCTTGGCCGAGTTACCACTGACTGGAGACAGATCTTGATGAAGTTTATCGGGTCGGATGGTAAACTAGTAGTTCCTCAAGGTATGCACTCATATCCCCCACAGACAGTTTCATCTCATCGTATATAGGAAAAATTGAGGCATGGGGACATAGCATGGGTAGTGGAGCTGAGGATTTCAAAGGTTGGGGGACAGATCGACCCTCCACCACCAGACATACCGGCTGTGTTGGAAAAATGTGAAGTATTATTTAGAGATATACCACCTGGATGACCACCAAATAGGCAATTCGAGCATACCATAGAGATGGAGCCTAGTGTGCAGGAAATCATCACTACACCCTAAAGGCATCCCAAAGGCTATAAGGATGAGATTAAGCGGGAAATCAGGGATTTTTTGGTGTTGCGACATATTAGACCGAGTTCCAGTCCCTTCACTTCTTTAGTTGTGTTGGTGAAGAAGAAGGACAAAACTCTGCGCATGTGTATTGATTATAGGGCACTCAACAAGAAGACGTTGAAGAATCGATAACCCATACCGTGTATTGATATATGAGCTTAGAGGAGATAATTTCTTCTCTAATATAGATTTGCGACCAGGGGATCATCAGATCCAGGTGAGGGATCAAGACATCTCGAATACAACATTAAGATGTCATTATGGGCATTTTCAGTTCCTGGTCATGCCTTTTGGATTGACCAATTGTAGAAATTATATGCACTAAGCATGCATATGTCCAAGATCCACCTGATCTCACACTATTTAACTTTATGCAACATACAGAATCTATTCCACTTGTTAATCTTTTGCGGAAAAATTAATTGCACACACATGTGAAGCATAAACAAAAATATTCAATCACATATAACACAGTTTTTAACCGGGAAAGCCTTAAGTTGAAAACCCCAACTATATATTATGTAACATGGAGATCATATGACAATCTCATACAAACATACAAAGCTTATCACAAGCCCTCAGTACAGTACAATCGTCATACACTAATCAGGCCTAATCTTGCGAATCCATGCACTGATCTTTGCCACCTGCTAGCCTGCCTCCACTGCGCAATATTTGCTGAAGAATAGATCTGAATGAATTCGAATTACTCTTGGATTGACTGTGCAACCCTCATTGGCATCTCCACTGCGTGTTTGATGCAATCAATGCATCACTATAGTCACAACAGATAGTCTATCTTTCCCTTTCACCTATCTCTCCACTGGTCTCCACTGAAACTGCCATGCACTGTAGTTAACTGTTGTATTGTTCAGTTGATTAATGAGTTATTATTTATGAATTAATTAACTAAATAATTCACTCCACTCTCACTAGTGTATCAATCAGTTAGACTAGATACAACTAGCTCAACTGAGTCTAACTAAGTTAAACTAAATACAACTCCATAACTACTTCTTCCAACCGTGTCATAACTCTACCACTTGAGTTCTAACTGAGTCCTCCATTCAATAGCTCCAATAAACCCTTAAGAATAGCATAATTCCTTCTGTCAGCTGCTGTGCCACATCTGTGCACTGAACTGAAGTGCTCCAAGAGAATAAGTTGATGTTTAGAGTTTGATTATTATTAAGAGCTAATAATAATCGACATGCATATATTTTTAGATTGACGATATATAAATAGACTTCGCCCAATATTCTGAAAATATAATTTCATCTATTTTTCCAACTTGATCAACCATCCACAAATAGCATCCCTGCACCTTCGAAATATGACTTGATATGTCTAAATAAACATAGTCTAAAAAATAGACTTGCCAAAAATATCCGTTGGGCCCACTAGTTGAAAGTGACTCTTTTCACTAAGCTCATCATCTTCGTTGAATTCGACACTCCTCTCAATAAGATAGGGATTATCCTTCATTCTGATCCTACATCTATGGTATTCGAATTTTCTCCTAGTGAGCACCTTCGTCAGAATATCTACATCCTGATCCTCTGTGGGAATGTACTAAAGCAACACGATCTTCTTCTACACACAATCTCTGATATGATGATACTGGATATCAATATGTTTAGATCTATCATGAAACAGAGGATTAACCAAGATTTTAATGCAAATCTGATTATCACAATGAATGACCATGGGATATAAATGTGAACCAAACAAACCAACTAGAATCTTCCTCATCCAGATAGCCTCACATGCAGCTAAAATTGCTGCCATGTATTCTTCTTCCGCTAAATTGAGTGCCACAGATCTTTGTTTCCTTCTGTAACAAGAAACTGTTGTAGATCTGATACTGAAAATCCCTCCTGATGTGCTCTTTCTGTCTGTTGGGCTTCCTACCCAATCTACATCCGTGAAGCCATGCAACTTCACCCCATCCATCTATCTCGCACCATAAACCATACTCACATGTGCTCCCTGAGATACCTCATGACATGCTTGCCTGCCTTCCAAAAGAGCTTGGTAGGCTTCACCATCGCTTGTGAAAGCTGGTTCACAGCATAGCATATGTCCGATCGTGTATTGACTAAATACATGAGCGAACCAACCAACTGTCGATAAACAGTGGCATCCACTACCTCTGCCGATGTAGCATCCTCTTTCCTCCAACCACCAGGAAGAGGAGTGTCGATAGGCTTGCAGCCTTGCATGTTGAACTTCTCCAGTATCTCCCGGGCATAATTGCCTTGAGACACAAACAGTTCACCTTCCCGCTGCCATATTTCCAATCCAAGGAAATAATGAAGGAGGCCTAAATCCTTCATCTCAAACTCCTTTGCAAGATCAGCCTTGCATGAGTGTATCAACTGCTCATCACCTGTGAGTATCAAATCATCAACATAAAGTACAATGATCAAAATCTTACCCTCAACCACAATCTGGTATAGGTTTGCATCCGCCTCACTCTTGGTGAAGCCAAGTCTAGTGAAATAGCTGTCGATCTAAGTGTACCAAGCACGAGGTGCTTGTTTCAGCCCATACAACGCTCTTTTGAGCCTGCACACATGTGACTCGCTGCTAAAGATCTCAAATCCTTCAGGCTGCTCAATGTACACCTCTTCCTCAATGATCCCATTAAGGAATGTAGTCTTCACATCCATCTGATGAATGTGCCAACCCATCTGCGCTGAGAGAGCAAGGATGGTTCGTATGGAATAATACCATGTGACAGGTGCAAAGGTTTCTTCATAGTCAATCCCCTCAATCTATGAGAATCCCTGGGAAAAAAATCTTGCCTTATACTTCTCGACGCTCCCATCAGCAGCTTGCTTTACCTTGTAGATCCATCTTGATCCTACAACTGATTTTTCCACTGGCCTTGGAACAATCTCCCAAGAACTGTTTCTGAAAATGAAGTCATACTCATGGCATCTACCCATGTGGTATCCTGCGCTACTTCTTCAAAAGAATATGGCTTTGTCACAATACACTTGCTCATAAGAGCCATGTATCCAGTATATCGGTCAGGTGACTATCTCTGTCTGCGCTGTGATGTAGGAACTCCTACATTTTGTGCCGCATCCACCTTCAGTCTCTCAGCTTCTATGGTACGCTTCCTGCCTTGTCTGATGTTTGGTTCTGCATGAATGGACTCCTCCACTCCATGAATCTCCTCCTGTGGCTGATCCACATCCAGAGGCTCATCTTTGGGAACAAGAAGTTCCTCCTCCGCATGCAAGTGTAGCTCCCTTTCAAGCGACAACTTCATGGCTTTCACCTCATTGAATTTTATATCTCGTCGCATAACAATCATCCGACTGTTTGGAAAATACACACGATAGTTATGGGGTGTTTCTATGTACCCCACAAATATCCCAACTTCTGCGGTCGGCCCCAACTTCTTCCTGGCATCCTTCATCACATGAATGTAAACAGATGAGCCAAAAGTCTTCAATTGAGAAATATTAGGCTTCTTACCAGTAAAACCTTCCTTGGGTGTACTCATGCCAAGTACTCTATGAGGACAACGGTTTTGCACATAAACCACAGTGTTGCATGCTTTCGCCCACAAGTGCATTAGTAGGCCCTGGTCATGCAGCATCGCTCATGTAGCACTCACGATCATTCTGTTCTTTCTCTCCGTGACCCCATTCTACTGTGGGTTATGAGGTGCTATGAGTTCTCTTAAAATTCCTTCTTTGCTACAGAAGTCTTTGAATTCTC
This sequence comes from Pinus albicaulis, assembly GCA_034641835.2. Taxonomy (NCBI): domain Eukaryota; kingdom Viridiplantae; phylum Streptophyta; class Pinopsida; order Pinales; family Pinaceae; genus Pinus; species Pinus albicaulis. Next base: position 30,880 of record JAXQQM020092355.1, read on the forward strand.
CAAAGATGTATTCACCACCATTATCACTCCGTATAGCTTTCACCTACTTCCCCGACTCCTTCTCCACCAATACCTTGAACTCACAGAACTTTGAGAACGTTTCACTCTTCTTCTGCATGAAGAAGATCCAGCATCTATGAGAAAATTCATCAACAAATATCACATAATACATGTGTTTCTTTGTTGAAGCAACTGAGAATAGTCCACACACGTCTGTATGAATTCTCTCCAGGATCACCGAAGCATGGTTCTCCTTCTCATGAAAAGTGGTCTTCACAAACTTACCCATTGTACATCCTTTGCACTGATCTGACTGCGCAAGAGTACCCTTGGGAAGTCTAGTATAAATTTGCTGCAAAATCTTCAAAGCACCATGGTGAAGATGGCCCAATCTCCTGTGCCATAACTCGCCCTCATCCCGGCTCACCACTTCTTCTGCTTTTCCCACCATTGCAGCGCAGCCATCTACCTCTAGCTTGTAGATATTCTTAATTCAAACCCCTATATTCTTGGTTTGACCCATTTTTTTATGTCGAAGGAAAGCTTTTCCCTCACTGAAAACAACATCATAACCTCTGTCTTCCAGCATTGCGACTGAGACCAAGTTCTTCTTCAGACCTGGAACATGCATGAAATTCTTCAACAAGAATGGATTACCGGACTCCCTCTCAAAGGTAATGGTCCCAATGCCTGTTGCACTATACCGACCATCGTCTCCCATCTCTATATGCATCGGAGGTCCTTCTCCTCCAAGTCACTAAACAACTCTTTGTCTCCCGTCATATGGAAAGACGCACCACTGTCAAGATACCACACCGATCCCATGTGTTGGTCGCTTTAATTGTTTTCACAATTCAAGCTCCACATAAATTGTCAACCCGAGGAAGTCTGTTTATTCCAACGACAATCACGCACTGGATATGCTCAATTTCAAAAGCAAAAACAATGTTGTAGTAAAAAGCCACACAATTATCAATCATACAAATCTAATTATTCACACTCTGTTTAATCAAAGATGAAGTTACTTATGTCATAGCAGAAGTAATTCCTATATTGCAGTTTAGAATCCAAATAAAGGGAAATCAATCTGCAGGAAAGGAAACCAATCAACCATAATAGGAACAGGACCCTATTCCTTTAAATAGGAACTTCAGCACCTGCTGCCTGACACTAATTACTCTGTAGAAAAGATAACTCAAGAGATTAGGACCCTATTCCCATGAACAGGAACCTTCAGCACCTGTCTCTTGTTCCTAATCACACTGTAGGAAAAGAAAGGCAATCAATGGAAACAGGACCCTATTCCTTTGTACAGGAACCTTCAGCACCTGCTTCCGAGCATCATACATTCAAAAAAATAACAGAAATAGATCTCTCAACCGCTTAAGAATGAATGTACTAAACACATGCAGCATTAAGGAAACAGAATACTCAATAAACTACAGAACTATGTAACTGGTGTCTCAGCAAACCGAATTAAATCAAAGGGAAAATAGCATAAAGAAATTAAACAAACTACAGGGACAGTCAGGTGAATCTTGTGAGGAAGGCAGGCCCTTTCCCTCTCACAAGATTCCCCAGGGAAAGAATTAAATTGGAGCGCTCAAAAGGAAATTTTATTCATCTATCAAAAGAAATGATACATTACAAATGGAGCCTAGCTCCAGTCTCTCAAACACAATGTTCTCCTGTAGCTTTCAAACTCGAACTCTCATCTCTTACAATTACATGAGAGCAAATCTACGTTTATCCCGAATCTGTTCTTCTTTCTTAAAACAGGCTATTATGTTCTTCCATAAAAAGATATTGTTACAACAGATATAAAAAGAGTGCTATATTCAGAATAATCCATGTAACCACGTCTTCATGTTGTTGCCATTGTTCCACAAAATTCTCTTCCAGAATCGCAAATTACGAATGGTGGTGGAATTTGCGTGTCGGCTGGCTGTTTCAGCAATGGAGTCGGCGGTTTCAGCAACGGAGTCGACTGTTTCAGCAATGAAGTTTGACTGTTTCAGCAACGGCCGATTGTTCCAGCACAGCATATAACTTATCTGCGATCTTTAGACTTATGTTAGCAACAATCTACTTCGATTAATGATAAAATATAAGAGTAGTATGGAATTATATGTAAACAGATTAAACATATAATAAAGAAGAGGATTTTATATACCTTGGGATAAAGTAAATGAAACTGATGATGGAATTCTTTTTAAACATGGTTATAAAAGGTAAGGTGGTGTCAAAATATATAGTAAAAATGATACATAGTGAGGTCCTAACATCCCCCCCAGCTGAAAATGTTGCATGTCCTCAGGCAACTCCTAGTCTGAGTCTGAGTCTGAGTACTGACTCTGTGCATGCAAGTTGCTCAAGCAGTAGCTGGAGAAGGTGGCTTCTGTCGGGGCTCAAAATCCTCTATTGTTCTGCAATTTCTGCCATGCTACAGCTTCATCTCTGCCATCCAATTGGTAGTGACACTGATATTTCTCTAAAGGCAGCCATAAAATTGGAAAATGAAAACGGTAGCCGATCCAGTTTTCTCCACAATGTCGAATGCATCTGATGTAATTAGGTACCCTGGAAAGTGCAGCTTGAAGATTATTAGGGCTAAAAGGGTGATAATCTTGTCTTTCTTTACATGACTGCTGCCAAAACATAGTGTTGGCCTTCAATGCAGCAGCCTCCTTTACTCTGATTTGTTGTTGACACTTCAAAAGTGTTGAAGCCTATAGTTGTTGCATGTACCTATGCATTCCTGGCTTCTGTAAGAATTGGTGATATTTTGCTATAAACATGGCCGGACTTAAAGTTTCCGGTCTAATCCAAAGGAGCCTATTCTCCTCATTATGACTACTTGCAATAAACGTAGTTTGCCAGGTGAGCTGATTGGCCAAAAATGAAACAAATGCCCTTATTTGTATATCACCTGCAATTGGAATGAGATTGACTCTTCTATTCTCGGGAATGGCCTCGTTATGAAGATAAAGTTCACACAACAAGTGTTGGTCACTTTCAGGGGCCTCAGCAAAAGTCTCAACAAATTTTTCTGAAGTAAGCAATTTATGAGGTCTCCCATCCTTTATTGCCTTCAATTGAAAATAAACTAAATGTTCAGAAAGGAAGAGAGAGTAATTTACAGAGGGTTTGCGGGTAGCCATCAACTTTTGCACTAATGAAAACATTAAAACCATATTTTCGTTTGATTCCTTGACTTCCTTCTTGAAATCCCTGAGCTGTTGCAATGTCTGTTCCCAACTATCCCAGTTGGCATACATGTGATTCTGCCATGCTAACCTATGCTGCTGTAATATTTTATCTTGCTCTACAGCATATTGTTTCTTCCATTTATTCATAAGTTCTAATTGATTCCATGGCAGGGTCTATGTCTCGGCATTAGATGTACTAGGTTGGGGCATTGTCTGAGTGGCTAAACTGACTAACTCAGGGCTAGATATCTATAGTTGGGGTACTGTCTGAGTGGCTGAGCTGACTAGCACAGGGCGAGATATTTGTGGTTTAGTTTATTTTTCCAAAATTTTTGAGAGCCCTACTGGTTCTTGTGGAGCAGTAGGGCATTCTTCTTTAATTGCAGCTGATGTAGATGCCTCAGATACCTGAATTTTGACTACTTTGTACCCTGCCTGCTGGTAAATATTACCACACTCATGGCACATGTATTCTCTGCATGGATCCTTATTTGGTGCTGATGCTGTGTGTGCTAGCATATAGAGATTCAATTCTCTATCAAAGGCTTCTTGTGCCATGGTTAATTCATTCTTATAGGCTTCTAGTTCAGACTTCAAAAACTCATTTTTCTCCAATAAGGATGCCATAGTGTGTGAACCCTGTGTGCTGGTTGATTCTACTGGAGTTGTCTGCTGATCCACAGCTGTAGCTGGTTCTTGTGGAGCAGCTACAGCTGGTTTCCCTGTATTATCATGCTTGGTGTATGATTCTTGTACCACAGTGGCTGGTTCTTGTGTTTCAGCCTCTGGGTAAGTGACTGGTTCTTGTGTCACAGTCACTGTTTGAGCCATAAACGATGTCGTATTATCCCGGGGCACTATTTCTTGTGTGGCAGTGCCACCGGACGAGACGGGTTGGGGAATTTGAAAAGGGGGTGAGGATTGTAGTTTTAACAGAATAGTGGCGGGGTCAGGGGAAATGGGAGTAACTCTTGTTTCAATAGTCATCTTCATTTTCCTTTTTGGTAGGAAAGCAGAGAAGTCATTGTCTTTCCTTTTCTTTGTAGGGGAAGATTCTTTCCTGGGGGAAGGGCTTTCAGAAGAAGTGAAAATTTGGAATTTGGCCCTTGTTCGTCGTTTTGAGACAGAGACTGTTGGGGTTATTTTCTTCCTTTTATGAGTAGGTGGGGATGGGGGTGTTAGAGAGTCATCGCTAGGGATAGAAATAGTGGGAAGGGTTAACTCTACTAAGTGGGATGAACTTGGGGTTGGGTCAACTGGCTCTGAGGATGGAATTATTGGGGAGTCTGGGATATCGTCCAGTTGCCCTTCATAAGGATTCTCAGGAGTTTCTTGGGAACTTCTGGCTTGTTGGGGGATTTGGGCCTGTTGGGGAATTTCAGCCTGCTGGAGAATAAGGAGTGGATTATTCAGAGGGGGGTTTTGCTGAGCAAAACCCCTCTGAATTAATAATTGGCATAAACGATGATGGGTAAGGGATAACAATGGGAATTTAGCCCGTCTGCAATAATAGGACATGTTTTTGATACAACCAAGCAGATAATAGGGAATATTAACTAGTCGACCATTCCTTAAATGATTCATCAAAACGAAGTCGTGTTGGTAGACTACCTGGTAACGCCCTTCGCATGTCAAGTAGTGCTTGATGAATTCTGCTACTGTTGGCCATGGTCGAGGAAGTGAATGCAGACTTACACCGCGGCCTTTAAGTTCAACTGGTTCATCTGGAAGAAGAAAATCTTGTTGTGCACTTAAAGTCACTTGCTTCCTACTGAACCAGCGAGTCCCGATAACCAGAAAACCTGAAACTTGAGCTATGTCCTCCTCTGTAACTGAAATGTGGACCCCTTGAACTACTGAATAATTCCCCTGAACGTTCTGTGCGAACTCTAAAACTTGTTGCTGATCAAATTCTCCTAACCTTTCAAAGTATGCTGTCCATCCCGCTTGTTGAAAAATTTGATAGGCCTCTGGGAACAATTGAAGAAGATTTATCGAACCAGGCTCGTGTCTGATAGCCGACCCTCCCATGGCTACTAGCTTGAGTTACATGCAGAGGCACAGAAGACAGAAACACAGGCTTTGGTCAAGCTAGTTGTTGCAACAGAGGATGCGGAGTCTCAATGATGGCGGAAATGGAATGAAGAATGACGGAGGATTGGTTGATGTGAAATGATTATTCAGTTTTCGAAATTCCCCCCCCTACGTATGGTGCAATGATGATTAAGCGTGTGGAGATTGCAATCATTATGAGCGAGATCCTCTCTTTAAAATATAATTTAACTGCATTACATTAAAAACCACATACCTTACATTTTTACCTTTGGTTTAATAATTCGAAGTGTAGAGTGCTTCATAATGGCTTGATATTAATGGAAGAATTTGTAGATTTCTCTGAAATTTAGAACAGGAGCATAACAGGATCTGCTCAGTACTGAATAATTTTCACCCAAAGGATCTGAAGAGTAGAAGTGGAGAACTAAAAATCTTGTATAGCAGGAAAGAAATGATGTTTTAATGATGAAAAGATGAATGACATGTTGCTGAAACTGGTATTTCAGCAACGGAAAAATGAATGACGCGTTGCTGAAACTGGTGTTTCAGCAACGGGAAAAATCAGGAAAATGGGATATAATGACTTGGGTTTAGGACAAGTGGGGGAAGTGTTTGATAGAGGATAACTTCAGCAGTAACAGATAGGAAATACTAGCTAAAGGATGATATTTCAGGAATGGTAGAAGTGGGAAAAATGGAAAAAGGGAAATAATGTAGGAATGGGATGAAGGGATATTACTAGGAAATGGGATAAAATGAAGGGAACAAGCTTCTGTGATTGAAGCTTCAGATCTTCTTATGATGGATCTGTCCTCCTTAATGAGCTTTTCCAAAATCTGCAAAATTCAATTGTAATATGCCAACCCTTGACAGGGATTATTAGTTTTAAATCTAATCTAATCTAATACTAAAAAAACAGTGCAGAAAATTAAATGCTGTGAGGAGCAGAAGACTCCCCTAGAAAAAGATAATGAATATCAGTCATGCAAGCAGTCTTGAAATCCTCTTTAGAAACAGGGCGCTGGTATAGACGAAGCCTATGACCATTGACTAGTAGAGGTGTTTTAGAATCATCAATTGTTAAAAGTCTTACCGTTCCATTAGAAAAAACAGCATCTACCTCATATGGTCCAAGCCAACGTGTACGTAGCTTACCCTGAAAATTTTCAAACCGAGAGTCATACAACAAGGCCCAATTACCTTTTTGGAGCTGCTTGTGTTTGATAATTTTGTCATGCCACTTGTTGAGATTGTAGACTTTCGTTATCTTATTTACTTTGTATCCTGACTTTGGACCCAGAGTACCTTAAAAGGGGGCGGCTTAGCCTTTGGTCTATCGCTGCCGTGGGGGGGTCCATGGGGGGGACGACAGCTCTTTTCGTCCCCCCACACAGCGGGGGAGATGAGCGGCGCCCATAAATAAATTGATGTAAAATTGCCTTGTAAAAAGTATAGTAATTTCTAGTCAATCTGGGCCGTTCATTAGGCAAATGATCTGACGGTAGAAGTTATGTTTAGATTAGGGTTTTTTGCCCTAGAAGGCAACCCCCTTGTATATATGGGGGCATTGTATTACGGCTGCGTATTATGTGTTTATTCTCGGAGCGAGAAACAGAGAGGGAGACTGTGAGAGAGAACAGAGGATATTACAGCAAATCTGCTGTAGGTTTTGTCTCTTCATTTTTGCTGGATAATATAAAGGAAGGACTGACTGTTCGGGGTGGACGTAGCCCAAACTGGGTGAACCACGTATATCTGTGTCTCTCTGGTTTTATGTGTTTTGTGTGCTTGTATTTTTCCGCATATTTTATGTGTTTCATTGCTCTGTAATATTTAATTTTCTAACAACTTCATTCTCTGTTGTTGAATCATGGTTGTTTGGTGAATGGCATCTAATCTCTTTTCATCCAACTCAAGAAGCTGCTGCAACCTAGCTGTCTGCACATCAGTCAAATCAAGATTAACAGCTAAAGCAGTTCTTAGAGTTTTGATTTCAAATTCCACAGGAAAAACATCATTTTTACCATAAACCAATTCATAGGGAGAAAAACCTGTAGTGTTTCTCCAAGTAGTTCTGTAAGCCCATAATGCTTCAGGCAGCCTTTGAGACCAATCCTTCCGGTTGTCCTTCACTGTTTTAGTTAGAATGGCTTCTAATACTTTATTTGTGATTTCCACCTACCCATTGGCCTGGGGGTGGTAAGGTGTAGTCATTCTATGATGAATATGATATTTCTGAAGGGTAGACTTAAAACCATGATAATTGAATGGAGGTCCTCCATCTGTAACTAGCTCTCTAGGAATTCCAAATCTAGTGAAGATTTCTTCAAATAAGAAAGCTAGGACAGCCTCTTCATTGGCTCTAATAAGTGCTTTGGCCTCCACCCATTTAGTCATATAGTCTGTATAGACTAATATAAAAGTTCTTTGATTGGATGGAGGATTAATGGGTCCTATGAAATCCAAGGCCCATCTTTCAAATGGTTCAGAAACTACCTGGGGGTTTAATGGCATTTGATCTCTATGATTAGGTTGACCCATTCTCTGGCAACTGTCACAAGCCCTTACATATTTATTTGCATCCTTAAATAATGAGGGCCAATAGTAACCCATCCTCAGAATTTTGTGTGTTGTTCTCTTATCAGCAAAATGCCCTCCACAAGGGCCATCATGACAAGCTTTCAGTATGTCATACACTTCATCTTCCCTAATGCATCTTCGGATTTCTTGATCAAGCCCTGTGTAGAAAAGACACCCACTTATCCAGCTATACCTGGCACTTTGTTGAACAATTCTTCTCTTTTCTCTATATGACAGGTGTGATGGTAATTTTCCTGCAACCATATAATTAGCAATATCTGCATACCATGGAGAGTGAGCAGAAACTGCAAACAAATACTCATCAGGAAAAGAATCATCTACTGGAATATCATTATCAGTTTTTAACCGTGAAAGGAAATCAACCACCACATTTTCTTTACCAGGCCGATCTACAATTGTGATATCAAATTCCTGCAGTAATAATAGCCATCTAGTAACTCTAGCATTTGTAACAGATTTTTTCATTAAATACTTAATAGCTGAGTGGTCAGTGTGCACAAAAGTAGAATAACCAGTGATATAGTGTCAAAATTTATTAATGGCATAAATTACTGCAAGAAACTCCTTTTCGGTAACTGTATAATTAAGCTCAACAGGGGTCATATTCTTACTGATAAAGTAGATAGCATAAGGAAGATGATTTTCCTCTTGTCCCAAGACAGCTCCAATTGCAGTGTCTGAAGCATCAGAAGATATATGAAAAGGGAGGGCCCAATCAGGCCCCCTCAAAATAGGAGCAGTAGATAACTGATGCTTGAGTTCTTCAAAAGCTTTATGACAAGAATTAGTCCACTTAAATTCAGCATTTTTCATAAGCAACACAAATAATGGAGAAGCTATCTTAGAAAAATATTTAATAAATCTTCTGTAGTATCCAGCATGTCCTAGAAAAATTCTCACATCAGTTTGTGTTTTAGGAACAGAAAGATTCTGAATGACCAATATTTTAGATGGATCCTTTCTGAATACCTTGAGATGAAATAAAATGTCCAAGCACTACTCCTTCACTCATCATCATATGACATTTTTCAGTACTTAGGGAGAGGTGAGCTTGTATACATTGTTTAATTACCTTCTCAAGATTTAGTAATGCATCTTCAAAAGACACACCATAAGGAGTAAAATCATCCATAAATATTTCCATAGAGTCATTCAACATATCAGAAAAAATTCCTATAACAGCCCTCTGAAAAGTTGCTGGTGCATTACATAGCCCAAATGGAAGAACTCTATAAGCAAAGGTTCCCCAAGGGCTAGTGAAAGTGGTCTTGTCTTGGTCTTGGGGTGCAATTATAATCTGATTATACCCACTGAATCCATATAGAAAAGAAAAGAATTTCTTCCCTGCCAGACTATCCAACACCTGATCAATGAAGGGTAAAGGAAAGTGATCCTTTTCAGTAGCTTTGTTCAAGGCTCTGTAGTCAACACATACTCTCCATTTCCCATTTTTCTTAGGGACAATTACCAATGGGGAAACCCATTCACTGTCAGATATAGGGTATATAAATCCTGCATTAAGCAATTTCTGAAGTTCTTCTTTAACAATTTCTCATAAATTAGGGTTCATTCGTCTTTGGGGTTGACAGACTGGTCAACATCCCTCTTTAATGTAAATTCGGTGAGTACATAATTCAGAAGAGATCCCTTTCATATATGTGTAATCCCATGCAAATGCTTCCTTATATTCATGCAATAACTTCATTAACTGCTGTGTTTCATCAATTACAGAAGAAGGTTCACAAATAAAATTATTAATTACTTCATCCTCTGTATTGTCTTTAAGAGTTAAAGCTTGCCCAATAGTTAGAATAGGCTGAACAGCATTATCATCATAATCCATCCACATAGAATCTTCATTATTAATTATGGGTGTAGCATGAGGATAAAGAGTAAGTTGTTTGGTTTCATAACCATTAGAAATTTTCATTGAACCAGATCTACAACTGATAAAGGCATCAGCTGTGGCCAGCCATGGCCTTCCTAGAATTAAGGGGTGTCCCCCCAACTTTGTTTTAGTCTGCAATACAACAAAGTCAGCTGGGTAATTCCAGGATTCAACTGAGATAAGTAAATCTTCAACAACTCCTTCAGGTTTAATTGTAGAACGGTCAGCCAACTCTAGAATGGTGGGTGTATCTTTGATTGTGTTATTCAGCTGTAACAATTGTGAAGTTTCAAGAGTCATTATGTTTATTGCAGCACCTAAATCTACCAGAACTTGAGGAATCATTGTTTTACCAATCTGAACTGTCACGGTAGGATGGCCGGGATCACCATATTTCACAGGAGGGGTTTTTCCGGACATTAATGTAGATAAGTCACCCATCACATGTACTGTAAGGGGATCTTTAGTTTTCGTACCAGGTTTCTTAACACAAATATCCCTTATTGTTCTGGCATAAATTGGTACATCTCTTAATGCTTGTAAAAGTGGAATTTTAACATACAAATTTTGCAATTCCCCTAAAATATTAAAAGTAGGTGTTTCAGGCGTTCTAGTTAAAATCAAATGCTCGGGGAATGGTGGTTCTGTTATTTCAACATTTTTGTTAGAAGGTGGTTGTGCTTTCTTATGTTTCTCAGTTTCCTCTTTATCGGAATCAGAAGAAGTTGTGTCATCAATAATAGGCTCTACTATTTTCCCAGATCTTAAATGAATATCATTACATTGCATAGTAGGAAATATAGACTGATTCTGAATATCAATGACTTGCACAACTTTATTATTGGGGTTAGGATTTGGTTGCACAGGTAGCTGGGGTCTCATTTGGTTATTTGGCGGAGCATTTGATGGTAGAGGAAGTGGTTGTTGGAATTGAGGAAATTGATCTGGGTATGGGAGTTGTTGGCTTCTCCAATTTGAATTCCAAGGGTTAAAAGAAGATGGCTGTTGTGGAGGCCAAGGAGTCCATATTGAAGGATCAACAAAGGGAGGGTTTGATTGCTGCATGGGTGGGAAATTCATTTGATTGAAGGGTGGGTATTGCATTTGATTAAAGGGAGGGTAATTTGTTTGACCGAAAGCAGAATAATTGTTCCAACGATTAAATGGCATACTAGAGTTCATACCTTGTCCTTTTGGTTGCCATTGTCTTCTTTGATTTAGCAGGTAAACTGCTTCAACTTCTTCTTCCGTTGGCTGTAATGCTGCCTTTATTCCTGGTAGAGATGGACATTGTTTTTTTTCATGATCTTTCTCACAAAGGGTACAGATTGGTATTTTGTCCATTGGGCACTCCCTTAATGGATGTTTGTCTCTGCACTTCGGGCAAAAGACAGCCAAAGTTGCTTCTGCTTCAGCCTGCTTCTTCTTAACCTGCAAAGTGTCAATTTGTGAAGCAAAAGAACTTAACATTTCAGTTTTAAATTCTTCAAGTAAATTACCTATTTCAGCTCTTGTTGCTCCTCCACTGGTTGATTTCTGCACTCTTGAATAGGTGGGATCTCTATTACTTACTCGGTTCCTTGAAGCTCCCCTTAAACACCTCTTAGAAAGTTCAACAATCTCATCATATGATTCTTTAGATATATCTCCCTTGCCAAGCATGTTTAACATATCTAAACAATCATCCCTTAAACCTCTAAGTAATATTGTTTTGCGAATTTCCTTACTTATATTCGGATGATCGGATCTCTGTATATTGTACTGCAGCCTTTCTATATAGTCCTCCAGATTCTCGTCCGGCTTTTGTGCCATATTGAATAGTTCATCCTTCTTTTCTCTCGTCCGGCAGTAGTCTTGATATTTAAGCAGAAATTTTTGTTTCATCTGCTCCCATGTTGTGATTACCTGACTTCCAAGGCTCATGAACCATCTTAAAGCATTTCCTTTTAAGGTGGCTGGAAACAGTTTCAACTTCTGAGCATTAGTAACATAATCATAACTTCTGCATAATATATCAAATTCAAAAAGAAATTCATTCGGATCTTCAGAGGATAAACCATGGAAGTTAGGTAAAGCAGACAATGGAATGTTTTTCATAGGAGTTGTTCCTGCAGGGAGATCACTGATAGGAAATCCCAAGGTAGAGAGAAAATTTTCATCCCTTCCTTCTCCTTCAGGATCTACACGTCCTCCACCAAAGAAATCATCATTGTTTCCTTCCATTGTCTGTTCTCCTACTGCACTTTCTCGATCGTCAAGATCTTCTACTGGCTCTTCAATGTTTTCCACTAGTCGTCCAACACTCTCTATTATTTCCTCAATGTGCTCTGATGATTTTCTAGCACTTTCTTCTGACTCTCCAGCACTGACTGTTGGTTCTTTAATCACTGGCTCCTCTATATTTTCAAGACCCACAACTTCCTCTATTTTGTAACCTGATTGAGGGGAGTGCTGAAGTTTTGGTCTTCGAGAACTTAATCTCTGTGATGATTCAGCCTTTGATACAATCTCGTCAATAAAAGTATTTCTTCCTCCCCTTCCTTTGCCTTTGCCACCTATGGAGTTATTTTTCTTCTGGTTTCCGCGTCCTCTCATACAATCTGCACAGTTAAAAACAAAAGATTAATGCTTTTGAAATCTATAATTTCCTTCCCCGGCAACGGTGCCAAAATGTTGGTCGCTTTAATTGTTTTCACAATTCAAGCTCCACATAAATTTTCAACCCGAGGAAGTCTGTTTATTCCAAAGACAATCACGCACTGGATATGCTCAATTTCAAAAGCAAAAACAATGTTGTAGTAAAAAGCCACACAATTATCAATCATACAAATCTAATTATTCACACTCTGTTTAATTAAAGCTGAAGCTACTTATGTCATAGCAGAAGTAATTCCTATATTGCAGTTTAGAATCCAAATAAAGGGAAATCAATCTGCAGGAAAGGAAACCAATCAACCATAACAGGAACAGGACCCTATTCCTTTAAATAGGAACTTTAGCACCTGCTGCCTGACACTAATTACTCTGTAGAAAAGATAACTCAAGAGATCAGGACCCTATTCCCATGAACAGGAACCTTCAACACCTGTCTCCTGTTCCTAATCACACTGCAGGAAAAGAAAGGAAATCAATGGAAACAGGACCCTATTCCTTTGTACAGGAACCTTCAGCACTTGCTTCCCAGCATCATACATTCAAACAAATAACAGAAATAGATCTCTCAACCGCTTAAGAATGAATGTACTAAACACATGCAGCGTTAAGGAAACAAAATACTCAATAAACTACAGAACTGTGTAACTGGTGTCTCAGCAAACCGAATTAAAGCAAAGTGCAAATAGCATAAAGAAATTAAACAAAATACAGGGACAGTTGGGTGAATCTTGTGAGGAAGGCAAGCCCTTTCCCTCTCACAAGATTCCCCAGGGAAAGAATTAAATTGGAGCGCTCAAAAGGAAATTTTATTCATCTGTCAAAAGAAATGATACATTACAAATGGAGCCTAGCTCCAGTCTCTCAAACACAATGTTCTCCTGTAGCTTTCAAACTCGAACTCTCTTCTAATGATGACGTCTCCTCTTTTTAAAGAGGATACATCTCTTACAATTACATGAGAGCAAATCTACGTTTATCCCAAATCTGTTCTTCTTTCTTAAAACAGGCTATTTTGTTCTTCCATAAAAATATATTGTTACAACAGATATAAAAAGAGTGCTATCTTCAGAATAATCCGTGTAACCATGTCTTCATGTTGTTGCCATTGTTCCACAAAATTATCTTCCAGAATCGCAAATTACGAATGGTGGCAGAATTTGCGTGTCGGCTGGCTGTTTCAGCAATGGAGTCGGTTGTTTCAGCAACGGAGTCGACTGTTTCAGCAACGAAGTTTGACTGTTTCAGCAACGGCCGATTGTTCCAGCACAGCATATAACTTATCTGTGATCTTTAGACTTATGTTAGCAACAATATACTTCGATTAATGATAAAATATAAGAGTAGTATGGAATTATATGTAAACAGATTAAACATATAATAAAGAAGAGGATTTTATATACCTTGGGATAAAGTAAATGAAACTGATGATGGAATTCTTTTTAAACATGGTTATAAAAGGTAAGGTGGTGTCAAAATATATAGTAAAAATGATACATAGTGAGGTCCTAAAATTATCATGTGTGGATTCTTAATTGCATAAGCCCACCACATGCTAGTACCTGTTTCTGGATGTTGTCTTAGTAACAGTTAGTACCCTCTTTATTCTACATATACAGTAGACACTTTATAATTTCTCATCTCTATGAAGTATTTAGAATCCAACCCTTTTTGCAGAGAGCTGCCTTTGAATTGTCTGGTACGTTTGTGTTAGAGTTTCGCATCTTGCCTCTGCAGTATTATTTCCTCAGCATTGAGCTTCTAAAATTTTTGGTCCCATTCAAGTTAAACTTCCTATCTACAAAGAAATAGCATGAGAGATATGTTATGCTAGTCATCCCTGTTATATTATATTGCTTTTTCTCTCTGCTATATAAGATGTCCTAGGCACTTGTCTTTCACAACTCAAGGCTGTCTCTAGGATTGACAACATATTTTTGGCACTGTTGCCAGTGAACGAAGTTGAGAAAAAATCGGAATCCCTGGGCCTCGACAAAACCCTATTCACTCTTCAATTAGGTGAGCATGGAGAGTTGAGAGTTGTATATCCCTCACCTTGGGGACTCCACATTCGTTTTTCAGATAAATCTAATTGCAGTCGTGGCTCCTCGGAAGCCACACCTTAGGTCAGATACATCTGAGCCAAAGATGCCCTCTGTGTCTGACCCATAGATAATTTTACATAGAAGAAATTGGAGGGAGAGACAATTTATCCATACCGAGATCCCACAATTCTCTTTAGAAGACTTTCCTTCCTCCTCTTCTCAAGTGTCCCAAGCAAAAGATTCTGACTCCACTGTGGGAGAAACCGGCTTCTACTCACACAGCTTACCTATGGGAAATATCCAAGTTAAGGATGAGGCGGAATCCATAGATACCACCCGTTATACATTTCATCCCACTCCAGAGGCTGAAGAAGTCAAATAAGTCACTGAAGTATCTACTATTAATACTCCGCCTTTGTCTCCATCATCCCAAGTTGTTGTTCACTATATTCCCATCATCATCCACACCTCACTTCCACCTCCTCCTCCACTTACACATCAAAACCTTCTGTTACCTCCACCTCCTCCTCCAATGGAAAATTTTCCAGGCTTCTTACTGAATAAATATGCCCCCCTAGCTTTACCTCAAGTGTTGAACGACCTGCCACAGGATTATCTAAAGATCCTGCCTCGTTTCAATGGAGAGAATGAGATCAAAGCTCAAAAACACCTTGAGGTCTTCTGCTCCTTCGTAGAAAATTTCAAAGTGGAACATCTTGACATAGTCCTAAGACTATTTGTCCAATCCCTTGATGGTGAAGCCAAAAAATAGTTCAAGACGTTGGGAGACTGTTCTATAAACACATGGGAAGCAATGGAAGACACTTTTCTCAAAAAATGGGGAGAGAAGAAAGACCACGAGCATTGTCTGACTGAGTTTAATACACTCAAGAAAAGACACAATGAAGGGGTGGCCAAATTTATTAAGAGATTTAACAATTTGTACCTGAGCCTTCCCACAGAAATGAAACCACACCAGACTACTACTAAGGTTGTGTTTGTGGTAGCCTTTGACTCAGAATTCGGTTTCTCTCTGAGAGAAAGAAAGCCATCCACTCTAGATGATGCTTAGATAGATGCATTGGATCTTGAGGAAAATTTTGCCTCCACTGGTAAAATCTAAGGGAAAATCTGAGCAGGATAGGAGAAGAAGGGGAAAGGAAGAGGTATCCACCTCGAGCCAAGATAGAGATTCAGCTAATGACAGGATTGAGGAAATGAACAAGATGATCAAGAATCTCTCAAGCAAGTTGGTAAATCTTGAAATGGAGGCAAAGAATTCATCCTCCAAGAATTTCCAAAATCCTCTAAACAAAGGCTTTAACCCTCAATACAGAAAGCCACCCTTGCAGATACTGTAAAGGGGACAAAAGGAGCAGCAAGATTAGGTACCACACCCTCTATACTTGGAAGGGCAAGTAGAGGGTTCTATTGAAGACACTGTGTTGGGGTTCCCATGTTTTGGCCAGGTTGACAAAGACCAAAAGATGAGACAACATAGAACCACTTTCAGACCTTAGGATCTAGCCCTCCTAGGTCCAGAGAGGGATCTCTCTATGATTATAAAAGGATATATGTCTTTGAAGTTCTAAATTATGGTTTTAGGCTAGTTATAGGCTCAAGGTTACTTGTTTGATTGTTTGAGTTTGGTTGTTGAGAATCAGGAAGGAAGGTTTCATCACCAGACAAGGATGGGTGAAGAAGGAAGCTAGGCAAAGGTAGATAACTCAGGGAACATCAAGGCCATTGGGCAATGGAGTCAAGAAAGGATTTACTTATGTTCAAGGTGTAAGCTTCAATTGGGCTAGTCATCTAGAGCATTTGGATCTCAAAGACTGATTTGTGGGATGGAACACGAAGTGATGAGAATGAAAGATGGAAAACCATCTGATTCTGTCTATAGATCAGGCCAGAGGTCATTTAAATCCAGACCTGCTTGGACAAAACCATAGGCAACACGAGGGATCCTGAAAAGGTTTATATGGAAGGGAAGGTCATGAAGAGGCAGCGACAGGCTTTACACCTCCCAATGTTCCTAACCTCTTTCAATTAAATCTTAACAAAAACATCTGAATACCGATTTTACCAACTTGCACATCAGAGAGTAGGCAATAATCATCCACTACATTGGTTTAGTCAATTAAAAACAATATTCAGACACACATATGAGCAGAAAACATTCAAGACTGAAAGAGTTGGGATATAAGGTACCTAACAAGGGTAAATCTTATATCATGCATTCAGATGTCAGTCAGAAGAACATGAAATGAAATGGAAATAAACACAGAGATAGGAAGAACATCACCAACTGCTGTAGATCAGGATCCAATGAAAACTGCTTATCATGTTAAACACTACACCAATCAGGTACATCACTGCCCAAAGCTTTTACATTCAGCTTGAATACATCATATTTCTCAGCCTATCATACAACTGTTACACAGGAGACTTGGCTCGGGACAGAATACTTGCAGTTCGCTGATAAAACTAACAACAACCTTTACAATTCATGCTCAGGGATCTTTATAGGAGAAGAGGAAGAAGCCCCGGTAGGAAATACAATAAACGAATGTCATTAAGACAGAATCGGCGGAGTGTCCACGCCCATGCTGCTTAACGGCTTGTTGCAGCGTTGTAGGTACTATGTGATCTGGTCCGGAGATTTCTGTCAGGTCATATTTTGACCTCTGGTGTTCCTTTGGAGCTCTTTCGGCGCCTGGAGCTCTGTGCTCTGCTGTTCGGCCCTGTTGAAAGGAACGAACTGGATGGAAGTCTGTATGGCCCTCCATGCTTCTTTAATGCTGCTCGGCGGTCCCTGGAGAAGTTCTGTCAATGTAATTTATTGCTTATGGGCTCGAGGAAGCATGGAGGCGCTGCAGGAAGGTGTAATTTTGGAGGAAAATGCGCTCTGCTGTTAGGTAGCGCAGTAATGGCTTCCTAGTGCGCTCATTGGTCTTCAAGCAGTGCCTTAATCCTTTGACTGTATGATTAAAACATTAATCTTCAATTACGGCTCGAATCCTTCTCAGATCTTGCTTCTGCTGCTTCGCTGGCCGGCTGAAATGGCCTCTCTGTGCTGTGCATCATAAAATAAACCTGTTAAGACCTGGCAGTGGTGGCGGAGAAATGCAGTGGAGGCGGTGGAAAGGCGGCGGAATGATGAAAACAGTGGAGATGCAGACGGAGGAGTTAAACTTACGAATGATACGTTTGATGGTGGAGTGCAGCGCAGACCGTTAGATTTAGGTCTGGGGACAAAGATCAACGGTGGAGATTGAGTGATCGGGACTATACACGGAAGGATGGACAAAACACCGCGAAATGCGACGGAAACGAGCGTAAAGTGGGACCCGATGGAGGCGGAGGGCGGCGGAACAGAGGCCGTCGATGCGGGAGAGACGAACGGTCACGTGCAATCGCGGCATCGCGATCGGAGCGCACAACATAAAAGTTGGGTGCCGATTGAGAGGGAGGACGCGATTGAGCGGCAGACCATCGGATCACGGATTGAACGGACGTGCGGATTGAATCGGGTGGAGGAGAAAAGATTTGCGATTGGATGCGGGCGGGATCGGAAGTACGGCGGGGAGATCCGCGGTGGAGATGTAATCGGGAGTGAGACGAGAAGACTTGCGATTGGCGATTGGAGGGGGACGAGAGCGATTCCGGCCCCGGCGGGTCTGATCTACCCAACAAACGGACGGCGGGGATTTAATCGGAGGCGGAGGGAAGGGAACCAGTGATTAAGCGCTGACCGTCCGATCGGGAATCAGATTGACGGTTGAGATGCAATCGGAGGGCAGAGAAAAGGACTTGCGATCAGCGCTCGGGAGGAAGGTGCGATTAAACGTGAACCGTTGATCTGCGGGAAGAACGGACGGTCAGGATGAGATCGGAAGGTTGGCGCGATCGGGGGATCAGGGGTTGCGATGACCGTCGGATCAGAAGGGAGATGGACGGTGGAGATTTAATCGGAGGATCCCAATCGGGGGGGGGGCGTGATGAGTGTTGCGATTTTGATCGGAGGGGCGAGCGCGATTGAGCGCGGACCGTCGATGTGCGCGAAAGATCAACGGTGGGAGACGTGATCGGAGGATCGGAAGACAGGCTTGCGATCAATCGGAGGTCGGACGCGGAGAGTTGCGATTGCGATTGAATGGGGCAATGCGATTAGCGCTCCGCCGTCAGATCTATGATAGATCGACGGCACACAACGCATCGCGGGACTTACGTTAAAAATCAATCGCATCGGGGCTTTGAGTTTTACAAAGGAAATAGACCCCCGCCGATGCTCCGATTGCGATTGGCCCCGGGACTTAAGCGCTTGGTCCTGGGGATGGGTCACGTGGGGAAGTGGTTGGAAAGGGGCCAGCGGGAAAGGGGCCAGGCCTTATAATAAGGTCGGAAAGTGGGTTTTGGCCCCTTTTAATGGATTTTAAAAGGTGAAGGAGGGGAACGATAGAGAAATAGAGGGGGATAATGGCCATCAAAGGGGGAAGGGTGGAAATTAAAGGGTATTTTTGGGGGAATTTGAAGGGTAAATGGGGAAATAGAGAGGGAGAAAAATGAGGGATAAAAAGAGGCTAGATGGGGGAAAAATAAAGGGGGGATGGAATCTTTGGGCATTTCTTTATCAGCAGAGGGGCTTTAAAAGGGGAATCAGCAGAGGGGAAACCATCAAAGGATGAAGGGCACAAAGAGGCTTCAAGGGGATTGTATTTTCAGGGGAAAAGCATTCCTTGAAGACTCAACAACACATTAGCCCCCTAATTGCTTGTCAAAAATTCATAGGGGGACTAACAGTGGCTCCACATGGGGATGGCTTCTTTTTGAAGGAGCCAAGAAACCAGAAGATGATCTCTTGGTGTAGGCCAGGTGCCTACTGCTTGAACCATCCATATCTCTCTTTGATCTGCTGCCACAAACCATGAAGACATCCAAATCAGCAGAAACATTTTCCCAACCAATCTACCTACCCAAACTAGAGTTCTAACAATCTTCCCCATGGGTGCATTTGAATTAGCAGACCCTTTGCATTTATTTGCAGAACAAAAACAAACATATTCTAATTCTACCCTTATTGCTCCATGAGGCCAGATTAGACTGTTGGCCTCATCTTCTCTCTCTACCTACACTAGTACCTGTTGAGATTAAACTGTTCAACAGGTTTCTTCACCTACATTCTAAGACAGGAAATTTAAACACAGCCAAGCCAGGATTAGACAGTCTGACTTGCTGGGCAGAAATTGGAAGAAAACAAAACTGTGAAGGCATGGAATTCCACAACTGTGAAACATCCTTCTTTCTTTCTTGTGACTCAGGTTTTGAGCATGTTTGAGTCACTTCTATCCTTTGCTCCAGCTCTGATCTTAGAGCTGGATGCTCCTTTACTGCTGATCCAGATTTTGAGCTTGTTAGGACCAGCCATTCTTGCTCCCTTTTGGCTCAAATTTTGAGTTTGCTAGAGCCAATCCTTTTGCCTCAGAGGTTCATGTTTTGAGCATGTCTGAACCAACCTTTTCATCCTGCTTTTTTTTTTTTTTTTTTTTGGAACATTTTCTTCACTTTTGCTGAAAATGAAAATTTGCAACGGTATATACAATGGAAATGGAACATGAAAACGGAGAATTAGCAGAGATAGTGTTTGAGCATCCTGCCGTTGACAGGACCCCCAAACAGCTCTGTACCATCAGTTTCTTGCAAGAAAAACGCATTAGGACCCACAGTGGCTTGAATGATGAACGGGCCTTGCCACAAGCTGTCGAATTTGCCATGTTTGCCTTTATCCTCTCTTCTTGAATCCCACTTCAGGACTTTGTCCCCAACTTTGAAATTTGTTGCTTTGGTTCTTTTGTCAAACTGCCTTTTCATGTTTTCCTGCACTTTGATAGCTCTGTCATAAACTTGTTCCCTTGTCTGCTGGAGATGGATTGTTGCATTAATTCTCCTTATCATGTTGTCTTCTTCTGATTGGACTTCTTGAATAAGCTTTACTACTGGTATCCCAAGGCTAGAGGGGAAAACTGCTTCTGTCCCATAAACCAGCTGAAAGGGTGATGTGCCAATAGACTTCTTTGTAGTGAGTCTGTCTGCCCACAAAGCATGTATCAACTTTTTATGCCAAGACCTTTTGTTTTCTTCCAGCAGCTTCTTAATGATTGTAACCAGGCTTTTATTTGATGATTCAGCTAGGCCATTACCCTGGGGGTAATAGGCAGTTGAATGTCCAAGCGCAATTCCGTACCTGTGACAGAAATCAATCATTCTTTTGGATCCGAAAGCAGCAGCATTGTCAGTGATTACTTTCCTTGGGCAGCCAAACCGAGACAGGATGAAGTCTTCTAGGAACCTAATGATGACTGAATCAGTGGCATTCCTAGTGGGTATGGCTTCAATCCACTTAGTGAAGTAATCCGTAGCAGTCAAGATCCATTTATGTTGCCCAGAGGAAGAGGGGTGAATTTCTCCAATGAAGTCTAAGCCCCATTGCATGAAAGGACCTTCTATGGTGATAGGTTGCAGAGGGAGGGGGAGGAGCTTTCTTTTGCCCTCAAAAATTTGGCATTTGTGGTAGGTGAGGATCATTTTATGGACATCACTGAAGAGTGTGGGCCAATAGTAACCAGCCCTGAGTATCTTATTTGCAGTGGCCTTCCAACTCAGGTGGCCCCCACACTCCCCAGCATGGAATTCGTGTTTGATTCTTTCAGCTTCGGTTTCAGACAAACATTTCAGTAAAAGGCCATTTGGATTTTTCCAATATAGACTCTCATTCAAAATGCAGTAATTTCTAGCTTTGAGTTTTATGAATCTGGCCTTTGTTTTGGACAGTTCCGGAGGGGCATTGAGGTGTGTGAGCACGTAAAGGATATCAGTGTACCAAGGAGAGTTCTGAAACTGCTCCTCAATAGTTGGATAGGGCAATCCTTCCTGCTCATCCAGGGCATTCATCATGTTGATATCAAGGGCCTGTAGATTAGTTTCAGCCATCAATTGGGCCAGGCCTTGACCTTTGATCATCTTAGTGGGTTTGATTTCAATGTCATATTCTAAAATCGTGGCAATCCATTTGCCCCTTTTCCCATCTGGGTCTTGGGACAAGATATCTTTGACCACTGTGTTTGGCACATAGGCAATGGTGTGAGAATGCAGAATATACACCCTAAAGTCTTTTAAGGCCTTAATCAGGGCATAGGCCTGCTTTTCCATAATGTTGTACTTTAAGGGTGCATCTCTTAAGGCTTTACTGAAGAAAGCTATAGGCTGTTCCTTACCTTCCGAATTTTTTTGCAGCAAAACTGCAGCTATTGTGTGGGGGGAGGCAAATGAAAAGATCAGAAAATATTTTGAGAAGTCAGGGCTGATAAGGATAGGGGCTTGGGTGAGTGCAAGTTTTACTGACTCGAAAGATTTTTTGGCTTCAACAGTCCACCTGATTCCTGCGTCTTTCTTTAGCATTTCAGTCATTTTCCTAAGATGTTCAGCCAGATTGGGGATAAACCTTCTAAGGAAATTGATCTTCCCAACGAACGACTGTAGCTCTTTGATGTTTCTCGGATGTGTAATTTGAAGTATTCCCTCAACTCTCTGGGGGTCTATCCTAATCCCTTTCTCAGATATGATGTGGCTTAGAAGCTTACCCTCTTGCAGCCCAAAAACAGTCTTCTTAGGATTCAGGGACAGACCATACCTTCTACATTTTTCAAAAACTTTCCTCGGATGTTTTAAGTGTTCTTCTTCTGTTTTAGAAAAGACAGTTAAGTCATCCAAGTAGATAACTATAAAGTGTCCAATCTCATCTGAGAAAGCAATATCCATTGCTCTCTGGCAGGTAGCTCCAGCATTCATCAATCCAAAAGGCATTTTCACATACATGAAGGTGCCCCATGGAGTGGTGAAGGTTGTTTTGAGTTGATCTTCTGGGAGTACCAGAACCTGGTTGTATCCTGAAAAACCATCAAGCAGGGAGATTCTTTTAGAACCCACTACCTTCTGTAGGATATGTTCCATTCTCGACAAAGGGTAGTTATCTTTCAGGGAGGCTCTATTGAGGTTTCTGAAATCTATACATAGTCTAATCTCCCCCGTCTTCTTCCTTACAGCCACTAAGTTTGACACCCAGTCAGAAAACCTTACCGGGACAATAATGCCAGCATCATACATCTTCTTAATTTCCTTTTCTACTGCAGGCAATTGTTTTGGATTAATTCTGCGAAGTTTTTGTCTGAAAGGTTTCTGATTTTCCCTCAGCGGTATCTTATGTTGTATAATGTTGGTGTCATAGGCCTTTAGGTCTTCGTAGCTCCATGCAAACACATCAATGAATTCCTTAAACAAGTCAGTGTATCTTTTCTTCATGTCTGCGGGTATAGACCTAGCCAGTTTTATCATTTTGGGTTTGTCTTTAGTGCCTATGTTACATTCTTCTATATCTGATTCTGCATGCTCTATTGTGGGCTTCTTTGCAACATCATCGAAATCGAAGAGGTCCTCTAAGGGTGCTAAGCCTCTTGGTATGTTCTTGTCTTTGGCTTGCAGCACCTCCATTTCCTCTCTATCTGCGTTTTCACGTTTTACGGCTGAATCTCCAGTTTTTTTAGAAAAAGAGTTTATTTCTATACTACCAGGTGTTTCTAGTTCATCTGTGGAATCCTCACTTGGGCAACTGTCATCAGATTTTGAGTCTGAATCAGAAAATTCAAACTCATTTCTGCCCGTCAGGAAATCTTCAACCTACTTGTCTCCTTCAAAAACCTGCCAGTATTTTTCATTGTCCGGCACTGCAGGTCTGAATTTAGTCTGTATGATGATCTGTTGGTCAACTGGGGCCTTAGGATAGGAACTAGCCAGGCAGGCTAGTCCGTTTGCAATAGCGTTTTGACCCCTAGGAATGAACACTAATTCATAATCAACAAATGTTTGCAGCAAGTCTAAAGTGTCATTCCTGTATGCTCTTAGTCTAGGATGTTTTGCTGAATACTCACCATTCACCTATTTGATTACTAACTCTGAATCCCCTCTCACGGCTATCTTCCGGGCTCCTAACTTTTTCAGCAGATTTAAGCCCAAGATTAGAGCCTCATATTCTGCAATGTTATTCGTGCATTTGAAATGCAGATTGACAGCGTGGCTCTCTGCGTGATCATCTTCGGTGTTACGCAGCCACACTCCTGCTCCAGTGCTTTGTTTAGTACAGGACCCATCAAAGTTCATTTCCCATAGGGGCCCTTTGTTTGCTTCCGCTTCACTTTCTCCCTTACAGCTGGGTCCGCCGTTAGGCTGAGTTGGGAGGTCTGTACTAGGTTGTAAACTGTCTTGTTGCTTATAGAGGCCATGGAGGTCAGGGAGGTGGTTATCTTGCTGCTCTGGTCTTGTTTCTGTTTCTGTTTCACTTGGAGCGAGAGGTCCACCACAGATCCCACAGGCTTCATTGCTGATTTCCTCTTTGTTTTCAGTGTGCTGCCCATGGTTTTCCTGATCATATTCTTCTAGGGTGGCCATTATGTGGAGGCCCATAGGCTCGGTGTTCTCGTTGGTATGCCTATTCTGGGATTCTGGCTCCTCTAAGGATTCATCATTACAAAAGATGAAGGAGTCAAGGTCGGTATGTACAGAGTATAATGGTGAGTTTTCAGGTTTCTCGGGGCTGCTGACTAGGAATTTCATTTGGGATTCTCTATATATTCTTCTTAATTGGCCAAATATAGGGATAGTGGCGTATGAGCCATCCATCTGCATGGTGCCTTGCAGCTTGGCTCCCCATGATCTAGACAATAACATGCCATATTTGGGTGGCACGTCTGCCACCACTACATCCATGACCATACATTTCGCAGGAATTTGGGCCAAGCTTACACATAGGTCTTTGATGAGGCCTAGGCATTTTACTCTACTCGAGTCAAAAGAATATAAGTCTTTGTAGGGTCTGGTGATTTCTAGGCCTAACCTTTCCATTACTACCTTAGGCATCAGGTTGTGTGAGGCTCCAAAATCATGCATTGCGTTGTGGAGGATCTTGTCATGGATGTTAAGACTGATATAAAAAGGTGGGAATACCCCCTCCTGAAAATTCCCCTCGATTTTTGGACCAAATAGGAGGGCGGGTTGATCATCATTCAAATTTACAGAGTCATTTATTTCCCCCAGATTTAAGGCTTTCAAAATTTGGCCTTTGTATACATCCTGAGTGGCCAGCTCAGATAATGGTACAGAGATTTTGATCTTTGCGATCTCACTTTCTAAACTGAAAGTGGATTGACTTTTGGGAATGTTCACATCTGTTTTATTTGCAACTACCTTAGTAGCTGAATCAGTGTGTGTTTTATCATTATGTACATGTGTGGAAACATTTTTATCAGGAGCGCTAACTGAAGTGCTAGTGCTGCTAGTTAGTTGACTTTGTTTTTCGTTGTCCTGATTGTCTTTCTGTTTGTCTTTCTCAGAACTTTTGGCCGTCGAGTTGTTATTCACAGCAGTTACTTTAGGAGATTTTTCAGGCCTCTTTTTGATAGTTACTTCGGGAGTTTTGGGTTTGGAAGAGTCTTGGTTCTTTTTACTCCTGAGCTCATATTGTTCTCGGACTTGTAGCATGGCATTTTCGAATCCCAACCTATACTCCTCAGACTCAAACCATCCCTCCTCCCCATAAGAGGTTGAGGGTTGGTATTCTTCTGAATCACAGTTTAGGATTGAATCCTCCGTTTCGAACATGTTTATCACATTCCCTTCAGATTCTTCTATGATTCCCTCATCCTCATCCAGAAAGTTTTGGAAAGGGGGAATGACTTGCTGATCTGACTCTTTCTGTCTGTTGGGAATGTTGTTGTTTCTTCTGAGGTTTTGATTTTGGTTCCTGTTCTGAGTGATAGCCATCTTTTCGACCACTTGGCATAGCTTATCCAGATTCTTTGACAATCTGTCAATATTCGGATCTGAAGTGGAGGCTATAGTGTCATCCTTGTATGTTACTCTCTTCTCAGCTCTCAGTTTGGCCCTTTTTTCAATCAAATTTGCTTCTATGTTTACTGCCCCTTTCTGCATGTCTTCCAAAGTGGTGTACTCTTTATCTCTAAGCTCATAGGCCATGTCAGCATCAAATCCATCAGGATATTTTGCTAGGGCCATACCTTGTGGACGTTTCATGTGTGGAGGGAGAGCATTGTAAATGCTGTTGAATCTAGTGGTGTAATCATGGACACTCTCTCCTGTGTTCCTCTTAAGGGACATGTATTCTGCTAGGATTTGACGAGGGTTTGCCCTAGTTTCCCATTTATTAATGAAAGTCTGGTATAAAGCAGGCAGATCATTGATGCTACCAGCAGGTAGATTTTTAAACCACTTTTTAACCTCTCCCCCCAGGCTCTGGGCAAAGATTCTCATTTTGATTGTTTCATCATCAATTTCCATATAATCAAAAGAATCCTCCATCTTATCTACATGTTGTTGTGTTGTTGTAGGCTCTTTAGCAGGGAAGTGTGGGATTTTTGACTGATACTCGTTTGGCAAGGGTAACAAGGGTTGCGGTAAGACTAAAGGTGGATACCAAGTTGCCATGATGATGTTCTGCTGAGGCAAAGGGTTCACTTGGGCAGCTGGTATTTGGATGACCGGGATGTTTGGACCGACAGAAGTCTGCTGAGAAGATCTAGGGTGAGGAAGCCCCACGTTTTGGAGAAAATGAAGGTCAGGGGGTGTGGAAGGAGGGGTCTCACCGTCCCTGGTGCTTGGCTGGTCTGCGACACTGAATGACCTAGTTCTAGGCAATCTGTTTTGAAGGTCTAGGTCGAAGAAAGGGTCTGATAGAGCTGCAAGATCCTCTGGTGCCGAATTGGCTCTATGAGTGTTGCTGGAAGTAGTTGATCTCCTACTCACAGGTGTCCTTTTAAGGATTTTCTTAGGATTATCAACTGTTTCAGGTGGGCTTGGATCAGGGAAGGCTCTTGTATGAATGGTTCTGTGAGCCAGAGTGCTGTTTATAAGCCAGGCAGCTTAGCCCTACTTGTTATTTCTACTGTGGTTAATGTTGTCTTGGGAACTGGTCTCCCTGTGGAGTCTTCATTATGCTTTGGGACTGGTCTGCCAGTGGAGTCTAATGTGAAACCAAGATAATCAGCAGGCCTACTGATCACCAGTGGAGTCCTTAACGTTTAGGAACAATGGAATCGCCAGGTGGAGGGTTTAGGATGATTCTAGGGTACACTGTCCACCACAGTGCTTCACCGTCAAAGGTGTGACTTACCGTCAACCTAGCCAGGGTTCTAAGTTTCTGAGGTTGTTTGAAATGAGAAGCACTCAGAGCTCCCCAGTATGGTCGCCATTATGTTGGGGTTCCCATGTTTTGGCCAGGTTGACAAAGACCAAAAGATGAGACAACATAGAACCACTTTCAGACCTTAGGATCTAGCCCTCCTAGGTCCAGAGAGGGATCTCTCTATGATTATCAAAGGATACATGTCTTTGAAGTTCTAAATTATGGTTTTAGGCTAGTTATAGGCTCAAGGTTACTTGTTTGATTGTTTGAGTTTGGTTGTTGAGAATCAGGAAGGAAGGTTTCATCACAAGACAAGGATGGGTGAAGAAGGAAGCTAGGCAAAGGTAGATAACTCAGGGAACATCAAGGCCATTGGGCAATGGAGTCAAGAAAGGATTTACTTATGTTCAAGGTGTAAGCGTCAATTGGGCTAGTCATCTAGAGCATTTGGATCTCAAAGACTGATTGGCGGGATGGAACACGAAGTGATGAGAATGAAAGATGGAAAACCATCTGATTCTGTCTATAGATCAGGCCAGAGGTCATTTAACTCCAGACCTGCTTGGACAAAACCATAGGCAACACGAGGGATCCTGAAAAGGTTTATATGGAAGGGAAGGTCATGAGGAGGCAGCGACAGGCTTTACACCTCCCAATGTTCCTAACCTCTTTCAATTAAATCTTAACAAAAACATCTGAATAACGATTTTACCAACTCGCACATCAGAGAGTAGGCAATAATCATCCACTACACTGGTTTAGTCAATTAAAAATAATATTCAGACACACATATGAGCAGAAAACATTCAAGACTGAGAGAGCTGGGATATAAGGTACCTAACAAGGGTAAATCTTATATCATGCATTCAGATGTCAGTCAGAAGAACATGAAATGAAATGGAAATAAACACGGAGATAGGAAGAACATCACTAACTGCTGTAGATCAGGATCCAATGAAAACTGCTTATCATGTTAAACACTACACCAATCAGGTACATCACTGCCCAAAGCTTTTACATTCAGCCTGAATACATCATATTTCTCAGCCTATCATACAACTGTTACACAGGAAGCTTGGCTCGGGACAAAAATGCTTGCAGCTCGCTGATAAAACCAACAACAACCTTTACAATTCATGCTCAGGGATCTTTATAGGAGAAGAGGAAGAAGCCCCGGTAGGAAATACAATAAACGAATGTCATTAAGACAGAATCGGCGGAGTGTCCACGCCCATGCTGCTTAACGGCTTGTTGCAGGGCTGTAGGTACTATGTGATCTGGTCCGGAGATTTCTGTCAGGTCAGATTTTGACCTCTGGTGTTCCTTTGGAGCTCTTTCGGCGCCTGGAGCTCTGTGCTCTGCTGTTCGGCCTTGTTGAAAGGAACGAACTGGATGGAAGTCTGTATGGCCCTCCATGCTTCTTTAATGCTGCTCGGCGGTCCCCGGAGAAGTTCTGTCAATGCAATTTATTGCTTATGGGCTCGAGGAAGCATGGAGGCGCTGCAGGAAGGTGTACTTTTGGAGGAAAATGCGCTCTGCTGTTAGGTAGCGCAGTAATGGCTTCCTAGTGTGCTCATTGGTCTTCAAGCAGTGCCTTAATCCTTTGACTGTATGATTAAAACATTAATCTTCAATTACGGCTCGAATCCTTCTCAGATCTTGCTTCTGCTGCTTCGCTGGCCGACTGAAATGGCCTCTCTGTGCTGTTTCGCATCATAAAATAAACCTGTTAAGACCTGGCAGTGGTGGCGGAGAAATGCAGTGGAGGCGGTGGAAAGGCGGCGGAATGATGAAAACAGCGGAGATGCAGACGGAGGAGTTAAACTTACGAACGATACGTTTGATGGTGGAGTGCAGCGCAGACCGTTAGATTTAGGTCTGGGGACAAAGATCAACGGTGGAGATTGAGTGATCGGGACTATACACAGGATGGAAAAAACACATGAAATGCAACGGAAACGAGCGTAAGAGTGGGACCCAGTGGAGGCGGAGGGCGATTGAACAAGGACCGTCCGATCTGGGAGAGACGAACGGTCACGATGCAATCGCAGCATCGCGATCGGAGCGCACAACATAAAAGTTCCGATTGCGATTGAGAGGGAGGATGCGATTGAGCGACAGCCGTCGGATCACGGATTGAACGGACGGACCGGATTGAATCGGGCGGAGGAGGAAAAGATTTGCGATTGGATGCAGGGCGTCCGATCTGGTGGGGAGATCAACGGTGGAGATGTAATCGGAGGCGAGACAGGAAGACTTGCGATCAGCGATTGGAGGGACAGAGCGATTGAGCGCTGGCCGTTGATCCTGCAACAAATGGACGGCGGGGATTTAATCAGAGACGGAGGGAAGGGAACCAGCGATTAAGCGCTGACCGTCCGATCGGGGATCATATTGACGGTTGAGATGCAATCGAAGGGCAGAGAAAAGGTATTGCGATCAGCGCTCGGGAGGAAGGTGCGATTAAACATGAACCGTCGATCTGCGGGAAGAACGGACGGTCAGGATGAGATCGGAAGGTTGGCGCGATCGGGGGATCGGGGGTTGCGATGACCGTCGGATAAGAAGGGAGATGGACGGTGGAGATTTAATCGGAGGATCCCAATCGGGGGGGGCGTGATGAGTGTTGCGATTGTGATCGGAGGGGCGGGCGCGATTGAGCGCGGACCGTCGATGTGCGCGAAAGATCAACGGTGGGAGACGTGATCGGAGGATCGGGAGACAGGCTTGCGATCAATCGGAGGTCGGACGCGGAGAGTTGCAATTGCGATTGAATGGGGCAATGCGATTAGCGCTCCGCCGTCAGATCTATGATAGATCGACGGCACACAACGCATCGCGGGACTTACGTTAAAAATCAATCGCATCAGGGCTTTTGAGTTTTACAAAGGAAATAGACCCCCGCCGATGCTCCGATTGCGATTGGCCCCTGGACTTAAGCGCTTGGTCCTGGGGATGGGTCACGTGGGGAAGTGGTTGGAAAGGGGCCAGCGGGAAAGGGGCCAGGCCTTATAATAAGGTCGGAAAGTGGGTTTTGGCCCCTTTTAATGGATTTTAAAAGGTGAAGGAGGGGAACGATAGAGAAATATAGGGGGATAATGGCCATCAAAGGGGGAAGGGTGGAAATTAAAGGGGATTTTTTGGGGGAATTTGAAGGGTAAATGGGGAAATAGAAAGGGAGAAAAATGAGGGATAAAAAGAGGCTAGATGGGGGAAAAATAAAGGGGGGATGGAATCTTTGGGCATTTCTTTATCAGCAGAGGGGCTTTAAAAGGGGAATCGGCAGAGGGGAAACCATCAAAGGATGAAGGGCACAAAGAGGCTTCAAGGGGATTGTATTTTCAGGGGAAAAGCATTCCTTGAAGACTCAACAACACATTAGCCCCCTAATTGCTTGTCAAAAATTCATAGGGGGGCTAACACACTGCTTATGAGCAAGAAGAGGCATACCTTTCTTTCTCAAACAGTGATGAAGTTGAATGTCCTTTACATGAAAGTGACGAAATGGAGGTTCAGGCACACACAGAAGGGAAAGCTATTGAAGATACTGAAGATCCTGAGATTGATGATTACTGCAAGCAGTTTGTCGATTTCATGCAAGCCCAATTAAATAGAAGATATGACCTCAGATCCTCCAGGAAGAGAACTCGCACTTCGGACCAGGAGGAGGACACACCCCAAGAAGAAGCACCTGCTCGGAAGGAATCACCTCCTCAAAAGATCCCGGATAAAGGTAAGAGGCCCCTTAACCAATATTTACAGTCTGCTGATCAAATTCCTTCATCTTTACAAGTGGCTACACCCCCCAGTGTCAAGCCAATCTTAAAAGAAGTCAAACCTTCCCCTCAGAACAAAGACTCCAAAGAGGTGGCTAATGTAGGCTATCGTAGTTAAGTCCTCCTCCTCTTCTTTAGCTTGCAAAAGGAGCTTGAGAAGGTCAAAATCCCAGCTTCCCTTGATCGATTTGTTAAACAACTCGCATATCATCCTGTGTCACGTCCTTATGTCTCTCCAAGTAATAAACATTCCAGACAACAACCTCGTGTGAAGAAAGGCCTATGGTTGTTTTTTTTGGCCCACACGTTGAAGAATTAATGCCGTTTACTCCCTTATGTGTCTTTAGTAATACATGACTTGCTGCTGCATAACTGTATGTTAGATTCGGGAGCCTCTCATAATCTTTTACCCCTCTAGGTCATGGATCAACTAGGACTGCAGATCACCCGCCCATACAAAGACCTTTACTCATTTGACTCCAAATGAGTTAAGTGCTTGGGCATGATAAAGGACTTAGTGGTCAATCTGGCTCAGATCCCAGCAAAAAGTGTAGTGATGGATATAGTGGTGGCTGACATTCCAGCTCGCTTTGGCATGCTACTGTCAAGATATTGGGGGACCAAAATTGGTGGATCGATCAAGTTGGACCTGACATATGCCACTATCTCTGTATTTGGTGGTCAAGAGCGGAGGATGTACCGGGAAACCAGATTTGTCAAGACAATTACCAAGGCAGATGATTCGGTTAATTCTCCAGTTTATAGCAGGGAGGGAGATTTCTCATGTTTAATGTTAGAGGAAGATCAGGAGTACGCACATGAATCATCATTTTTCCAGATCAAGGCAGAACAGTCCATAGAAAGTCCTAAATCAGAAATCTGGACACTTCATTTTGATGGGGCTAACTCCAAGGAAGGTAATGGGGCTGGAGTGTTGTTGATTTCCCCTGCAGGCCAATGGGTCCCTTTATCTTTCAAGCTGGAGTATGAAGCCACAAATAATGTGGCCGAGTATGAAGCACTTCTACTGGGCCTGCAGACAGCCAAGAGTATGAACATACAGAGTTTAAAGGTTTTGGGAGATTCAGAACTGGTAGTCAGACATGTGAGAATTCAGTGCCAAGCCAAACATCCTAGGCTAAGGGCTTATAGGAATGAAGTTTGGGATCTGGTGGAGGATTTCTTCTTGGTATTTAATATCCAGTTGATGCCCCGGGAGCATAATAGAATGGCAGACTCCCTTGCAGTGGCTGCCAGTACTTTCCGCCCACCTCAGAATCCTCTCTTGAGATATGAAATTGAGGTACGTTACCAGCCATCAATCCCAGACAATATCAAACACTGGCAAGTCTTTGAAGATGAAGAGTAGGTGAAGAGATTCCTAGAAACAGTTGGAGAATTTTCCAACATGGAGATTGATAGTTGTGAAGAGGAAGAGACTGAAGACACTTCAGGAGATAAGTGGGAAGAAAAGGTAGCTGGTCACAAATTTCTGCAGTTGAAAGGAAATGTCATTCCTCGAGGACTAGTGCCCTTAGAAAGGTTGTTTAACAAGAACGACGTCCCACTACAGCCGAACAAAGTTGTGAAGGAGAATCAGGTAGAAGATCTGAATCTTGGCACTGAGGCTGACCCCAATATCGTGAAGTTGTCCAAGAAGGTCCCAAAAGAATATAAATAGCTTTACCAGAAATTATTTTAGTCCTATAAAGATGTGTTTGCATGGTCTTATCAAGACCTAAAAACTTTTGATATCAGCATTATGTAGCATAAAATTCCGCTGAAGGGAGATGCCAAACCACATAAGCAGAAGCTTCAGCAGATAAATCCCTTGTTGCTACCCTCGATTGAGAAAGAAATTAAGAAACTGCTGAAGGCCAAAATAATTGTACCATTAAGATATTCTAAGTGGGTAGCAAATTTAGTCCCTCTACGGAAGAAGAATGGAGAAATAAGGCTATGTGTTGATTTTAGGAATTTGAACAGAGCATCCTTAAAGGATAATTATCCACTGCCGAAGATGGACCACATCCTGCAGAAAGTGGTAGGAGCGTCTCGAATGTCGATGATGGATGGATTCTCTGGGTACAATTAGGTGGCCGTACTACCAGAAGATCAAAATAAGACTGCCTTTACCACTCCGTGGGGAACATTTATGTATGCCAGGATGCCCTTTGGGTTGATTAATGCAGGGGTTACCTTTCAGAGGGCCATGGACATTGCTTTTATCGGAGAGCAAGATAAGTTTGTGGTGGTATATTTGGACGACATTACTGTGTTCTCAAAAGATGATGCAGAGCACATTGAACGCCTGCGCAGTACCTTCGAGAAGTGCAGAAAATATGGCCTCTCCCTATTTTCGTAGAAGTCTTTGTTTGCACTGGAAGAGGGCAAGCTCTTAGGACACATTGTAACCAAAGATGGAGTAAATATAGATCCTAAGAGAGTAGAAGTCATAAATGGAATTTCCCTCCCTAGAAATAAAAGGGAAGTTCAGGTGTTCCTAGGTCGTGTAAATTTCCTGAGGAGATTCATCCCTAATTATGCTGAGATAGTTAGGCATATTACTGACATGCTAAAGAAGAATAATGAGGTTAAGTGGTCACAAGAATCAAGAGAAGCTTTTTCCAGAATTAAAAATGCATTCGTTGAAGCTCCTGTGTTAGCCGGGCCAGACTATGCCAAACCTTTTATGATCTTTTCCTTCGCATCACCTCACACAGTAGCAGGAGTTCTGTTGCAGAAAAATGAAGATGGGTACGAGCAACCTATTGCCTTTTTCAGTCAGGTGCTTCGCGATGCTGAGCTGAAATATAACATATTGGAAAAGCAGGCATATGCTCTGGTGAAATCCCTCAAAGCCTTTCGTATGTATGTCCTCCAGTCCCACATCACTGCATTTGTGCCCACAACAGCCGTCAAAGATATCCCTGTCCAGGGAGATAGTGAAGGCAAAAGAGGGAAATGGATAGCCAAAATACAGGAGTATGAGCTGGACATCCGCTCTACTAAGCTAATCAAGGGACAGGGGTTAGCCAAAATCTTGTCTGAGTCAAATTGCCAGGCTCTAGGTATAAATCTGTCCATGATGGAAAACGAGGCATCTGAAGGGAAAGAAGAATCACAGGGAGTAGAGATAGCTTCCCAGAAGACACATATGAAGTACCTCACCAGCCAGTGGTACAAGGAAATAGTGGAATATCTGCTAACACTAAGTTTCCCACCCAGCTGTGAAAAAGCTAAATACAGAGCACTGAGGTTGAAGTCACAGAAGTAGATGGTTGCAAACGACTGACTGTATTGGAGGGACCCCTCAGGCATCCTGCTCCTATGCCTGACAGAGGAAGAGGTAGAGGGTATAATGGCTGAGTTTCATGAAGGAATCTGTGGGGGCCATTACATTTGGAGGGCTACTGCTCACAAAATCCTGAAGGCTGGTTTCTTCTGGCCCAAACTATTTGGAGATGTGTTTACCCGAGTTAGAGCTTGTAAGAAGTGCCAAAGGTTCGCTAAGAGACAGAAGCTAGCACCTCTTCCCATGATCCCTGTCCACGTAGATGAACCATTCCAGCAGTGGGGAATTGACTTCATCGGAGAAATACACCCCCCATCCAGTGGTCAGCATAAGTGGATACTAACCGCCACAGATTATTTCACAAAGTGGGTGGAAGCTATACCCGTCAGGAATGCAACAGACACTGTGGTGATGAAATTCATAGAAGAAAACATCATATCTAGATTTGGTTGCCCTTCCAAGATTGTAACTGATAATGCACAAGCCTTTAAATATACAAAGTTCGTCATCTTCTGTCAACAATACAACATTGCACTAGGCCACTCTATAGCCTATTACCCATAGGGAAACATCCTAGCAGAGTCATCAAATAAAATGTTGGTGAAGGCACTGAAGAAGGCTATAAATAAAAATCAAAAGAATTGGGATTCCTAGTTAAAATTTTCTCTATGGGCTAATAGGATCACCAACAAGAGAGAAACCTGGAAGTCCCCATACGAATTAGTATATGGGAGGGCAGCAGTTTTCCCTGTGCAGCTAGCATTACCAGTGGCTCGATTCATGCAAGAAATTCAGGAAGAACCAGATGACGTAACCAGAAGAATAAACCACCTGGTGGAGCTAGAAGAAATGTGGAACCTGCTAAATCAGAGGCTACTTGAATAGCAAGAGAAAATGAAGGACCTCTTCAACCAACATGCCAAGGACAGAAAATTAAAAATTTGAGATTTAGTGCTCAGATGGGACATTATACAGGCTGATAAAGGTAAACATGGTAAATTTGATCCCCTCTGGTTCGACCCCTTTACAATTGCAGAAAAAGGAGGCAAAAATACCTTCAGACTGGAAAATTTACAGGGAGATCTGCTTGACGCCCCTGTAAACGGTCAGTTCCTCAAGCCTTATTTCCAGTTCCGAGTCAGACCAAGAGGGCCTAATGTATCATATTTTATATTAGTGTCTTTTTTCATCTTTTATTAAATAATGTGTGTGGTGATGAATCACGAAGAGGAATGGTGTCCACAGAAGATAACAGGTGGTCTGCAAAGTTCTCGACACGCTCAAGAATGAACGTGCCATCCCTAGGTGGAGCCAATGTTGATCATAAAGTAACATTAGTCACTTTTGTGAATTACCTTTGAATAGATGTGTATCGAATGTTATAGCTGATGATGAAACAATTAAAAGGTTGGGTAAAAAGAGATGAGGATGTGACAAGTATTGTGCTTACAACAAAATAGGTATACGAGAAGGGTCCAAAATAAAATAAAATAAAAGAGAAAAGGTGTCGCAGAAGGGTGCAAGTACACGGTGCAAAAGGTGTAAAAGCAAAAACTGT
Organism: Pinus albicaulis; assembly: GCA_034641835.2. NCBI lineage: Eukaryota > Viridiplantae > Streptophyta > Pinopsida > Pinales > Pinaceae > Pinus > Pinus albicaulis. The sequence goes on from JAXQQM020092355.1 coordinate 66,209, forward strand.
TGAAAAACTGGCCACGTCCCAAATGTGCACGTGAAGGAATTCTCCATACGAGAATTTTCGCGAGGGTCGAGAGGCGGAAGAGGGAACAGACCCATACCCCCGTGGAATTACATGGATGTGCCATGGGGTGGGCCCAAGGTAAAAAGTGACGTGGCAGCTCAAAGCGCGGAGTTTCAGTGACGTGGCAGAATGGAATGTAGGCCCTAAAGACTGGTACGCTCTGTATTTAACCCATCTTACGAATAAGATGTTTCAAGAATCGTATGGTTTATTGCAGCAGAAAGGTAAGGTAAGTTTCTAGGTGAACTGGTGTTGAGGCCTGTACCAGTGTTAAACCCGGCATGGAGTGTTCACATGTTCCTAGCTGACGCCCAATCCCTACATGTTGCGTGCTCCACTGTCAGTGTCATTACGACACTTTCCCCTCGTTTATTTTACCTATCCGCCTTTTTACCTCAGAATGCTCAGTCGTAAGATAACAGTCTTCCTGTATTTTACTCCAGTAAAAGTCACAGGTTTTCCAGCTACGGTATAAACTAAGTGGGAACCAGTGCCAAGGTCTACCCAGTCGCTATCAGTACCCCCCCCCATAGTTTTCTTGAGTATATTTCCCTGTTGCACAGGTATTCAGTCCCTCATTTTCTCTCTTCTTTCCTTTCGTATTTTAAAATTTTTATATGTCAATCATGGGAAGGGGTACGCCCAAGAAAGCCGAACCAGAAACCCCTCAGGTCCGAGAAACCCGAAACCCACCCGGGTTTGAGCCTTTCATCGACCTGCAAGCCGAAATCCATGATCCTGTTGTACTGTACAACAACCCTCCCTTTTTCCAAAATTTTAGAATAAAATTCATTCAGAAATAGGGTCCCTTTTTTCTTCTTTTAATATATGAATAAAAGACTTAGAAATAAAGATTCATTGTTTTGAAAGACTCATTGCATATCTTTGTTACCAAGTATGTACAAACAAATACAACATTCAAAAACTTCCGATCCGATCAAATATAAAAGACTTTATTATAGAAAATAAATCAATTACAAAAGTCCCATGAACAGTAATCAGAAATCGGAAATCGAAAAAATCTTTGAGAGAAGTTTTACATACATGTTCAAAATCTCCTATGTGATTAGACCAATCACAAATCTCCAATCGCAAAAGATTTTAGTTATTCATTTACATATCTCCGATGCGATGCGATCAATCGCAATCGCATGATCAGAGCACTTTTGATAAATTCTTTGTGATCAATTGAAAATTCCCCAATGCGATGCGCTTTATTATAAAATACTTTTCAAAAGGAAATAAGCATTTGTTTTGCTTAAATGAGAAGTATCTCTATATGGTAGAACCCACCATATCGCAATCGGGAATCGGAGAAAACCATTGATAATTCTTTTCGATTGAAACTCTCCGATGCGATATACCACCATCTAATCGGAAATCGGAGAAGTTTGCAATCGCAATCGGCAATCGGAGAAATCCGTATTGTGATATCTATGTACCATTTTGAATACTTCCGATGTGATTGATATTTAATATACTACATTCATCACATTGGAAGAATTCAAAATAGGTAATTTTATAATATTTCACAAGTGCCAAATCTCCAATTGTACGTTCAACATTCAATAACAAATCAAATGATTATTGGTTTACGATTCTGTTTTGAATACGTGAGTGTGACCCAAACAAAATATTTAAGTGTTACACGGATTCAATAAATAATGAATCATGAACCCATAATTTTTATAATCATTCTTTTCAATTGCTTGTTTATCACGACTGAGAGCTTATTGCCTTGCAGAATCAAAGAACGCCAAATCCTTTCATTCGCAGACCGAGGGAAACAATATCAGGCACATAAATTTCTAAGAGAACAAGGAGAATGAAGACTTCTGTTGCCGCTAAGTTTGTTGAGAGTCCTACAGTCTCGAAGGAAAAACCAGTAAAGCTAAAGCTAGTTACAGATACATCATGTCAAGGGCGAGGAAAAATGACATGGGAAGGAGTTTATAATCTGATTTAGAGTGAAAACCCTAAAGTCACAGTGGCAAAGGTATTAGTTCCGGATGAAGATAACTTAGATTACAACTCTGAGATTACTGAAAGAACACTTGCAAATTCATTCCTACATCGAATTGCAGCCAGAGCAAACATCATTCCTTCTTATGATGTGATTCGATGGGTCATCGATAGTGTAGAAATTAAAGACAGAATGTTTGTTTCAGCTTCTGGAGCATCTTTTGGATCATTCAAAGCAAAAGACCTCAAAGAAATGTATCATCTTCCTGATCTGCAGAAGGTCTATAATAAAGAATTTGTCAAAGAGTTTGTTGACAGTAATAAAGTTCAATCTGAACCTATCAAAGAATGGAGGAAAAATCCTGAAAAGCACAAAAATGAATCATTTGGTATGTATTCAGTAGATTCTCTTTCACCCCCATACTTCTATGCCACTGCCATGATGTGTAGATTATTTGGCAATAACAATTCTGCTAGGTTTTCTATACAAATGGTTCCTTTAATCCTAGCTGCTGTCAATTCTGAAATTATGGACTGGGCTGTTATTCTTTCTGATAGGATAGCTAATAGGATACTCGAATACAGACAAGATAAAACCACTGGAAATACCATTCCCTTTTTCTTCTGTGCTTATATTCTAGACGCTCTTTGTTTTAATTCTGAGTTTCCCTTGTTAGGATGGAAATAGACTGCCAAAGATCCCACTCCGATTCATATATATCATAAACTCCTTTGGAAATTTCATTTTAAAGATCATGTGTATAGAATATGTCATGGCTTCCTTATTCCAGTATTTTACACCATTTTCAATCACTTTCCCCCTAGATTCTCTGACAAAGCTAAAGCTGACTTATCCTCAATAGGAGATTGGTTTGGAGAAGAAAAATTCACATATGTCAGGATTTTCGGGAGTATTGTAGAACCCCATGTTCTCCCTCTTTTTGTTCCAGATAAACTTCTAGCCCAGGAAATATCCTATCAATTGACAGTTGAAGGAATGTCCAGATCTTTGAGCAATAGTAAGAAAAGAATGTGGCCTTCGTTTCCATTCAATTGTGGACATTTTACTTTAAATGACTTCAAGCATGCTGAAAAGGAAGTCGCCAAAATAAAGGGTTTTAAATTGGCAACAATCCCGGGGAGACAGTATGATCCTCAAAAGATATCTTTTAATGTTACTTCTTCAGTTTCGATTGCTCGGTTCGAGCATGAACCGAATGAATTTGATGATTTATTTGTTTCATTAGAGAACTTTCCTCAAGTTTATAATTTGGCCAAGTCCAAATTCCAGAAAGAAGAAATGAATAAATTTATGCTATTTAGAAGTCAAATATTGTTGAAAGTTCCTCTAGACCAATTGAGAGTTCCTATACAAGGGTCAGAAACAGAGGATATATCTGGCAAAACAGCAGGAGAAACATCTACCAGTAAGGTCACTACACAATCAGATACTAACCAGCCCACTGTACATACTGAAAAGGTGAGCACTGATGGCAAACCTGATGTTCAGAAAGGGAATACTGATGGAAAATCCGATGTAAATACTGATCAGCAGTCCACAGCTCAAACAGAGAAGGAATGCACAAGTAATGATACTAATGTGCATAATAAAAAAAGAGGATCAGAAAAAAAAACCATTGAGCAGGAAACAAATACAGAGAAATCGGATACACAACTTGGAGGAAACAAAACTACTGAGAAAATAGTAGACTCTGTTGATCCTAATGTTTCCTCACAATTGTTGAAACAATATAATCAATTTTCTCATCAATTAGGACTACAGGATAATCCCGAAGAGAAAAATCCGGAAGATTAGGATGTTGAAATCATTCCTGAACATCCTACAGGAAAAATTGTGTTGAAAATTGAGGAGATCCCTCCTCTAGATGTATTATACAGCCCTAAACATAAGGCTGTTGTTAAAAAACAGAGAAAAAGAAGGAAGATAGATCAGGACACAATTTTTGCTTCACAGGAATAATTCATGAGTATTGTTTATAAGAATGCTGAAGTGAATCCATCTGAGGATCTCACTAAGTTATCCCAATATGCAGGAGCATACAGTGCTGCGACAATAGATAAGGCTGCAGAGGTTTCTCAGTTAATGACCCAAAAAGATCTCCATATAGCTTTACTTGAAGAACAAGATAATGAAAATCAACAGAAGATTGCTCAATTGGAACAGCAATTACAAGATCAAGAGCTCAGATCTAAAGAGCTAGAAGAACAACTTTCCATAGAAAAGAATAAATTTGATGAACAGGCTTTAAGAAAACAACAACAGTTGAATCAAGAAATTTCCAAACTATAAAGTTTGTTGCAAAATGAGAAGAATATGAAGATTGTGCAAGAAAAAGAATTTCAAGCAGCTTTAGATAAGTTCAAGGATTTCCCTAAATTAAGTGAATTCAAATACGAGGCTCTTGAAGTCAATAAAATGCTGTCTCAGCAGTTAAATGAATTTTGTACAAAATTAACACAAGCAGAACCATTTTGTGATATCACATCATCCTTGATCCAGGACATGATTACTCTCAGGCAAGAAATTGATGAAGCTGATGAAAAGATTTCTGAATCTCTTACTTGGCAAGATACAACAAAAGGAAGAGAAGCTAATATTCCTAGGATAGAATAAAGACATAAAGATATCCTGTTTACAGAGTGGGAAAATCAGTTAATGAAAGCCGAGAGAGCTATATCAAGAGCTAGAAGCATGATGGGTAATATAACACAATTTATCAATGACAGCTTGTATGCAATTAATCTCATTTCAGGTTGTGTCCCAGGAATTTTGCCTATAGTTAAAGAAACCGATTGCAGATGGAAAGAAGAAATAATGAATAAAAGTCAACAGATCAACAAGCTTCAAACCATATATTGGGACAATATGTGGACTTATCTAATTAAGCCACACAATCAACAAGTAGCTATTAAATTCCTATCAAATGTTGTTGATTGTTTGATTCCAGAATTCTCTGATGCCACATATGCTAGACAGTTACATTCCAAGATGAGTCATCCATCGGAGGTCCAGGACATGCTGAAAATTTGCAACTTGGTTACATTGAACGAGAAGCAAAAGCAATGAATCAGTTCCCCAAAAGATAACATTTATGTTTTTAAGTTGATAGATTGTAGCAGTAGTAGTAGGATTCTGTTTTCATGTAATGTCATATTTAAACCCCTCTCATGCATTGGAGAAGGGGTCCTGAGTTGTAATATTTTTGACTTGGAGATTACATTTCTGTACTCCACTACCTCTTATATTTTATAAAGGATCACATCTGGTGATTTATGCAGAATTATCTTTAAAGTGTTGCATTTTTGTACCTTGGATTTGATTTTGCATCGGGATTACTGGATTAGAGTATCAGATTTCATTTGAAAGCTTTCAAGATGGATAAGGTATTTTTATCTATTCACTGTTGATTTATTTTGTTATATGATATTCGCTTTAAAATTTTCTATCATTTATATATATTTGGTTTTCACAATGTTTCTTTATATATAATTTTTGAGTATAATTGAAATGTTATCTTTCATAAGTGTATGTAGATGATATACAATGATGAATACAATATGCTAATATAAATCTGTTTAATTTCTTAAACAGAGTTATCTTTATTTGTTACTGCACATTTCAATTAAACTTTAATACATTTTTATGGTTATTGTTAAATTGGAATAATTTTAAGTTGTATTCACATATGATACCCGGGTTAATTTTAGAATTTATTTATCAGTATTTAGATTAAATTACATAGTTTCATTTCAGTTATTTAGCCCTATTTTCACTCATCCAAATCAACCCATCACCAACCCATTAGTTATAAGGAAACTGGTCCTTTCAATCCAGTCGGAGCCACCATACCAAACGGATAAGGAGTTGTCCTAAGGTCCCGACCGGGTGGTTTTCCCCAATGTTTGAAGCAGAGATTTTCTAGGCTTCAACAAATCCCCAATACCCTTTCACATCAGCAGCATTAAACCCGAGATTTTTAGACGACATATTGAGAATAGAGACCGATACCGGGTGGTTGTGTCTGGTTTGTACCATCAAATTACACCCTCAGTCTATTATGTTGTTGATTTATTTGCTGGCTTAGAGATGCTTATGACGAGCGTTGAGGCACGTTTACCTCTCCTCAGGCGAATAATATTTTTTCTCTTTCCCCCGATATTATCAGGCAATCCCTCCGCTTTCCCACTAGCTCCACCTATATTATTTTCAGCAAAGTGTCTTTAACCTCCCAGTTCACCAAAATACCATGGGAGCATCACAAAGACTTCATTTCCTCCATCACCAGCAACCAGGCTATGTCTCTTCCTGCTGCAGAACCTTTCCCGTTGTGCCTGTTCAAGGAGGAAGTCCAACCCATCCTCGCCCTCATCGCTGGTCTTCTAGGTGTGGGCACTTTGGGGGAAATCACCAGGGTATGTGTTTATTTCTTGTGGTTAATGTCTCAAAAGGGGTTAGTGTTAGATATTCCTGGCTTCCTTGCTGTTAAGATTCGGACCCAGTTCCAAGAGCTTTCAGAAACCAGTCACTTTCACTTCTGTTCGATGGTCTTCTATCTTTTCCTACATTAGGACACTGATAAGTTTGAGGGTTTGGGTTTAGATAGGGTATATAAGGAGAATTCCCAACCCTGACCAGTTTTTGACTGGAATTATTCTGTACACTAATTTCTTAATGGAGAGGGTTATTCCAGGTTCGTAAATGATTTCATGTCCATTGGCTATACTATTATCCATGATTCACCCTCACCTAGAGTTTTTCCTGAAATGAAGAGCTGGCTACAAGCCGGATAATCTTAGAGCACCGAGGATTGGTATCTATTTGACAGTTACACTGAAATTCGGGTCTACAGAGCCGAGGTTTCCCCTTACTAGCTGCCTGTGTTTCCTGTTCGACGAGTTTATGCTCTGGAGTATATTCGACAGACCCTCAAGGCCGACCAACTCCACTTTTTCCCTGCAAAGAAGGGTTTCATCCTGAGACTCCCTATCACTATTGGCCCTTTTGTTGTGAATTCTAGACATGCCGTTCCCATTGTCGAGAAACTGTTGCAAGGCATGGACCTAAGGTTGGGAAAGGGTTGGGCCTATAAACCTTGGGAAATTATCTCAAACAGAAGAAAGAGGAAAAATTCCACACCTTATACACATGAATCAAGGTCGTTCATAGAGTGGAGGGCTAACCTTGAAACTTGGCCTTTGATTTCGCAGATGGAGACAGATTCATCTGCCACAGGGAAAGAAGAGGACATCAATAAATGCCAAGGCGGAGAAGAAGCAGGTCCCTTAGGAGTAGGTTCTCCCCTTCAGAAAAAGTAGAAAATAGCCTCCAGTGAGGTAGAAGTCATAGGGGAAGAACAACTACTGGAACCATTTACATCGTATGGTCAACCGGACAAGAGTAAAGCTGGGATAAAAGTGCTGAGAGATAGTGCCACCTCTTCTGACTTCTCGGAAGTCTCACAGGCCATTAGTGATCATACCTCACCAGGGGCAATTAAGAGGAGCCAGGGAAACAAAACGATCAGGGATAAGTACAAAGCCAAACTGGAAGGGTATGTAGAGAAATATCACACCAGGGTTTCTGCCTCCATGAATGTGGATACAAAACACCTGGTATTGTCTATGGCGGAGGCCATATTGGATCCCGATATAGGTGCCACTGGTTACTGGGTGCTTGAGCATGCAATTGACATGGCCAAGGTGCCAGCACTCGACAAGTGTAACCTGTTTTAGGTCGTGGGGGATATGTTGAAGGACGAGGTGATGCGGGTCACCATTGTGCTGAGAAAACTGGAGAAAAAGCATGACTAGGTGAGGGTGACCCTAAAGAATGAACAGGAAAACTCTCGCGCCCGGGCAAATCAAATACGTGGCCTCCAAGAGATAATCAAAGGAAAGGATACAGGAGAGACAAACCCGCAGCGCGCTTTGATAGAACAATTGCAGAATGAGGTCGCGCCATTGAAAAGTAAGGTCAACATACCGGCCTCCCACCATGTGCAGATGACTGAGTTGGCGCAAGCAGAGAAGGAAAAAGCAGAACTGGCTGAAAAACTGGAAAAGGAGAGGGAGGACAAATAAAAAATGGCTGAAACAATCGCCACTCTGCAGAGTAGGTTGACGGAGCTGCAGAACACCTAGGACACGCACAGCTGTGCGCCTGCTACAACCCCACCAGATATGAGTCCGCTGTCAGAGCAATTGAATGCAATGAAAGCTGCAAATGATATATTATAAAAGCAGGCATCCACTGCTAGGCAGAGGATCACTGATTTGGAAAATTCCCTGGCTGAGATTGGCAGGAAAATAGATACACTGCAGAAAGAGATTGAGCAGGAAAAGAAGACAAGACCCGACCAGCAGAAAACCATCACTGACCTGAAAATCCGCATGAAGGGTAATATCACCCTCAGAGAAGCGAGAAGTATAATCTCTTTGGACATAACCTCAGCGGTGATAGAACAGCGAGGTTTCCTAAAAACGATGGAAGAAAACAAATCTGCTATACCCTATCTCAACATGAAATTACAGGAGGCAGACCTCAACTTGTCTGATAGAGCCTAGCATGCTAGAAACTATATTTCATTCTTGAAGGAGTTGGAATTTGATGAGGTGGAGAAGCATGGCATACCAAGTCAATTCATGGAAGCCTTTGAATGCCAGAAAATCATTGACAAGGAGGCAGCTCGAGTTACATCTTCGAGAGCCCTGCAACAGGTGGTAGCAAACGTGGGTCAGTTCGACGCAGTATGGGACGAGATTACAACAGCTGGACTTCCTTCTTGTTAGGTCCCAACCACTCCTTCTGTGCTATGACCATTGACAGAGTATAAGACACGTCTACAAGAAGAAAAAGACCGCATAGACCTTCTGTCAGATAAAACCGCTCGGCTAAAGGATGAAACAATTGTTTCGTCCGTTCACCAAGAGTTCGCCCTCCTCCATTTGATAAAACACAAACTCCCTACCAAGGTGGATTTCAATGCCCTCACAGAGGCCTATGTCAAGGTCGAAGGATTCGCGGCAATGCCCGAACCTTCAGCTGATAGCCAGCAAATATGCACTCAGTTCGCCAGCCAGATCACCAGCTCGTCAGCAAATGTTCCACCACCAACGTCAGCAACTGCCTCAACCCCTTCACATCTGTGAAACACTGTCAACTCATGATTTGGCCTTAGTGGAATATTTTACTTTTTTTTACTTATTTAACTACTTTTAAGTTTCAAGTGGGCTTCATCTTCCACTTCAGCATTTTACTCTTTACCAGACTGTCTTTTAATATTTTGTTTTAAAAACGGCCGAGTGCCTAATTTCCAATGATGAGAGGCCTTTATTCCTCATCATAATTTTTGGTTATTTTGATAAGGACCTTTAACAAATTTTGGGCATGCGAGGAAGATATTTTTCCCAAAAAATATCTTCTCGCTCGTGTATGAAGAATTCTATATAAGAAAGATCAAAAGAGAAAAACATGTTCCAAATTTTCTGAAGAATTGAATGTAAAAGAATTTCTTGTATGCATTTTGTGAAAGCTTTAATACAAATGTGAAGAGCCGTTGGGTCTCAATGAGAATGAGTTTTATCTTTAATGAGGATTCTAGTCTTGGTGCTTTACAGTGTGTAATTCTCTCCTATGTGTTATAGCTTAGCCGTTCATTTCATTTATATCCATTTATCTTGTATCAATCTGTTACACCATTTTTTGGTCATCTAACCTATTATCATTAGATGGACCCAAGTACACCATGTAAGACCAATTTTACCCTAAGTAAAATTGCCTTCACTATGTTAAATAACTTAACAAACCACATTTATTAGGTTGTTTATGGTCTAAACAGGAAACCCCAAAAGGAAATATTAAACAAACCTATATTTGTTTGATTTTCCTCATGGAATAATTAATTAAACCATAATTTAATTATTATTCCCAGTCATGTTTAACCCAAAAACAAAGAAATTAATTAGATAAACCTTTTATTTATCTTATTATTTTCTAGGAATAATTATTTAAATCTTATTTAGATAATATTCCTTGTTAAATATGACCAAATCACCCACAAATAATTAAATAAATCATTATTTATTTGATTATCTTCCAACCACTTCCTTAAAAAGATAAATAAATCATTTATTTATTTATTTTTGACTAATCAAGGGATTTGACCCAAGTCAAATACCTTTTTCCTCCAACAAATATAATAAAATATTCCATAAAAGGTGGATCTAGATTTGGTTAACATTATTTTAATCATGCACCAAGATCTAGAATGACCCAATATTTTGTTATAAATAGGATGGTTTTTCCTACCATTATTCACCTTTTGTTGCCTATTAGATCACTCTGGATCTATACACTTGGTCACATTTTTCCATCATTTGCTGTGTGAGCTCCCATTGAGCTCTATTCTTTGCATTGGGTTTTCTACACCAACTAGAGAGAGAAATCATAGATCTGAAGTGTTGAGGACTTCCAAGAACCCATCCCACTGAGGAGAATTGGATACGTCTTCTTGTTTTCCTCCTAGGTGCCCAATTCATACAAAAATTCTTTCAAAAATTGTTCTTGTCTTGTCTATTGGTATATGGAGCAAACCCTTGTTTTTACTGCTTAATGTCTTTCTATGCATAGATCTAGTTTTTTGCAGCTCTTTTCTTGTTCAACTAACCACAGATCTGAAGATATTGGCAGCCACTTTTTGTTTTTAGGGCTATTAGTTATGCGTAGCTAAAGTGGTCCTTTTTCGTACACTTCGACAAAGGATTCATACTAACATTCTGGAATGCGAGTAGCCCACTGTTTCTGATATAAACTTATCCTTGTTGATACTTATGTCATAAGTGTTTCAGCACTTTAAATATGGCTCAGGTGTGATATACTGTTTCATATTCAGTTCCTCCGTGTTTCTGCTATATTGGCTGTTATGAGATGTTATTTACAAATGTTGTTATCATGTGTGGATTCTTAATTTCATAAGCCCACCACATGCTAGTACATGTTTCTGGATGTTGTCTTAGTAACAGTTAGTACCCTATTTATTCTACGTATACAGTAGACACTTTATAATTTCTCATCTCTGTGAAGTATTTAGAATCCATCCCTTTTTCAGAGAGCTGCCTTTGAATTGTCTGGTACGTTTGTGTTAGAGTTTCGCATCTTGCCTCTGCAGTATTGTTTCCCCAGCATTGAGCTTCTGAAATTTTTGGTCCCATTCAAGTTAAACTTCCTATCTACAAAGAAATAGCATGAGAGCTCTGTTCTGCTATTCATCCATATTATATTATATTGCTTTTTCTCTCTGCTATATGATATGTCCTAGGCACTGGTCTTTCACAACTCAAGGCTATCTCTAGGATTGACAACACCACTGATCTAGATTTATGTAGGAACACAACAGAATAAACATACAACCATAAATACAAAGATGCAGTGGAAAAATCACTTCATTTCATTAATATCAAAGAACTAAAATTTTCTTACAGACAGAATGGAAATAAAATAGCTACGGCGCTGGTAGCTATCTCTGAGAAGAGATGTGACAACTATAGGCCTCTAAACTGAGTTACAATGAGGCTCGAGGGCCTATTTATTATTTAGAAAAAATGGAAAACCATTAACATCCAAAACCCTAACCCTAGGAGATGAAGCGACAAAACTATGGGCCCTGTTTCGATAAATTGGTGTTTCAACTTCCTGGGGACGTAACTTTGGCATCCGATCTCTGTTTGACGGGAATCATACCTAGTTAGAAATATATATTCGAGGACTACAAATTTTGAGTGAGCAGCATCAGTCCATGAACCCATGATCCTCCTATTTTTCCCAAAAAACGTAGTTTAGGGCCTCAAAATAGCTCCAGAAGTTGAGGACTCGAAAAACTGCTAAAAATAGTAAGTTGTGCCGAAACTGAAAAAATAAAAGAGACAATGGTGGGGCCCCAAGTGGAATAGGTGGGTGAACACCAATATCCACCTGGATCAACCAGATATTCCTGAAAGATAGGAAAAACTATTGAAATGGTACAATCAGTTAATGCAATGGTTATTAAGAAGAATGGGCATTTGAACACCTCTCCGTCTCTGTCTTAATTAATATTTATTACCATTTCTGCAACACTCTTCCTCTCGGCACCTGTATGTATTCACAGAAAACTCATTGTAATGGTTGGAAAATTATTAATTTTTGGAACTGTTATTGAGTAAGAGTTACTGAGTAGTTGTAATATAGTAGGTTGGGAAGAGAAGAATTGGACTGTATAAGCTATTGGACTCAAAGTATGTAACTGGTTTTACACATCAAATACACAAGCAGATTCACTAGATCCTTATATAAATCATTGGTGATTTTATTCTCACAGTAATTTTTATTTTCCTTATGTTTTTCACTATGTTCATATTCTCTGATAAAGAGCAGCAAATATAGATTAGGATTTACTTCTAAAGTACCCTAATTCTAACTAATAAGCTTTATCTATATGTTTTCTTCTAAATGTGTGTTTGGGAATAATTTCAATAGAGTATAAGCAGTCAAGGAATGTTGGTGAGCCCATGTCTTGTTGAGTATAACTTGAGATGTTGTTCTTGAATGATCTTTTCACTGCATGCTAAGTAGAGTCCTAATCAAGGAAGTTTATGGTTAGCCCTGTCCCTTGTTTAGTCTTAAAAAACTATTTTGAATATTTAACTTAAGAGTATTCCTAAAGCAAGATAGGTTAAAAGTCCTTACCTAATCTTACGATACATTTTATGTTTATCTTAAATGTTTTCCTTTGAGAGTATGTCTAAAGCAGGATAGGTTAAAAGTCCTTACCTGATCTTCGGTTGCCCTTTGTTTTCTTACATGTTTGCTTCTTTCACCAGACTTCCTAATGTTCCATTACAAAAAATCAACTTAAAATATCTTCTGATATAGATGGCTTGCCCTTTGAAAACCCTTGAATATTTATTTTGCAAGTAAACCCTTTTATGACTCCATAGCGCAATGGTTTAGCATTTTTTTTTTACCTATCTTTCCATGCTGAAACATCCTTCCACTTATTTACTCCTCCACTTCACATGACCTTCTCGTTTAATGATTCCCAAAAAAAAACAAGCAAACAAATCCTTGTACTTCATAACTAGCCTAATATCATATCATAAGTCTTAAAGATATATCCTTTGAAAACATATATAGAGAGATCCCTCTCTGAATCCAGGAGGGCTAGATCCTGGGATTCCAAAGTGGTTTTGATGTTTCCTTGTCATTTAGTATGCCAATATGCTATATCACAGGACCCCAACAAAAGGGAGTTAGTGTCAAAAGGAACTAAGGCTTACCTTACAAGGAACCTAACTACAAATCCTAATTCCTAATTTATCATTTCTCATATACATCATGAACCATAAGCCATAAACTTTTACAAAATATTATTGTATAATATTTAAACAACATTATACAATCTCATGAATCCAAAAGGATTTTTGAAAAGCACATAAGGCAATAGAAATAAAAAATTCTAACTAGAAATATGCTCTACTCTCCCTCAAAATTGAATGTTTCAAATTTAAGTGAATAATCTTAAACTTTAGTACACTGCTACTCTTGCGAGAATATATCTAAATATAAGTCCATTAATGATAACTGCATGCAATTTTAACAAACCATATGAATTTTCAGGGAGTTGAAAGGGTTTATGAGGAGCTTATGGGCTACATTGAAATACATAATTGTGATTGGAGGCTTAGTACTTAATAATTTTTGCCTCCATTTTCCTTATAATTTAGTAAATATGGTTTATAAAATTTATACATTAAAAAAATTAAATTGAACTTTTAAAAACATGAACACTAAAATAAAAGTGAACTTTATAATAAAATGGAACCCTAGGTATAAATTCAAAGTGAGCTTGTTCAACTTCTTCAACACTCTTACTCTCATTTTCATCAAAGATCGCATCTCCGCTTACAATAAATTTCCCATTCGACAAAAGTCAGTACCCTTTCTTCTCATCAGAATACCCAATCATTGTGCACTTTAAGCTTCATGCATCAAGATTAATTTTTTTTTCCTTGGGAACTAAGGCATAACAGATAGATCCTAAAACTCTGAGATGCTTAACCCGTGGTTTGAATCCAAACCATGCGTCATAAGGTTTGATTCCATCTAAAGAAGCTGTGGGAGATCTGTTTCTCAAGTAGAAAGTAGTATGAACTGCTTCAGCCCAATATGAAGGAATTAACTTATTGAAAGTTAACATAGATTGTGCCATTCCTAACAAGGTACGATTCATTCTTTCTACTAACCCATTTTGCTACGGAGTGTAGACATTGGTAAGATGTCGTTTTATGCCATTTTCCATGCAATAATTTTTGAATTCATTCGAAGTGAATTCTCCACCGTTGTAAGTTCAAAGAGTGCCAATATTCTCCTTTACTTCATTTTCAATAAGCTTATGAAAATTTTTCAACTTTTCAAATGCTTCTGACTTTTGCTTCAAGAAATATACCCATGTCATCCTGCTAAAATCATCAGTAAAAAGTAAAAAATATCTGCAACTTCCAAGTGAAGTTAGGAAGGGTCCACAAATATCACTGTGAACCAACTGCAAATGCCTGTCTGCTTTCCAGGAACTAGTGGGAAAATTCTCTCGATGTTGCTTTCCAAAAATTCAAGATTCACACTTTTCATTTTCCCTTTTGAAGGTTGGAAGTCCTTTAACCATGCCCTATTTTTGTAACTGAGAGAGAATGTCAAAGTTGAGATGGCCATATCTGACATGCCATAATCTGATTGGTGAAATATATGTACTTGCTATGCCTGCAAAGTCAGAATGTCTTGGAATAACTATCCCTTTCATCCTTAACAGTTTTCCATCTTCATAACCTGTCATTACTGCTTGCATGTTTTGTTTGACTGAGTTGATTTTAACTGAGCCATCTTGCATAATCATTGTATGCCCTACTTGTCGAATTATGACTAAGGACAACAAATTTTTCTTGAATGTTGGGACATTCCATACATTATAAATCATTCTTTCTCCAATGCCTAGTAAAAAAACTTTAACTACACCTTTGCCTGAAGGAGTATGTTTGGTTTTGTTAGCAAGATAGAGTGAATTCATATGAAATTCTTCGAAACTCTAGAAGAAGTCACGTCAAAATTTCATGTGTTGAGTTGTGCTTGTATTAAGAATCCATGCATCTTCATAATCACTGTGGAGAAAGCTTGAAACCTGTAAAGTTGTTGCTTCTGTGTTTGTGAAAATATATTCAGAACTATCAAGATCATATTCATCATTTGCAAACTATGCTGAGTTTGGATGAAACTTGGAAATTTTCTCAATAGAATTTATACAATCTGTTGCATAATGACCAACTCTGTTACATCACCTGCAAACAATTTGACTCAAATCGGTGCCTCTTCCCTAAGACTATCCTTTGCCTTGAGACTATCCTCGACCTCTGCTTTGTCCTCAATTTTGAGTTTGTCCTCTTCCTAGACTCCGTCCTATGCCTTAATGATATCCTCTGTTTTGATTGTTGCCTTTGCCTTGAAAATTGTTTCTACCTGAATTGGAGCCTCTGTTGGAATTGTTTCCTTTGTGTTGACTGCGACCATGACCTTGTGCTGTTTGATTTGGATTGGAATTACCTCTTCCTTTGTTTCTGGAATTGTTAGCTAAGGAGTTTCTTGAACTGGCTTGGGTGAGGAAGACATCTTCCCCAATCTGCTTCTTCTTCTTGAATTTTTTATCATGCTCTGCTAACATGTCACTCATTTCATCAAATTTGATCTTCTCTAACTTTCCAGTGAATTGCAAAGTTTCCAAAAAATGAGTATATGATGATGGCAATCCAGAAATTAAAATTGTAGTTAAGAAGCTTTCATCAATAGCTTGAAAACCAACATTCATGAATCCTTTCTTAATGTTTTTAAGTCGTGAAATGTACTCAAGGACATCACCACCTTCAGTTAATTTCTGTTGAAGAAATTTTAATTGCAGATCAACTTTCTTTGATTCAGGTTGTGTATCAAAGAGATCTTTGAATGTATGTAAAGCAGCCCATGCATCTGAAGAATTCTCAATGTGTATGTACATTTCATTACTAACTGAAGCTTTTATAAGAGCTAATGCCTTGGCATCTTTTATTTCCCATTTTTCAAGTGAATATGGATCTGTTGGTTTATTTGGCTTAATGTTTCCATCAAAAATTCCATGCCACAATTCATTAAAAATAAGAGTGCTTTCAATTAGACATCGTCATGTCTTATAGGATTTCACTCCTTCTAGCTTATCACTTTCAGATAATAGATTAATTGACTTCGACATTGGAGTGTTGAAGCAATGCGCCAAAAAAATCAAGCACAAAAAATTGAGCAACTCATCACACACCACGCAAAAACGACACACGCCACGCAAAAAACGAGCTATCGGGGCTTGGCCTTGACCCTCGTATAGTCGTTGAAATAGGATAAAAATGACTGAGCTTTGCACTTGGCTCTAGCCAATTTCTCAAATATTTACAAGGTAACTTTAAAAATTTGACTTTTACAATGATGCGCTTGTACAATGTGGTAAAAAAAACTATTACCCCCCCTCAAAGTAAAATTACTTTGAGTCACACTTATCTCTCCAAAAACAAATTACAAAAAATCGCCTTATTACTCCAAAAAATTACAAATAACCTTATTACTCCATAAATATTACAAAATCCTTATTACTCCAACAAAAAAATATTACAGTGTTCTTCAAAAAATACAAAGTGCTACTTCACCTTATTACTCCAAAGTGCTACTTCACCTTATGATCCCAATTACAATTTTAATTTAAAACAAAATATAACTCCAATGAGTGCAGTGTTGAAGTTTTGCTCTTTTCTAACTACCATCAATTATTCGAATCCTGCATGGATCCAGCAGGTTGGACCAGAATCAACAAAAAGGTATTCAAAAAATAAATTGTTGTGGTCAACATTGAGGTATTCAAAAACACAATTGTTGTGTATGTATTGTATTCACTGGGAATTAATGAAAATTCAAACTGTTGTACGGGTGCAGCCAATTCTGCATAAATTTCACCTGATATGTAGAACCATCGGTTTTTATACTATGGAAATCTATCGAACCAGTTTACAATGAAGGCATATGACTGCTCAGTTGCAAGATTATCGCTGGTCTCGTCATAGTCGGCAGTTCTGTGAGAGGACGAGAATCCTACACCCAAGGGAGTCTCCAAAAAACAATACGTTTTCCACTTGGTTCCATGTGTGGGGATTTTAGTAGAGCGTTTTCCATCTGGGTTTACATTCACCTCAACAATTTGAAACAGAAAATGAAAAAACCTTGCCACTAATCACTTTCAGAGAGGGTTGCACTCACAGTATTGAGCTGTGGGTGAATGGGAATTTTCATACACAATCAATATAGTTCAAGGGAAAAAAGCAAGTCACCGCTAATACCATCTAATGAATTTTAAAGAGGGTCACGTAGACAGAATTGAGCTTCTGGTGAATGAAGTGCAAGGTGAATGGGAACCCTTATGCACAATAAAGCATCAAAACTGTTGAAGGTCACGATATGATATTTTCATTCAGTAACGTATAACGATGGAAGCAGCCAAATGGGTGGTGGTGGTAGGCCAGAGAGAACGAGGTAGTGCCAAAATTTATGGGATTCTCGTCCAGCAAGAATACTCAGCTAATCGAAATGGCTTGTCACATTTGTGCACGGCTACAGGCTTGTCACATGTTTTGCAGATTGCAGTCCAGGAAGTTACTTATTTGGCATAATTTTTTTTTTAAAGTCTCTAAAGAAAAATTCTAGAGTTTTCGATGATCTCACAAAATAGAAGGATGCTGATATTTTGCATTTTTTCTTGATAGTAAAAATGATTTCAGAATTTACAAATCTAAAATCAATAATAAAATTTATGTTCCTTTTACAAAAAAAACTTGACAAATTCCATACCAATCATTTGTTGATCAATTCAATGGAGTTTTCCAAGAACTTGTAGAGATGGAATCTCCTCCTCATATCCACTGCAGCATTAACCTGGCTCTGATACAACAATAATGGCTGAAGTTTCCTCGTACATGTAATTTTATTAATCAGAAAAACAATTACATTTGGAATTATGCAAGAGTTTACACCCGAACAACAAAAACATTCTTGCAATGAGTTATTTATATGCTCAATGTCCTAACTTCCACTAATTATGGATCACTTATTAAATAACAAGTGTCCACTTACATTAAATGACCTTCTAACTATTCTACTAACTTTATTCCTAGCTTAGAGCCTAGGAAACGACTCTATTCTAGAGTCCTATTTTTAATAACAAAATTCTATTTCTAAGTATCTCAAATATTTATTAAATATTTCAATTTAATAAATATTTTTATTCTCTAATATTTATTAAATATCTAATTTAGTAAATATTTTATCCTAAGTTTATATTAACATATTTGGATCATCTAACACTACGTCTTACCTTAAAATGAACCCAACACTTCCTCAAAGGAAGACAAAGGAAAGGAATACCTCAGTGAGTGGCATAAGGAGATAATTTTTATTGCATCCATTACAAAGTTAATGATATTACTATGGATGCATGTTTTCAATTACTCTCAAGCATCACCCTTCCCAATATTTTAACGAGTTACCTCCAAAAAATCAAGAAACTTAATAGAAGTCCAAATCTATTTGAGTTGATATGCGACCAAATGAGGCATCTATAGTGATGATGGAACCAACTAGGAATTGGTGCTTTTAATTGAACCACTAAAGTTAGGAAATATCCTCATTACTGCAAGGAAGTAGGTTAAACAAAATAGTGACGATGGTTAAAAAATTAGAGAAACAAGGCATCCATGAATTTCACCTAAAATCTAAACATCCGTAAGAAGTCACACCTAGGCTAAATTGTAAGGAATTCTAACAAGTTTGTGTATCACCTAAGAGTTGTATTGAGGAGTATCTTATCATCATTGAGCTAGTCACTTATAAATGAAACGTAATCTAGTGGCTTATAATACAACATCTAAGGGAACTGCAATAATCATATCCTAATGGCTAAGCACACGAAAGAACCAAAGGGTCCACTCACACTCTATCTATTTCACCTTATAGGCTGCATATGCTATCTTGTTTCAATCTCAAAAATTACTATATGTTTATACAAAATTTATACATTAAAAAAAGGTATACATAAAAGTGCTCGAAGTTGAAAATCACCACAAACACATATATATGTATGTGGAAACTCACATATGACTAAAATTAATTTTGATGGAAAGAAACCTAATGTTAGTATGAATTCTTCGTCGAAGTGTACGATGTTGGAGGGAAAGGGTGCTTGACTTGGGTCAAATCCCTTGATTAGTGAAGAATAAATAAATAAATGATTTATTTATCTTTTTAAGGAAGTGGTTGGGATATAATCAAATAAATAATGATTTATTTAATTAATAGTGGTTGATTTGGTCATATTTAACAAGGAATATTCTTTAAATAATTATTCCTAGAAAATAATAAGATAACTATGGGTTTATCTCATTAATTTCTTTGTTTTTGGGTTAAACATGACTGGGAATAATAATTAAATTATGGTTTAATTAATTATTCCTTTTGGGGTTTCCTAATTAACATAGTGAAAGCCGTTTTACTTGGGGTAAAACTGGTCTTACATGGTGTACTTGGGTCCATCTAATGATGAAGAGTTAGATGACCAAAAAATGGTGTAACAGATTGCCCCCCAGCGTGCGAGTGTCAGGAGCAAATCGTATGACCGAAGTACGTTGTAAGAAGACAATCACTAGACAACAAAAGGGTATGTCAGAGAGAGAAATATGAGGTAGATAGTGTGTTGAAGGACTAGACCCTGAGGAGACGAGACTCGCAGGTGCAACAAGTCTCTGTTATGAGAGGGTACCTGTGCTGAAGGCGGCGGGGGAGGCATACCTATGCCCGCCGTGACAAAGTGCAAAAGAATAGTGTGTCCAGTGAACAAGGGACCGAACCATAGAGTACAGCTGGCATAATCAAGAGCCAGATAAAAATACAATGAATAGTCTCACATACATGCTGTGCCTGGGATAACAGCCAGGACTAGTACAATATCATCTGAGTACATGAGATAAATACAACCCCAAATCCCCCCTGTAAATGGGGAAGGGCTCACAAAATCTGACTGGTACATGCAAATCATAGAGGTGCTGCAAGTGGCTAAGGCCAACATCATCAAAATCTGGAGCGGCATCAAAGGCTGCAATGAAGAGGTCATCCGGGCATGTGGGGGGCTACCTGCAGGGCCACCCCCTCATGAGGGCTGAGACATCTCACACACGTCCGGGAATCATCAAGAGCTGCTGCTGGGTCACTGGACTGTCCAGTATACGAATCTCGATCATGCTGAAAGGAGCTGGAGAAGCAATCAAGTCAAAGGGAGGTAAGAAATCCCCCTGCCTGATCCGAGGCACCGAACAAAAATGGAAGCTGGAACCAAGGTACACCGCCCTCTAGACCTTGCTTCGGGAATAAATGTGCTGAGGTCGACAGAAGGAGGTCCGCCTTAGGTGAGGTAATGAGAGATCCTCAACTAAGGCACGAGAGAAGAGCAATAGAGCGACGGACAGACTGACACTAATGATGATGGTGGAAATGGGAAGGATGGAGTGGTGAATGGACGACTTCCCTTGTTAGAGCATAAAGGGCATGAATGACATGGCAGCGACTGACACAATATCGAAAGGGACAGGGGACAGTGGGGCTGAAGGTCATGAGATGCGACACAAGAGAGGAACCAAGCAAAAAAGAATGGAGGGCTATAGTATGGTGTAAAAGGATGCAAGATAGACTCCATGAATGCAATGATGACTCAACTCGGATGCTCTAAGCAAGGGCGACTAGATAGTGCCGCCACACAATAAAGGCCCCAATGGGGGGTCATAGAAGCATGAGTACAAGGTGGGTACTCATGACGAAAATCAACACGAACATGGACAAGGAAGGGGGCGATATGGTGCCCCAAGTACAAGTGTCGTAAGTGAGGAAATTCGATTTTAAGGAGCGGTGAAGTGATCCTTCGTGGAAAAATGTGTCCGGGTGAAGTATCAAATCACCAAAAACTAAGGAAAACCCATTTGAGAGCGCGGTGAGATCTATCCAGCGGTGCTGACGGTTCGTCGAACGGGGCTACGGTGTGGTCGCAGCAGTCGAAAGAAGAAACATGGGTTCTCTTTTAATGAGGCGGTTTTCCCTCCAAAATCATTCATTTGCTATTGTTGCTGTGGTGAATGTGGAGAGGAGAGAAGGCCCTAAATCTTGCGGCGAACGTAGCGGATAAACCGACCGTTGGATTCGAGATCTGTCAGCTGGAGGCGAGAGGCCTAACCTTGCTCTTGCATTTTGATGGATTACATTTGCAGTTGAGGGCCCAAAACCCCCAGAAACAGCCCCTCCTTCATCTCTATGGCCGGGTCGCCCTTTTTTGGGGCAAAAAGTACGACCCAGGACGCAGGTATTAGGGCAACAAGTGCGACCTGGTCCAGAAAATGGCATAAAACTGCGACCTGGGAGATAAGGGGGGTTTGGTGCTGTTTTATGGCTGGGAGTTGGATTGTGGTGTGTGGTTATGGTGTTCCCGATCTGTACCCTGACAAAAAGAATGTGGTTGTGCAGGTATGGCAGAGTTGTGGGTCAACTGGAGGGAGAGGGATCTGGGAACACTTCGGACAGAGATCCAGGCGGATCAGGGCGTTTGTCGTGTATTGGCCAGATATAGGGGCATATGGTGCCCTCTCGGATGTGTGTAGGGGCAAGTGGTGCCCCCCAGAATGTATGGGGGGGCATATGGTGCCCCCAGTTTTTGGATTTTGTTTGTATCATGCTATGGGCGTGTCGGATGTATATGTATGGGGGGAGGGGCGTATGGTGCCCCCAGTTTTTGGAACATGCTATGGGCATGTCGTAAGTCTATGTATGGGGGGCGTATGGTGCCCCCAGTGATGTATGTAGGGGCAGGTGGTGCCCCCATTTTTTGAGTTTGTGTGACATGCTATGGGCATGCCAAAATGTATTTATAAAAAGGGGAATCTAACCACATTTTAATGATGTGGTGTGCCATTTGTTCTGGTTATGGTTATGCAGTTTGAGAAAGGAAATGGAGTGTTACCAATCTCTTTTGGTACTGCATATAGGGATCAAAATGGACTTTAAGTTTCCGAATCGGCATACCTGGTGTCACTATCCCAAAAGGAGGATTTGGAGATAATGAACTGATGCTCTCGTAGAAAAGCTATAGGTTGGTCAATAATAATGTCTAAGAGACTGGGTTGCTGATGTAAGATGAGGGAACGATAAGGGGTATCGTCCCGAGAGTGATCTGAAGTGATATGGGACTCTATAGGTTCTTCTAAATGTGGAAGAATACGGGGTCTAGAGTCAACACGACCAGATACACTAGGAGAGTGGTGGAGAATGGCTTCTCTTGGTCTCTCAAATGTGGGTGCCCCCTTACCCGAACATTGGGTTTCGATGTAATGACCACAAGGTGGATGTGGTGTGAATGCATGGGTTCGATGTAAGGGGGAATAGATGAAGTCAGGGGTGGGAATTTCTTCCATAATGTCGTCATCGTGATAGAAGATGGGGTGACTAGTGGAAGAAGAACTACCTGACGTGGTGAAGTGGCCTGAATCATCATCATGAGAAGAGAGGTTCACATGCGCATCGTCACAATGGGTGACCGAAGAGTAAGTAGATAAATGATCTACCGATGTTGAGCCCAAGATGATCGCTGAAGGAAGGTCAAGCGAAACAACAGGGGAGGATTCAGATGGAATGTTCCCCAAGGGTCTCATGGATGATGATAGGTAGAAAATGCTAGACGAAG
Source organism: Pinus albicaulis (assembly GCA_034641835.2). Lineage (NCBI taxonomy): Eukaryota > Viridiplantae > Streptophyta > Pinopsida > Pinales > Pinaceae > Pinus > Pinus albicaulis. The sequence goes on from JAXQQM020092355.1 coordinate 89,119, forward strand.
GCTCCGTCATCTCGACATCCGGAGGGAGAATGTCAATGGGAGCAGTCATATCTGGTAGTTCTGCTGAAGCAGAATGCGCAAATATGGGAGAGGTGTACTCATTGCGCTTGGCCTCGAATTGGTGGACTGCGGCAATAGAGGTGCGGAATTCCTCGAGGTGGGGACAAATATGGGTGTGATGGCCATGGAGATCACACAAAGCACGGGGGTGGTTGGTGTGAATAGTCTTGGGGTTCTTGGCCGCGGTTGTGGGAGGAACAGAGGCTTCTGGGACCGCGGACTCAGGGAACGTGACATTAACCATGGGCTTTAGATGAAGTAATTCAGGACAGGTATGGGAGCCGTGACCGACAACATCACACAAAGCACCCTGGATGGTATGCTTTGGAGGCTGAGGAGGAGCAGGGTTTGTCGGGGCAGCCTTGTCCTTTGATGCCCCCTTGCGAGCTTTTCTCTTCTTACCCGAAGCGGTCGCAACAGGAGGTGGTTCCTGTTGAAGTGACTGAGGCACTGATGCAACGGGAGAAGCCATGGGGACCGGTTGAACCGGGGTCAAAGCGATATAAGGTTTGGGTTGACCAGGCAAGGTGGGGGCTGGAGGATCAAGGTACCAAACGGGAATCCCAAGTGTCAAATTAGGAAGAGAGAGGGTGGCCATGACTGGTACCGTGTGCACTCCTGGTGGGGGAGCTAGGAACGGTATCTGACCAGAGGGGGCATGGCCAGGTGGGACGACTCCTAAATGGCTAAGGCCTGAAGGAACCGTGCCAAGGGGATAAAGGGGCTCATGACTACCAACCGCAGGTGAAGGGCTAAGAGCAGGTTGCTTGAGAGCAGCCCGAGACGATTGCATCATGCAAACATTCGATGAGCTGGGGTCAGAGATAGGAGGAGGGGGGAGACTAGGAAAAGTTCCAAGCAAGGAGGAATCCTTGTAAACGCCGGGGGAGACACTGGTCAAGGAGTCAACGGTTTGCTTGTTGGCTACAGAAGAGATGGTCGTCTCAGGTGAGGTTTGAGATTTTGGCTCATGATATGTCAACTGGTCAATGGTGACTATCTTCCCGTTATGGGGGAAAGACATCTTGCGGAGAACCGCGGATGGGACAGCAGACATAGCATACGTGTAGCTTCGCCCCAATAGAATGTTGTAATCTAGCGGGGCGTCGATGACTTCGACGTCAACGCAAACAGTCTTACCGGCGAGGGTGATAGGACAATTACGAAACAGGCCAATGGGCTGGGAGGCATGACCATCCCATGCTCGAAGGGTGATCGTGGAAGGGGCCAGTTCAGGGGATCCGAGTTGCTTCCAAACCGAAGCGGACATCACGCAGGTGGATGCCCCCTCATCAATGATACACCAGGATACGTTGGCGTTCCGGATTTTGACTGGGATTTGGAAGGCGACGAAAGGAGGGAGAGGAGGATGGTTTGATTGAGTGGCGTCGAAAACAATCATTTGGTCGTCAACAGGATCTACAGCGCCCACGGCAGACAGTAGAGCCTTCTTTTGGGAAGGGCATGACTGGAGGAGTTCCAGTGTGGAAATGGCGGCAGGAGATTGCGCCAAATCATCTACTATGCTATACGAATGGGCAGCTCGACTGGGAGCAGCGTTTCGACGTAGTGGGCCCTTAGGTATCTTGGTATGAACCTCAACTTTTGGTTGAGGGATATGTAAGGGGCCACTAGGTGATGAAAGAGGCTCTATAGAACCTGAAGAAGGATGCTCGGATGCAGACTGAGCAGGAGGCTTGGGGTACTGGCGAGACCGAGTTTGAAGGTGAAGGTCGACGGTCGGGGAAGGATCGGAGTTCATCATGAGGATCTGGTAATTGGAGGAACCAGAATGGGAAGGTTGAGGAGCTACCTGTCCGTCAGGTGGTTGGGTAGCCATGAATCCCTGCTGTGCATTCACCTGCTCTTGAGGGGGCGGTGACTGCTATTGCAGGGGTTGAGAAGGCAAGGGAGGCGAAAACGCATATGCTAGAGGAGCTGGCGCACCAGGCTGTGGATAAGGGTAATGGTTAGGTTGGGTAACATTGAGGTAAGCAGGAGGTTGGGCAAAAGGATGAGGCATGCCATATCCTGGATGCGTGCTACTGGGAGGGGGAGAAGTGCAAGAAGTGGGGCCCCCTCCCCCAGGAAAACCATAGCTCATGAGAGGTTGAGCGGATGGATGAGAGATAGATCCAACGATACGGTCGGCGGCATGAGGTGCCCCTGGTGTATGGGCATCACCGGGTTTGGGGAGATCAGGTAGGACAGTAGGATCATAACCTGTCTGAGCGTAGATCAGGTCATATTTTAACGCCATTTGGAGGGCATCTTCTTCGGTTTGAGAAAAATGTGATGCGACATCTTTCCCAATAGAGGACAAGAGAGATCGAAGGAACCAGTCCATGTAGACACGGTCTTCGAAGGGAGGAGATTGGCATAGGCTCCGTCTTCTTCGCCATTCCTGGACATGGGTAGAAAGGCGGGTCGAAGAGGTTTGTTTGAAGGAAGTCAAGAGTTCGATACCAGTGTCATAATGAAGGGGAAGCTGGAAGTAAGATAAAAAAGCTCGGGCAAGAGTTGCAAAGGTGGTATGGGAGGAAGTGGGCTGATCAACATACCACTTGGAAGCTTCGCCTGTAAGCGTGCGTTGGAACAATAGAAGACGAACAGAGTCATCGGTAATGGAGGTCGATGAACACCACATGTGGAAAGATCGAACATGATTTGAAGGATCTTCTCCAGCATGGCCTTCAAACTTTGGGATGTCGGAAGGGAGCTTTGTCGGCATAGCAGGCCAACTAGCATCATGGTGTATAGGGTCGTTTATCAACCGGTCCAAATCGGGGAGGCCGAGGCCGGCCAAGAAGGGGAGCACGGGTGAAGCCGAGGTAGTTCCTGTGGTGGTTCCACTAGTAGTAGTCCCGGCATTAGGGCCGGGATTCCTGCTAGTGTTAGGCCCTGGACCAGACATAGTGGAGGTGACAGGGGGGAGAACCAGAAGGAAAAGGAGAACCCAAAGAATCAGCGAAGGACTGGCTCGACGATGGTGGGACGGAGCAGGTCGATCGACCGGAGACAGAGGGTGAAGGCCAAGGAGGCTCCGGGAACGGCGCCTTGGGGGCGCAATGATGACAGGAAGAAGGAAACCGACAAGGGCAGAAAGGGACAGAATCAAGAAGGTCAAGGGCAGACAAGGTGCAGTGACAATTGATTTTAGAGTCTTTGCCAGGCGGTGTAAACCAGGCGCTTCTTCACTTAGGGTCAGTGTGTGGTGTGCGTTAATTTTAATTTTTAAACCCTTTCCGTTGTTGAGAGCAAAAAAGTGTGCTGCGTAGCTGAAAATAAACCTACAGAGAACAGAGTAAAATGCTGAAATAACAGAAAAATAACAGCTACGTATGCCTCTATCTAACCCAAGAAGGTGGGTCTCTCAAAACTATGCTGAAAAAGAAAGGGAAAAACTATGGAAACACACACAAGGGAAGCTCAACAGATCTAGGGTCAAAGGGGACAGAGATCTGGAGGATAAAGCTGCAGATAAGGGGTGCAGATCACAGCCAAGAGACAGAGGCAAGGTGGCTGGAAAAAGGGAAATCAGCAAAAAACCGGGGGGGGGCAAGGCAGAGGCCTTTAGAGGAGGTCCAAACAAAACGACAAGAGGTGATTTGAAAGGAAAAGAGGCTGACTTCAAAGGATCTGGAAGTGAGGTCACAGATCCGGAAAAAGAGGGGGCTGAAGCTCTGAAACCGACGGCTGAAACAGCTGAAACTCTTCCACAAAAAGTGGAGGGTACTAAAGCCCTAAGGGGCTGGGTTCCCACTTAGATGAGTAAAAACAGATCAGATCTTGGTCAAGGCGGGCCGAGACAGAGGCTGGAAAAATATGGATTGACACTCGACAGTAACCTTAAAATTGGCGAAAATGCCGAAAAGGGCAGTCGTGTGCTCCGACCTGATCCGAGCTGAGGTCGGCAGAAACAGCCAAAAGGTGCGTCCGTGCTCCAGGTGATCTGGCCAAAAGGTGCGACCCCCTCGTTCCGGCTGTTTCGGCGGCAGATTTTCTGAAAAATTGCCGTCTCAGGTGCGGCTGGTGTCGCTTACCTGCGCAATAGGGCCAGAAACACACGGAAGTTAGAAATTTTAGGTTTTTAGGGTTTTATGTGAGAAAAATGACATGAAAAGAGAAAACTAAGCAGCTAAAAAAGAAGCCCTAGGGCCTGAAGTAGCTGGATATGCAGGAATATGAAAAACGACAGCGGTCGTAATTTAAAACCCGTGTGGAGTCGCCATTTGTTAGTATGAATTCTTCGTCGAAGTGCACGAAAAAGAACCACTTTAGCTACGCATAACTAATAGCCCTAACAACAATAGAGGCTGCCAAACATCTTCAGATCTGCGATTAGTAGTTAAAATGCTGCAAAAAACAGATCTATAAATGGAAAGACATTAAGCAGTAAAGTAAAGAGTTTGCTCCATGCATCCAACAGACAAGACAAGAACACGATTTTTGAATGAATTTTTTATATTACAGGGCACCTGGGAGGAAACAAGAAGGTGTATCCAGATCTCCTCAATGGGATGGGTTCTTTGCAGTCCTCAGCACTTCAGATCTAAGCTTTCTCTCTCTTGTAGATGTAGAAAACCCAATGCAGAAAGTAGAGCTCAATGGGAGCAAAATGGTAGAAATGAGACCAAGTGTATAGATCCAGAGTGATCTAATAGGCAACAAAAGGTGAAGAATGATGGGGAAAACTCTCCTATTTATAACAAAATATTGGGTCATTCTAGATCTTGGTGCATGATTAAAATAATGTTAACCAAATCTAGATCCACCTTTATGGAATATTTTATTATTTTTGTTGGAGGGAAGGGGTGTTTGACTTGGGTCAAATCCCTTGATTAGTGAAAAATAAATAAATAAATGATTTATTTATCTTTTTAAGGAAGTGGTTGGGATATAATCAAATAAATAATGATTTATTTGATTAATGGTGGTTGATTTGGTCATATTTATCAAGGAATATTATTTAAATAATTATTCCTAGAAAATAATAAGATAACTATGGGTTTATCTCATTAATTTCTTTGTTTTTGGGTTAAACATGACTGGGAATAATAATTAAATTATGGTTTAATTACTTATTCCTTTTGGGGTTTCCTAATTAATCATAGTGAAAGCAGTTCCTTCCAAAAATAAAGTTGGACAGCAACACAAAGGTGATACTAATAATTCTGATGGCTTTCGAAACTTCAGCGAGGCCGGGTACAATAGATTTCACATTATATACCTATTCCATGAATGAGATGATCAACATAGAATAGCTTGTGAGATTATTGAGGCAATGTAATTATTTTCAACCACTTCCAAAGTGACGGAGATGTTGCAAACCTCTGGAACACCATGGGTAAGTGCATTCGTGTCACATTAAAGGTTCGATATCTTGAACATTGTTATAGAATATGTCAACAAATATTATAATATAAAATGTAATGTTGCAGTCAAGAAAAATATATTACGATTGTGACAATTCCTATCTGATCTGGTAGTTTCAGTGATAATTTTAAGTTTCACTTGCTTGTAGGATTTCTTATCTATATATCTATATGATATCAACAATTGGGTACGCAATTTGCAAGACTAAGTTATGCACTAGAATGTTGTCAGTGGACTAATTGCATTTACAGTATTGAAAAATGCATAGTAATCCAATTTCCAATCGACGACGACCACTTTTAATAATCTTAGAAGGATTCTTGCTTGATTGTCCTATCTTATGTGTTGTGGCATGATATGAGTCGGTTGATGGACATTATTATTCAGATGTTAGGTCATGGTCACATTATTGATTATTTAGTCATATCCAAAATCACAAATTTGGAAACTAATTTTAAGGTGTGATTTTGATTGAAACTAGGAAGCATGAAGTATTTTCAATTAAGATAAAAGGATGCATAAAAATGAAAAAATGAACTTATTACAAGGATCCACAGTATTCATAGATTATAAGGCTTGATTTTGAGAAGTGGTATCAAGGAGACATATATATTACAAGCAAAGAAATATTTAAATTTTCTAGAAGGAATCATCCCAACTATTGCTTAGGATTGCTCATCTACCTTGTGGCCAATGGAGCCCAACAAAAAAAAATATACAACTAAATAATTGTCAATCCATAGAAAGGTAAAGGCTTGAGAATGGTTTCCTTACTAGTTATGACATGCAGGTATCCTCTTCAAGGTTTTTAACACTCATTAGGATAAAATAAATTCTTTTGATTTCAAGGTGACTCTGTCAGTGCTATGGATGCTCACAGCTAGAGTAGGGAAACATGACAAACTCACCTTTAATGATCGATATTTAACTTTCATGAAAGATCTATATCCTACCAGCATCATATTCTAAAGTGGATAGGTACTCCATTTTTATAATCTATGCCCTTTAGGTCCTTCCTTGAGTTTGAACCAAGATAAGTAAAGGGGAGTTCATGTAGTCCAACATTTCATAGTTCTAAGTAGTGGTACCCTTGTAGTAGAAAGAAGACATCATGAATTAGCACTAGTCACAAACGATTTGGTAGATATTCATGGGAAACACTATGATATTTATAGGTCCTACCATTGCATCTCTAATTTTTTGTATTAGCCACTATAATCCCCTTTTATTCCACTTAGTATCTTGTTTCCATAGGGTGCCACGTAGCAAAAGGTATCTGAATTCACCCTACAAAACTTGATTGACCATTCTCAAGATAATACCAAGTTTCTATGTCCCTTCAAACCCCTTCAGGTATATTCTAAGCACTATGGAGCATTTTTCCTCAACCTAGCAATACAGGGAGCATTGTTTCTCAATCTAGCAACACACATGAGTATTGTTGCTCTAGAAAGTGACATAGAGGAGCATTGTTTTTTAATACAATGATACAAAGGAGAATTATTTCTCAAGACAATGACATAAGGGAGGATTTCCCGCTCTAAGAAAGGTCTTCTTATGCTTCCAAACCATATTGTTAAAGGATATTTTTTCGGGGAGTTTTTAGTCTCCTCTACGACCTTAAACATTGATTTATTCTAAGTGTGAGTTGGATTGTGTGCTTCTTATGTTGGTTTGGATTTTTATGCATTGAATTCTATGATGGAATCACTACTTCAAGATACTGAATCTATCATCATATAACTTGAAATTCCATGGCTATGCCACAATTATGTTAACACTTTTTCACATGAGTGTGAGGTCTGCATGTTGAATCTTCTACTTATATAAAGGTGTTGACAATGATTGTCAAACCATATAAAAATTGAGCATATCTCATGGGTGGCGAGATATTCATCACATAAATATAAGTTTTTTCCTTCATACACATTCTAATACTTCCATTATAAGACAGTTTAAGAGAAGGTAAATATCTTATCCCAAGAGTGACATTCACTATAGTGACAAAGACACCACACCCATTCCATCATGAAGATATTATAGGTGTGCCGAGACTTTTATTGAGAGACCAAACATGTTTGTCACCTCTAAGTGAGAGAATATATGCTTAGACAGTCATTATACACTAATATATTAAATGAATTTTAAATATATTGCCACATTTATAATAAAGAACATATGTTTGTTGAGAATGTCATGTAATACAAATTCTATAAGATTGTTGAATTTGTTTGTCACCTTGAAGAGATATTGTAATCATTGTATTATTTTTTTCTTCATTCATTTTTCCTACATTATGTCAAGACATAGATGTCTAGGTCCATTAATACTTTTCCATAGTTAACATATATATATATATGAGATCTGTCTCCAAAAAATCATTGCGATAATCACCATAGGAACCTGAATTTTGTTTACTTGAATGCTAGAAACTGAGGCATGTAAATCCATAAATTTAAGCTCTTATTTGAATGTCACAAATATTAACTCATATTTACAAAATGTAGGATGATATTAATTGTTTTTGAGCATAGGATCTATATCTAGAAACAATGAAGTAGAAAAGTATGTAGGCAGTTACATGATACTACAACGTATTGTTTAAAATGATACTTAAAGGTTCCATTGGATTGTATCAAATGCAATTTTTTGGTGTAAGGATTTGATTTACATAAGTAACAATGAAAAAACAATGACCATATCTACCTATTCAAAATTAATAATAAATACACTCAACTACAAGATTCAAAGTAGGGAAGAATTATAAAAACATTCCACATTTGAATGGATTATTTATAAAATTTACCATCATACTCACAGTAATGATGACGGTCATAAATGCCACAATTAGTACTTAATATTCCAAATATTCTCACTAATAAGCTACATAATCCAGGTATTTCAACTTACATCTTGTGTAAAAGTCAGAATTGGTTTATAGAATTTTACATTGAATCAGAAGTGGTGTTTGCTTGAGAGTTTGATACAATTGAGAATATGCCCTAATTAATTATCCTTGTGGTCTGTTTACCTTGTCATACCCATTATCCCCATTATCTGCAAGACCATATATTTCAAACAAAGAATTGTGCTGAAGGGATCCATATCTTGAGTCAAGAAATTCTACCAATGGTGGCAGTCCTCCATCATGAACAATGCCAGCTTGGTTGTGTATGTTTTGTGCTAGTCTTCCAAGAGAAAAAGATGTCATAGAGATGATGTGAGAATCTAGGGCACAACTGATTTTAATTAGAGGATGTATTACACCTCGTTACAACTATGTGGACCTTTCATTCTGGATTAGATGTGGTAAATTGACCCAACAACAGCGCGACCGGTTTTTTCTTTGAGGAAAACTTGAACTTGTAGTCATTAAATAGTTCCTCATAATGAGATTTTGTGGCTTGTAGAGCAGCAACAGGTTCCCATTGGATAGGGATTTATGTTGCAAAGGTCAGACATGAAGGTTTGGAATCCATTGAGGAAAATTGATGAGGTACTATTGAATCAAATGCACTCAAAACCAGAGAAAACACTGGATTACTTTTCATTTATGGTCTTGACATCACCCATTGTATATCCATTTCAAAAATATTTTGGAAATAGGGAATGAGATTTTTTACACCATTGTGTCCTATAGGATTATCACTCAAGTCCATATTTATCAACTGGGAGGGATGCAAATCCATGTGCTAATAGGGTGGAGAAGAAAATATTCTTGTACCTATGAAGGCACCTGCCTGCAATTCATCAGGCCATGTAGTTGGTTGTAATACTTTTAATTCTATTCCATATGCTAAGAAAAGTGCCAGGTTTATTTGTGATGGGGCAACTGTATTGCCAAGAAGACTTGAATTGGTAGGTTTTGCACTTAATGCAAGAATAGTTTGGAAGGATAACGATAAATCAACTTGGCTTCGAGATTGGGATGACTGGACTGCAGATGACTATACAAGGAACATAGCAATACAAGGAGCATTGTTTCTCAATCTAGCAACACACATGAATATTTTTGCTCAATATGGTGACATAGAGGAGCATTGTTTCTTAATACAATGATACAAAGGAGCATTATTTCTCAAGACAATGACATAAGGGAGGATTTCCCGCTCTAAGAAAGGTCTTCTTATGCTTCCAAACCATATTGTTAAAGGATATTTTTTCGGGGAGTTTTTAGTCTCCTCTACGACCTTAAACATTGATTTATTCGAAGTGTGAGTTGGATTGTGTGCTTCTTATGTTGGTTTGGATTTTTATGCCTTGAATTTTGTGATGGAATCACCACTTCAAGATACTGAATCTATCACCATATAACCTAAAATTCCATGGATATGCCACAATTATGTTAACACTTCTTCACATGAGTGTGAGGTTTGCATGTTGGACCTTCTACTTATGTAAAAGTGTTGATAACGACTATCGAATCATATAAAAATTGAGCTTATCTCAAGGGTGTCGGGATATTCATCACATTAATCTAATTTTCTTCCTTCATACACATTCTAGTACTTCCATTATCAGACAATTTGAGAGAAGGTAAAGATGTTATCCCAAGAGTGACATTCACTATAGTCACAAAGACACCACACCCATTCCATCATGAAGATATTATAGGTGTTCCTAGATTTTTATTGAGAGACCAAACATGTTTTTCACCTCTAAGTGAGAGAGTATATGCTCAGACAATCATTATACACTAAGATATCAAATTAATGTTTAATATATTGCCACATTTATACTAAATAACATATGTTTGTTGAGAATGTCATGTAATACGAATTCTATAAGATTTTTGAAGTTTCTTGTCATCTCGAAGAGATATTGTCATCATTGTATTATTTTTTTCTTCATTCATTTGTCCTACAATATGTCAAGATATAGATGTCTAGGTCCACTGATACATTTCCATAGTTAACATATATATATATATATATGAGATCTGTCTCCAAAAAAATCACTGAGATAATCACCATAGGAACCTGAATTGTGTTTACTTGAATGGTAGAAACAGAGGCATATAAATCAATAAATTTAAGCTCTTATTTGAATGTCACAAAGATGAACTCATATTTACAAAATATTGGATGATATTAATTTTTTTTGAGCATAGGATCTGTATCTAGAAGAAATGAAGTAGAAAAGTATGTAGGCAGTTACATGATACTACAATGTATTTTTTTAAATGATACTTAAAGGCTCCATTGGATTATATCAAATGCAATTTGTTGGAGTAAGGATTTTATTTACATAAGTAACAATGATAAAACAATGGCTATATCTACCCATTCAACATAAATAATAAAGACACTCGACTACAAGTTTCAAAGTAGGGAATTTTTTTTAAAAAAATTCCACATTTGAATGGATTATTTGCAGTCCATTCAAAATTTACCATCATACTCATAGTAATGATGAGGATCGTAAATGCCACAATTAGTACTTAATATTCCAAGTCTTTTCACTACTAGGCTACATAATCTAGGTGTTTCAAATTACATATTGTGTAAAATTCAGAACTGGTATATAGAATTTTACATTGAATCAGAAGTGGCGTTTGCTTGAGAGTTTGATAAAATTGAGAATATGCCCTGATTAATTATGCTTGTGGTCCATTAACCTTGTCATACCCATTATCCCCATTATCTGAAAGACCATATATTTGAAAGGAAGAATTGTGCTGAAGGGATCCATATCTTGAGTCAAGAATTTCTACTAATGGTGGCAATCATCCATCATGAACTATGCCAACTTGGTTGTGTATGTTTTGTGTTAGTCTTCCAAGAGAAAAAGATGCCATAGAGATGATGTGAGCATCTATGGTGAAACTAATTTTAAGTAGAGGGAATATGACACCTCATTGCAAATATGTGTACCTTTCATTATGGATTAGCTGTGGCAAATTGACCCAACAACAAAGCGATTGGTTTTTTGCATTGTGGAATACTTGAAGTTGTAGTCTTTCAATAGTTCCTCGTAATAGGAGTTTGGGGCCTGTAGACTAGCAACGGGTTCCCATTGGATAGTGTTTGATGTTGTAAGGGTCATAAATGATGGTTTGGAATCCATTGAGGAAAATTGATGAGGTATTGCTGAATCAAATGCATTCAAAACAAGAGAAAACACTGGATTACTTTTAATTTATTGTCTTGACATCACCCATTGTATATCAATTTCAAAAATATTTTGGAAATATGGAATGAGTTTTTTTACACCATTGTGTCCTATAAGATTATCACTGAAGTCCATATTTTTCATCTCGGAGGGATGCAAATCCATGTGCTAATAGGGTGGAGAAGAAAATATTCTTGTACCTATGAAGGCACCTGCCTGCAATTCATCGAGCCATTTATTTGGTTGGAATAATTTTAATTTTGTTGAATATGCTAAGAAAAGTGCTAGATTTATTTGTGATGGGGAAACTATATTTCCAAGGAGATTTGAGTTGGTAGGCGTTTCACTTAATGCAAGAATATTTTGGAAGGGTAACGATAAATCAACTTGGCTTCGAAATTGGGATGTCTGGACTGCAAATGACCAGGTGGTGGAGAGCCCTTTGTCTATGTTGAAAGATGATTCCTTTGTGGAGCCACTTAGCAGATGTGGCCATAAAGTATTGTTGTGGTGGCTTCATGTCGAGGCTTGTGCAAACAATAAATTCCCTCGTGGTTTAGTTCACTTATCTCTTCTTATTGTCCACTTATTTTGTTTTCTTCATAAAGCTTCTACATTGATTTTAATTTTTGCCTAATGAGTATTGTTGCTCAAGACAGTGACATAGAGTAGCATTGTTTCTTAATACAATGATGCAAAGGAGCATTATTTCTCAAGACAGTGACGCAAGGGAGGATTTCCCACTCTAAGAAAGGTCTTCTTATGCTTCCAAACCATATTGTTAAAGGATATTTTTTTAGGGGTTTTTAGTCTCCTCTACGACCTTAAACATTTATTTATTCAAAGTGTGAGTTGGATTGTGTGCTTCTTATGTTGGGTTGGATTTTTATGCCTTGAATTTTG